>JANHMN010000004.1:153205120-153240213 GCA_030674055.1 Rhabdomys pumilio
TATATATATATATATATATATATATATATATATATATATATATATATTCACTTATTAGTGTGCACATACCATACATGTCTTTTTGGGTTTGAGTTACCTCACTCAGGATGATATTTACTAGTTCCATCAATTTGCCTGCAAAACTCAGGATGTCTTCATTCTTAATAGCTGAATAATAAATAACCCATTGTGTAAATGAACCACATTTTCTGTATCCATTCTTCTGTTGTGGGACATTTGGATTGTCTTCAGCTTCTGGCTATCACAGATATGACCACTCTGAACATCCTTTGTGGTACGCTGAGGCATCTTTTGGGTATATTCCCAAAGGTGGCATAGCTGGGCCTTCAGGTAGATCTATTTCCAATTTTCTGAGGAATATTCAGATTGACTTCCAGAGTGGTTGTACCAGTTTGCAATCCCACCAGCAATGGAGGAGTGTTCTTTTTTTCTCCACATTCTTGCCAACATGTGCTGTCACCTGAGATTTTGATCTTAGCCATTCTGATTGGTGTAAGGTAGAATCTCAGAGTGGTTTTGATTTGCATTTCCCTGATGACTACAGACTTTAAACATTTCTTTAAGTGTTTCTCAGCCATTCAAGGTTTATCTGTTGTGATTTCTCCTAGCTCTATTACCCCATTTTTGATTGGGCTATTTAGTTTCTTGGAGGTTAGCTTCTTGAGTTCTATATGTATTTTGGATATTAGTCCACTGTTGGATGTGGAGTTAGTCAAGATTTTTTCCAATCTGTAGGTTGCTGATGTCCTTTGCTTTACAGACCTTTTCAGTTTCATGAGGTCCCATTTATCAATTCTTAATCTTAGAGCCTGAGTCATTAGAATTCTGTTTAGGAAATTTCCCCATGTCAATGAGTTCAAGGCTCATTGACTTTCTCTTCTTTTAGATTCAGTGTATCTGTTTTATTTTGTTGAGGTCCTTGATCCTCTTGGACTTGATCTTTGTGCAAGGTGACAAAAGAAAGCTGAAATAACAACATGGTAAAGAAAATATAGGGAACTGGAAAATATTTTAATGTATGAAGTGACCCAGGCTCAGAAAGGTAAGATTTACTTGTTCTATCATATGTGAGTCTCAGCTTTGCATTTTCAGAATAGCATGTATAAATTGAAGTGCCTACATAATCCAGGAATTTAGAAACAGATCATTAGAAGGTGAGTCAAAATGGAGACCTTAAGTGAGAGGAGATGGTTGAATTCATGTGACATAAAGTAGAGGGAGTGGGAGGTCTACTTTTTCCTAAAGGAAAATGGAGGAGGAGTGGATCTGCAGGAGAGGTGGAGGGGAGACTGACATAAGTGGAGAGAAGGGGAATCTGAGGTCAGGATGTAATGTATGAGACAAGAATAAATGCAAAGGTAGAGGGAGAATGTTGAAGGAACAAAGATTAAGAATGGAAGTAGGGAATAGTTAGAGGAGATGTTGGGGAACCAATAAATCAAAAACTAAGTATGATATAGAAAAACCCTATGGAAACCTACATCATGTAAGTCTACTGATGAAAAAAAAAATGTTTGAATAGAAGCACCCTGCATAGGTTGAGAACTTAAAATGAAAATCTAAGTACCAAATGTGTGATGCTTTCCTACCAGTCATTGGTCAAAGAGGCCCCAGAGAGTCTCCTGTACATTGGAGGCCAACAGTCTTGATTGGCTATCATAAGTAAATTGTATGACCCTATTGGTGAAGGTACCATATACTTAATTTGCAGGATACTGTGCGGTTAAATATATCTGAGCTGGCAGTTGCCCTGCTGGCCTGATCTCATAGTCCTGGAATCTGCTGTGTAAACCGTTAGTGGAAAAAAGTCTTAAACAGCTCTACCTAACTGTAGATTCCATGAGTTACAATGATGGTCTGTCTGTCTGACAAGATATGCCTATTAGTGCAGCTGTGACATGGCTATAATAAGGAAAACTAACTACTTTCTTGCTGATCTTGAGGTCCACTCTACCTGGTACTATCAACCTGGTTGAAAGTCTATGGCTAAAAAATGATCCTAAAGGGAGAATTCACTATTGTTATTTTGCTAAGTGGACATATTATCAAACTGCCTTCCGAACATTCATGTTTACACCTTTTGGTCAATGGTTCTCTGATTCCTTCATCAGACAACCTTATTTCAGCAGGTTTGAATGCCTTATTTCTGATGTAGAGACTCACAACAGATCAATTTGCAGAGATTAAATGGCTATGAAGCGCTTGTCTCTGAGTTGGACATTGATATTGCCCCCTCTGAAAGCTTAGGGAACACCTCAGAAGAAGTAAGGGAAAAAAAGGGCCATAGGTACAATAAGACAGCTGTGGATTGCCACTGACATGTGGGTACCACTCATTATACTTTTATGTGTATCTTGCTATGCTGCTAATTGTTGTCTTATTGGTGTTGTTTTGGAAAGGACTTCCTGCTTCCCTCCCCTGGCAACTTGCATAGTACTTCCTGGAACCAGAGAAGCTACACTACAGAAAAGAGATTTGAAACCACCTCAGAAGGTTAAATTTACACATATTGTCCATAAATATATATGTAACAATAATAATAAAAGAAAAATAATTTATCAACTTGAGAGTGAGTGAGACATGGGAGAAGTTTCAGGTAACTGGTATTGCTGTTGGGAGGCAGAAGAGGGAGGGGTGATACAATCCCATTTCAATTTAAAATATATTTTAGAAATTAAAATAAAAGAATGCAATAACTAGAGGCTGGAGAGCAATGCTACATAATACTGTCATGGATGTGCCAAGATGATCTCAGTCACAAGCTGGCTGCAGTTGTGTTCATCTGCATAAGACCTGTACACAATTGGGGCAATTATTCTTTCACCACACTTGTGGGAGGAGTGCACGAAGCCCCACATTACTGAAGCACTATTAGGGAGTAACAGGAAGAGTGCTGGAGTAATGCTTTTGTGCATGGTGTTAAGAATATTCTTGTATTATTCAAATGTTGATTTCTATACCACCAATACATGATCCATATTCAATGACAGGTATAGATTTAACTTTATTTAAAGATTATACAGTATTCACTGTCAAAATGTCCCACTACTCCATTAATATGTACGTTTTATGTTTTTATATGGCTTTAATATAAATTTTAAATAAATTACCCAAACTATAAAATAGTTAATTATGTTTTATCAAATATTATAATTTATACCTCTAGATGATCTATTTGACTATATATACATACATACATATATATATGTATGTATATATATATATTTTTTTTTTTGAGACAGAGTTTCTCTGTGTAGCCCTGGCTGTCCTGAAACTCACTTTGTAGACCAGGCTGGCCTCGAACTCAGAAATCTGCCTGCCTCTGCCTCCCAAGTGCTGGGATTAAAGACGTGTGCCACCACTGCCGGAAGTATGATTTAAATGGACATTTGCAGTTACAATGAAAGTCAGTAGTATCTGAATTAACAAAGTTGACCTAAAAATAAGGCAAGATAATTATAGATATGTGAATTGAAATGTAAACAAATCCTTTAAAATTTTTTCATTATTTATATTGTATTGTACCTCTAAGTTCTCATTTCCCAATATTAGTGTAACATTATCTGAAGTGATAAATTCAGATTTATCAATGGTGTGGTTTTCTATAATACAGATAATGTGAGGTTCCTGCAAGTAGACTCATTCCCCCAAAGGCCTGATCTAATATCAACTATTAGTGTATGAACATGGTGTTGTTTATAATATATAACTTTATAAATAATATAAAAATAATAAATTCCTTATAATATGGTGTTTCTATTTAATGAAAATTTCATGTTGTGCTGATTGATAAGAGCCTGCAACTCTACAGTAACTTATAATTCCCATTTATATTGTAGGTTCAGATTTTTTATTATGACAAATTCTTTTTGTATACTATATCTTGATCATGTTAATTTTGTCACTACTAGCTGCTGTTTAGTGCTGTCAATGCAGGTCTTCAATCTAATCCCTTCTAAGTCCCAGCAGCTGGACCAGAGGAAGGGCTGAGAGACAAGGTCTCAAGCTTTGTCTCATTTTCTACTTTGCCTGGACATTTGATCAGTGCTTGTCTGACTGTAGGCATCCATCACTGGTCAGAAACAATCCTTGCAATATTCCCCTTATCTTTTCTTCTATAAAAGATGGTTATAATCTTATTTTTGAAAATTTAGCTGAGTCATATAAAAGCTTTGAGATAATAAAACAAATAATAATTTCCTCTTCATTGTTTTATGAGTCAAAAATAAGACATTTTCATTGTTCTCTCCTTTCACTTTCCATGTTTGTCTACTCTTTGGTGTTGACACTGAAAGCATGCAATGTAGTATAGTTATTTCTTCTAATGTTTTCATCTCGAACTACAAGTAGGCAGTGATAATTTGAACTAATAAGAAAGATGACAAATAGTTTCTGTGAAATATGCATCTTATTGAAACATTTGGACATAAAAGTAAGTGTCATAAGCCAAAAGACACTAACCTGAATTCATGATTCACTAAAACCAGACACAGAGAGAAGCAGGATTTTGCCAAGGGAGGTTTGTTGGTTTTTCTACTGTGGCCCTCAAGTTTGTGTCTCATCCATAATGTGTTCTGATTGTATCCATGGGGAGAATTCTTGATAGCACTCATTTCCTAAGATATTCTTAATACAATTGGAGAAAATTGCACATTATTCTGTTCAAGCAAATAGCAAAGGTCTGACAATCTATATATCTAACCTATCTTCTTTAAGTTCCATCACCTTGACAGACTATACAAAAAAAAAAAATAATAATGTGGGTGCTTAGTTTCCTGTAAAATAGTCAGCTTTTAAATTCATAATTCTCACTTTCTTCTCCAAAGGGAAACATTTATAAAGTAGAATCTCTGTGGAGTCAAGGTGACTATGGTGCTGGCCTTGCATGGTTTGTGTGTTTGTTTATTTTGTCTTGTGTATTTTGTAATAGGGCAACTACGTATTGACTTACACAATTAACATCTTGCAATGAGACAGGCTTCATTATGTGTACAATGGACGGTGAGACCTCAGTGTATTCTTTCTGGATTATTAAAAAAAATTATATATCTTTCTTTCTCTTTTAACTCCATGGTAGCCATCCTATAAATTAGCAAGATAATTGACTTTACTGTGGCCCCAGAAATATGCAGGACAAACATTTCTAATGAAATTATCTAGTTATTCTTAACTGGGCCTGCTGAAAACAAATGGTTGATTTTCTGATCTACCAAAGAACTGTGGTAAACAAATTCAATACCAAACCAAACAAAAAACAACCTGCAAACAAAGAGCTATGGGACACAAGCCCTGACTACCCTGCTCTTTGTATCTAATGGAGATTCTTGGGAGTTTTTCACAGAAATCCTGCTTCTGGTGGCATTTCTTTATCCTAGACTTCCTCATTATAGATTTTCTGCACTGTGGGAAACAATTTTAATATAAGTAGTAAAGCATTTATAAGGAAATCATGATTCATTGGGTAACTGCCTAATCCACACATTTATTAAACGTGAGAAATTCCTTCAGCCTAGTATTTCCAGTAGATTGGACTATACTGTTTTTGTTTAAAAGACTGATCACTGCAGGTAGTTTTATTACTCAAGAAATAGTATGTTGTTTACTGAAGTCTGTAGGAGAACTTACCATTGTATGGGCTTTAAACCAAATGAAGTAATTTGCACAGATAAAAAGGTCAAATCTTCCTTTAGTTGCCTGTCTTCTTCCATGTTCAGAATGGGGAAACAGCTTCTGGGAATGAAAAGAAATCAGATGACATTGTTCTGTGTTCTGCACACTCTTTAAAAAATTCTTTTTTTCTAAAAGGTCAGTATCACATTTTTTTTTGTGTTATTTATGGATCAGAAATTACGATTTTAAAGATGAACTAATCTTTGACTAGCTTAAAAGCCAGAACATAGCACACAGGAAGAGACAGCACTGGGACTTCTTGGAAAACTTACTTCTTACCAATATAAAGACTATCTTTAGGTCGTTCCTAGTACTTTCCAGATGAGAGCTATGCTCCCTTGGGGAAAATGAATTCGAAGCATTCTCTCAAAGGCAAACTTAAGGCATATCTTTAGTTTTGGTATGAAAGGTTATATTTATCAGTAACACCAAATATGTCCTTTCCTTTAGCCCAATAATAGCAAAACTCAAAGTCCTAAAAGCATCAAAATAAATATACATTTATTTATAATATTGTATGTGTGATAACGTTTTAATGAATCTTTTAAAAGTAGCTCAAAGATTCTAAAGATGAATAAACTGACTAAGTCATGACTATGAGTCTCTCTGAATATCAAGATCCCAATGCTGTGTTTAAGAACAGCAAGTACAGTCTTCAATATGCAAGAAGCATCATTCTTTCTGACAACTGATTGTGCTCAATTTGCAGTTTTTTTCTGGTGACATCACAAGACACGGGAAGAGAGAGTTCTGCTTTAAATGGATCTTCTCAGGAGAAAGCATTGCTGTATCCTCTGCAATACATTCTGTTTATCATCAGGGACACAACTCTAGGTTGTCAAAGTCATGAAGAAGCTTCAAAAAGTGGAGTGCTTTTAACAGTTTATTTACTTTCATTTTAGATGCATGAGGTTCTTGGTTGAGTTTGTTGTTTGTTTGTTTTGGCCTGGATGTCCATAAGTGTACCACATGCCATATGTGTGCCTGATGTCTACAGAGGTCAGAAGACAAGTCCACTGGAATGAGATTACAGATGTTTGTGAGCTGCCGTGAGGGTTCTGGTAATACATCCTGGATGTTCTTCAAGAATTTACTTCAGAACAGTAAGCACTCTTTTTTTTCCTTTAATTTTTTTATTGGATATTTTATTTACATTTCAGATGTCATCCCCTTTCCCCATTTCCCCTCCCTAGAAAACCCCTATCCCATGCCCCCTTTTCCTTTTTGCTTTTATACAATTTTTTAAAATGTTAATCAAAGGCTTTATAAGTTTGGTAATGCTCAGTCAGAAGTGTAACCCAATACTTAACCTAGATATATCAACTATCTTTGACTGGTGGAGACACGTGAACATCTGCCTCCATGTCCCCACCCCTCTTTCTCTCTCTTTCTCTCTCTCATCATCTAGCTTCTCCTGTCCTTCTTATCCTCCTCTCTTTACTCCTTCTCTTCCTCTCCACACTCCTCCCACCTTAGCTCCTCCTACATATCACCCTTCCTGTTAAAATAAAACTTTTCTCTTAAAATACAATTAGAGCATAATTATGCTGATTTGTACCAGTGAGGTACAAGTTAGTCCTAATAACCAGTCCATCATTTTGTTGACTAACCAGAACTTCTGTCATCTCTCCTAACTAAAACACTTAGTTCTGAACATGGGTTTTTTCTTGGCTTTAGAATGAATGTCAGCTGAAAACCATCCACTCAAGTCTTTTTTCTTAAAGTAAATAGCAAGGATTGGCTATGAGACTATAAGTTTTCAATCCCGTCGGAAATTCAGAATGACTGAGTTAACTGAAATTACGGGAAGCACAAAGCATAGCTTCTAAAACTTAGCCAATTTATAGAGACTGCTGAACACCTGGATAGTCCCTATACTTCAAAACGTTGGAGCATCTGATCTTCAGCCTTCTAGCCCAGGATCTTCTGATAGACCATAGTGATGCAGAATTATTAAGGGCTGATTACTCTGTCTAAACAGATATAATCAGTCGACTATTCTGCAAGTGTGTCCTTTTCTGGACAGTAATTTGTCTGTAGATGGGAAGAGGCAATTCTTGCCCAGTGGCTGTCTCACCACAACTGGAGTAACTCCAAAGATGCTCAATTTCTTCTTAGAATCCAAGACAGGAAGTTGTCAGGAGCAGACAGGTCTCTAATCAAAATGAACATTAATACAGAAATGTTTGTAGAGTCAATTCTGTGGATTTCTGATGTTTTGAAAACCAACTATCCATGTAAGGCAATCTGGACTGTTGTCTGTTAACTCCTCTCAGCTATTTCTAAATAAAATACAGAAAACACCTTAACAATAAACTCAAATCCTTGAATTTGCTATAGTCTCTTAACTCACAGGTTAACCATCTCAAATCAGTTAAAAAAAGTCAAAGAAGGACTGGATCTAAGCCTTGTATTTCTAAATGTGTTATACAGGCACAATGCCTATGTGAGTATCAATATTCATCTCACTTTTAAATCAATAAGAAGCTCGTACCAATGGAAACCTTAAATTTGAAATCGAAGTAAATTTTGTACAATTTAAGAAATTATAGCTTCATCTTGAGAATAATTATACAGATTTCTACCAATAGGTTATGGCTCTGAAATAAATCCTACCTATTCCTCCCTATTCCAATGAAACCACTACTTTTCCCTAGAAAGACAGCCCAATATTAACCACCTTAGTCCCCAAGCCTAGGGAATAGGGGTGCTGACTCATCATTAACTTCTTCAAGCTGATTACGGGCATTGAGATATTGGAAGAGGGGTGTGGGGAAGAGTAAATTGATAAGCCTCTGACACTGGGTCTTCACTGCATCCAGATGGAATTCCAGGACATCAGAGATTTGAGCAGGTCTGCTCAGCTCAGCAAGCACTCTTAATACCCAAACCATCTTTGCAGCCCCAAGAAGAGTGCTTTAAAACTGTCCTGTAGGAATGCTACCAAGAAAATCAATTTGGTTTTTATTTTGAACAACTGAAAAGTTAATACACAGGACATATGAGAAGTAACAATTTGTGAAAAAGATTTTTCTTCTCTTCCATTTGTGTCAGCCATATTTTTGAGCAAATAAGGTATATTGCTACAAATTACTTCATTCTTAAAACAATCTCATAATTAAAGATGTTCATTGTGGTGATTTACAGTTGGAGAATATTATGAGCATACTATGCCAGCAACATAAATGAATACACTAGCATCTTCCCACAATGTCAGAATTTATAGAATAAAAGTATATTCACAAGCCATAGTTATTTTCCAGGCAGCAATTTGTCAGGTAGTCTTGCTTTGCTCGATAGCTGGCTAAGACAGATGAAAATTCTTTGATAAAAATCTTAACTCTCTGATCACATATTATATGTCAAATAGTAAATATATGTACACATGTAAGTTACAGAATGGCTACAAAGGGTTAGGAAAACTACAGTAGGGTTCAAGGAATTTCAAATATGTCTAGTTGGCATCAGCTTGAATCTCAAGAGAGATGCATAAATCTCTGGGGTGGCAGTAGTTAGATAACTAACCTTGCTGGAAGTATGCTAAAATGGCAGATACAGTTTCAGTGTGATAGGCTGCAGCCTTGACTCAGGGTTAGGTCTAGCTGCAGAAGTCAAGTACCAGTTCACAGAGGCTGTTAAGGTAAAGAGCAATACTTGGTCTCAATAAACAAACTGGCAAATTGATAAACAATAATTTGAGTAGGCTGTGGGGACTGAACCCAAGTAAGGCCCCTGGGTACTTGGAGTTCTCTGCTTGTAAATCCTGTTCCCTTGACATACATTGTATAGTCAGAAGAAAGATGTGGAGCAGTTGCCACTGTAACGCCCTTGTTATGTACTGTTGGTGAGGGCATTGCCTCCCCTTTTTTGTCTGTTGCATCTTTAAGTTTTTGTGTCTAGTTTTTATGATATGACTTTAACATACCTCTAGGATTCTACAGTTCCAATTAACTTTGATAAATTTATAATGTTGAAACTTTTCTAATTTTACAAGTCAGTCTATACCTCTGGGTGGTACTAGCTAGATGTTGTATGTACTATTTAACAAAGTGTAGAATCATCCTAGTTCTGCATTTGTGCTCAAAATATAGTCAAATGTTGCTTACAGAGTGTAGAGTCTCAGGGCATCGCAAGACCTGAAAAACTACTGTTTCTCTAGTAGGGGTAACTTAGGAAAGGATAGAGCCTGACACCAGCAGGAAATTTGAGGCTCAGAGATAAAATATGAGTTGCCAATATCATACAACAGTTCAGTCACTGACAGATTCTATCACACAACAATTCAGCCACTGAATAGGTTCTAACTGCCCTACTTAACATGAATCATTAGAGCTCTAAAACGAGCAAGAATTCACCACCTAAAGCAGTAGAAACCTGTAACTTACCTGAATCAACATATAGGAAAGACATTGATAAATGAAGGGAGAGTAAGCGGTCTTGGGTAAAGACGTTTGGAGGGTTAGATAAAAGAAAGTTTGGACAGTTCTCCTTATCACAGGAGAAGGTGCTGCCTGTGCCCTGGACTACTTGCTGCCCAACCCTACCTGCCCTTGGAGTTTGCAGGTGATGTGGCATAGAGTCAGTGACACAGACACACAGACTCCAGGAGCAGGTGAGAAACACTGGAGCAAGCTCATCTTAACATGGCTCCAAGCTCCTTTAATACCTTCCACAGCACCCCATTGATCCTGTGAAAGCATCTCTTTTAAACAGCAGTTCCCGATTCACGGGCAATGTCTACACCAGCTATCCTTGGTCTTTCAGGCAGTCCTCAGTTAGGTCCTCCTGTAGGAGACGCTTTTGCCCCTACATAGGCATTTACATAGAGGTGGCCCTATCATCCCTACTACAAGAAGGGTTTACCCAGAGATAAATCTAGAATACTGAGTCAGGGGACTAGATAGTGGGGCTCTTCAATGCCAGGATCAAAGTAGCTATCCTGAGTCACAAAAGCTTTGAAACATAGGGATACATTTAAACTTAAATTTTGGATATGATGCCCAAGCTTAGAATTTAGACTTTAACTCAGGTTTCACCAAAAACTGGTTGTATTTAATAGAAGCCTCTCTGTTTTTGTTGTTGTCCCTAACTCCTGGCTTTATATTTAAAATAATCACTGAATTTAGTCAAAGTTTTTGAGTTAAAAGACGAGTTTGTTATTCTTAAAGGGTTACATGCTAATGAACTAATGGTATGAAAATTTTATTTACACTTATTTTATTGGACAGCAGGATATATCTACTTCCAGCTGATCAGAAATCAGAGCAAAAATATTAAGTAAGTTTAGTTGAAAGACCTAATTACCAAAGTGTACATTTTGTGAACTCTAAAGGGGACTTTATAATCATATTATATAGTCATATATAAATGAAAATCATGTTAGGCAAGACTCTGCAATGAGTCTAACAGCTGAATGGAAGCCAGTCTCAACTACCTTCCCTCCTATGTGCTTTTTTTTTTTTAACCCCTAGTTTAAGGAAAATTAAGAGTGTCAGAGAGAGGGGCGGGATTCAAATAATTGAAGTGATGCTTTTTGTTCTCTAGATTAACTCTGCCATCTTGCTCCTGTTGGGTAAGTGTTGTCTGGTCCTCTTTACAGTCTCACGGCCCTCAGGGCTCTATTTTTTCTTTTTCTCCTCTTACATCAAATTATTCTGTTGCCTGAATCTCATCCACACCATGATTGTTTAAACCTTCATTTCTTTTTACAATGATGCACAAACAATACATAGCACAAAAATATGCATGGTCTAATTCTTTTACAATATAATAAGTATCTGTGGGGTGGTGGAGATGAGGGGAGGGTTGTTTTAAGTGAAATTCAAACCAGACTACATATGAATTGAACATTAGAGGAATTAATAGATTCCAAAGTCCCAACAAGAGAGAAAGCACAGATCTCATTTTACTTAAGTAGAGAGCTCTCAAATCCCATGGTGGAGGTGTATGAAACGATAGGTTATTAAATCTCCAAGCTGGGTCTATCATTGGTTTCTCTGGAGACTGAGACTAATAATTGCTATGCAGAAAGTGTGCATGTATTATGATGTGCAATAATCAACAGAGTAGTGGCACAGTAGCCACTTTTCCCCTGAAATGTATTCAGAGCAAACAATGTTCTAGGGCTTTATTCAGCACACAGATTAACAATTGAGTACAATTTCCTATGTGAGAAGGCTTTAGACTCTATAGCCTGTCCATCTTTTTGATTTCAATTGAACAGGTTGTATACATCTTACTAGTGAGGGAAAACTAAAAATGTCCTGCAAGATAAACTGGGGATTGAAAAATCAAGCAAAAAATGAAAAATAAAACAAAACTAAACAAAAGAAAAGGAAAAAGAAACACCAAAACCAAAACCAAACACACAAACCAAAGCCCCTCTCCAGACTGTTTAAGCATATGCCGAGAGACAGAGACAGCTCACTGCTTAACTGTCATTGTGTCTTGTGAAAGTTGACAGATGTTAGATCAGACATCAAGAAGATATGTATTTACAGTTTTGAATAACAGCTTCTCCTGACTCAAGTCTGGTTTAGTGGTTTGCAATTTTTTTTCGCTTTGTGAATTGTACCTGTTTTCTTGCTGCCTCCACTTTCTGGAAGGTTTCAGGTCTGTTCCCACTGGAAATGCTGGATCATAATACTATAATAACCAATGCTGTTCCTGGATCCTTCCAAGGATGCCACCCACACAAATTCTTCTAAGTCATGGCTATTTCTCACAATTTCCTGCCTCTCAAAAAAGCAGACCAGATGGCTTGGCTCAGAGCACACACTGCTCACAGTGGCTCTGGTTTTGAAGCTGTCAGAAGGATTTAGTCTAGTCCAATATATTTTGAATTTAATGTAAATATCAATTCTGAATTGATAATGGACAAGTACAAATCTGAGATATATATTAAGAGAGCTATTTCTGAGGAACATTTCACAGAAAATATTATAAACATTGCTACTTACATATAAGCTCTGTTCATTTTTGGGGGCTAGGTGAGGGTGGGAGACAGAACCTAGGGCCTAGTGCATGCTAGTCAAGTGTTCCAATGTTAACCTACTACAGCCCAAAGACATCACTCTCTTGCTTATAAGACTGTGTCAGGAAGGTTTCTGTCACTCCACCAATGTCATAATAAAGAGAGTTAGACATCTTTAATTTTCTTTAATTAATTTCAGATAAAATTGTAAATCTTATATTTTGGTAATCTAATGGGCTTTTTTTCATTTTAGAATTTAATAGCTGTGCAATGCATGCCTTCTATGAGAGTAAAAACACTGTATATATACTCAGTTATGAGTACATACATAAATGAGGTAAATGTCTGACTTGATGCTCTACTTGGTGAGATATTTATGAAAATTATTAGGAGAATTCCAATGGGATAAATTCTATTTCCAAGATCAATACAAAGATGGTACAATCTGAATAAAAGCCAGAAGGTAATTGATTCTACCAGTGGGGTTCAAGTCACACTTGCAGTGGAGGGGAGATGTTTGTCCTGGGACTCCAGGATTTAGAAACATAGAGCAGGTAAGAGCAAACTGATGAACATAAGAGATGAGGCATGAATTAATGGAAAGATCACTTACTACTCTTGCAGAGGAGACAGATACAGCCCACTGCATCCATCTTGTAGCTCACAACCATCTGTAATTCCAGTTCATGGAGATCCTATACTCTTGTCTGGCATCTTGGGTAGTGGTCAAGCATCTTGTTCTCATATAGACTTAAAGGCAAACCACTCATACCCATAAAATAAAAATAAAAACATTTAAAAGATGCTGTTAAAAGTGATGAGCACGATAGTGTGGAGATGTGAGAGGGCATTGTGCTATGAGGGAAGACTGAATAGAATACTTGAAAGTAAGCTGCAAGACTTGAGGACAAGTGAGCAGAAATGGAGATGAAAGGAGATCACATGGATTGAGACAGTAAAATTCTCTTTAAATGTTATATTTATTAATGTAAGGCACTTATCTGGACCTTTGAAGGTTTAAGTCTATTAAATTGTCCAGCTAGTTTTAATGCTAGTTACGATGTAGAATATGTGAGCTTTCTAAATGAAATGTATCTTTTGATTCTGTAGAATATGTCATGGTGGACCAGAGGTGCTATGTTTCTGTTCATTTCATTCTCTCAGTTGAATTAGATGGAATATAAGCAATGTAAGAAAAATTTTCTTTAATTTATTGACTACCAAATAAGTTTTGAGACCTCTGTTCTCTCCTTTTAAAATGTGGGGTCCATACAAATGTCAAAACTTCCCATCACATTTAACTATTAAGATAGTCTTATTTTAACAATGAAGATCAGTTTTAAAGATTAAAAACCCTATTCTATTAAAATTTTAATCCTTATTCCAACGTATAGAAACATCTTTCAGTACTCCCAGTAAACCTGCCATATGGATTAGGCATGTGTAGGGAAGAAAACTGTGATTTTTCTGAAACTCTCTACTTTTATTTATTCATATTTTCAGGGTTTTGAAATTGGGAAAGGGGATTAAAAAAAAGTGGGTTCTTTTTGTACATGGTATTTCTAGACTATTTTCCCTTTAAGTTGGTATTAAATCTCTAGTTTTTTTCTGGACCAAACATGAATTCTTTAGAGCCATGCCTGGGTCATTGTTTGTGAATACGTACCTGTGAATAACCTTGTAACTAGTTAATATGATCTGTATGAGAAACTTTTGGAAGTTACAGACCTCCATTGCTGGAAACTCTTACTCAGTAGATTTGCTTCTTTAGTGAGATGCCCTCAGATTGTTCAAGCTTTATGCACTTCATCTTCAGACAACTTCCATGTACTTAGTTTCCATGGAAACAGGACTAAGTATATTGCCTTATTTCCTCTCTGCCTTTAGTGAAACATGAATATGGGCAATTTCTTGTGTTGAAATGAGCAAAGCATAAACTTCTCTCTTGGTTTGAACTAGAAATTCTGGGGGAAACATGTTTTCTCCTATGCTGGTTGGACAATGACCAGAGATAATGTAATGAACTGTCTACCAAGGGTTTGTAGCCCCAGTATGTTTTTATGACCTACTTTAAGCCTACAATATTTCTACCTAGAGTTGTTCCTTTCATTTCATGAGAGATGAAGGCAAGATGCAGCTACTTCATAACTCGCTAGAGAGAAAGAAATGACATTTCTTTTTGTTTTTTTTTTTAATTTGAATATTGAAGTACAGGTGAAAGGATCACTTTGACCTATTCTGAGAAATCTGAAAAGGCATCTGGTGCTTTCTTGATGTCTCCCATTAGAATGCAGCAACATCTTCTATTGTCCTTACTTTCTGAGTTAAAGGTTAAAATTGTCGAAAAATAGGGAAGAGTCTCATTTTATATTCTCTGTCAAATCCTTTTGAGTATTTTACTCTACTGTTTTTTTTTTCTTAATTTTAAAAATATTTGCTTTGACAATTCTTGTCTGTTTTCTTGGGATGATGGGAACTAATGAAAGGTAGGGTTTATAAAATGTGGAGTGTTGTCCTGCTGGGAGCCAAAAATGACAAGCGTACTTCAAGGTGAAGCTCAAATGAAAAGGCCATGTGGGGATTCTGGATTGTGCTACACCCACAACTACTTTCTCCCTTTAGAGAGTTGTGCTCAGAGCTTTTTCACTGAAGAGCTAAATGTCATCAGAAGCGAATCTCATTTGGAAAAATGATTCTTTATGCCAGACAAACCATTCCCATGCAGTATTTATAAATCTCCCTTGGTATAAGAAAAGATAAACCTATTTACTCTCTTCCTAGGATTTAGATGGAATCTAAATATCAAAGGCCTAGTAATAACTACTAATTATTATTTTTCATAGTCTGATACCAGCTAAGAAATTAACTTAACAACTGACTAGTTCTGGGGGAAGTTAGAGAACAATGTGGAGGTGTGCTGTCTTTAACAGGCCATTGTGATGTGGAAGTTCTATTTTATTGTGATGCCATATATGATCGATCTACTTATAACAACTGCCATTAATAGCTGTTTTCTGATGTGTGTGTGTGTGTGTGTGTGTGTGTGTGTGTGTGTGTGGCTTTGTGACAGAAATAGCAGCAGACACTGAAGATAATGAAAAGAATGAAGAGAGAGAAGAATCCAATTGATTTAACAATCCAGAAGAGTGTTGAAGATTTACTTATCTTTATGTGTATGTGTGAGGATCTTTTAGAATCCTTTAGAAGTGTGGTTGCAGGTGGTTGTGAACTACCTGTGGAAGACTTGGAGCCAACGCTGGGCACTCTCACTCCAGAGACTTTACTGTTCAGAGCCATGATAGTGCACTTTTTTTTTCCTGAATGCTTCCACAGTACAATTGAACTTACACTGTTGCATGTTGGTGTGAAAGTAGAGATACATCATGCACATTGTGGTGCCAGATATGCGTATAAACAAGTTTGCTTCCACTATACCTCAGCAAAGCATGGAAACACTAGAAGAGTTACATTCATTTATTGGCCTTGGCTTTATCGAGGCTCTGGATCAATTATACCTTTCTTGGTTACAATTGATACTCACCTTACTTAACACTCAGATAAAAGGAATTTTTTAGTATAAATCATATAATTCTAAAGTGACATTTATCCTATTGCTGTAATTCTAAAGAAGCAAGTTAAATATGATTTTTAGCTAGAAAATACAAACCTATTTATCTTCTATTTTTTTCATCTTTCTTTTCTCTTCCTTGTCTCCTGTGGCAGTTAAATATGTTTAAAGAAGTGGTGAGCTGTTAATCAAACAGGGTTGGAGACTTATTGAAATCAGAGATTCTTTGAATTCAGTGTTCTTTTCTCCATGCTGGAAATGACTGTGGTAGGATGACTCATCTCGCAAGGCTGAGAACATATGTAAACTTTATAGAAATTGTGTTATACCTATACTGTTACTGGTTTCATTTTATGGAGAAGAAAAGAGGGAGTCACAAAAGTTTAGTCACTTCAAGGTCATACTTCTCATAAAAGGAAAAGATGGAAAAGGCTATTGCTTGAACTCGTGTCTCTCTCTCTCCCCAAAGCTTTGTTTCGTACTCTTTCATAGCCTGAGTGCTCACTTCTGGGCTCCTTTGTCTAACCTCAGTGAGAGAGAAAGCACCTACCCTTGCAGATACTTGAAGTATCAGGGTGGGTTGATACCCAGGGGGCCCCACCCACTTAGAAGAAAAGGGGGTGGGGAATAGGGGAAGGATTGTGGGAGGGGGCGACTGGAAGGGGGCAGTGTGTGGGATGTAGAGTGAATAAGTAAAACAATAAAATAACATTTAATAGAATAAATTAGTTTTAAAGATAGTTTTTTAGTTAGGGATTATTTGTTGAAAATGATTGAATCCTAACTCAATCTGTCCAAAACAAATAGGCATCATTTTCAGGCAACAGCAGAAGAGGTGTGTGGGTGGATATCTGCAGGTGTTTGGTAAAGGGTGGAAAAACACAAACCTCAGTGATAACATTGGCACTCACTCTCTGTATCCTGTTGACTGTTGCTAGACAAACACTTTCTTAGGATTTCCAATGTGATAAGTAGGTAGCTGATATCACTGAAGATAAATCTTGGTAATTATCAGTGGAGAATAAAGTCTTCCACGAAGTTTCTGCCGTGTAGGTCTGGGAAGAGACTGATGGTTTAGTGTTAGGCACTGCTCAGTCGCTGGAGTCAAGTTTCCAAGGGTTGTCCAAAAGCTTTTTACTTGCATTCATAAAGAGGAAGGTGTCACACTGAATGCCAGGCAACAATAATCACATGTTCTATGGATAACTGCACATGATTGAGATTCAATTTCAAATTTTCTTTCTAAACTTTGCAAATAAAAAGTTTTTCACTTTTATGCATAGGAGTGTTTTAATATAAACAAGTAGTAGGGGATAATTTTTGTTTTGTAACTCCCATATTAAAGCATTCCATTTACTCTAAATAATGCATCTGTTAATTTATATAACCAAAAATGTTCCTGAGAAATGTCTTTCTATCTTGGCCACAGTGGAATGCGTACATGCACACATAGTAGAGCCATTCCGAATGTCCAAAACAGGAGGAATTGTGGGGCATTATGGGAGCTGTTGTTGTTTGTTCCCTGTGGAAGTATCACATGCTTAATGAGCAGAGAGTGGAAGAAACTGGCAAGGTAGTCAAATGATCTCATTGTGTGGTACCTGAGAAAGTTAATAAAATTCTATGTAATTTATTGAGGTAAGTTTATTTAGAGTGACAGAAAACATATCCAATAGCAAATGAGTGTGGTATGCTTGATGAGTGAGGTGAAAAAAATCAATATTTAAACCAAGGAAATGCAAACATTCTATCTTCATATTAACAGTTTTGTGAAGGAAACAGCTGTTACATTATTTTTCACTTAGAAGTACCAACACAGGATTGTAATTTAATTTCTTGGACTCAAAGTTGCTTGGCTGTAGCACCACTACATGATTTAAACCCTGAGAAGTCTGGCTTTACTACTAATTCAAATTTTATATTGTGCCATCTTTTAAACTGAGATTCATCCCAACTAAAGGTTATTTTCAGGCAATTTAAGCTTTTTTTAAAAATAGACTTTCTCAGTGAATTTCACTTACTGCCTGGGCTCTAAGCATTAGGTCTGAAATGAGCTAACTATGCTAGGCCATGATGCTAACATGTGTCAGTCTCTACTTGCATCAGCATTTTGTGCTTTCATGTGTGTTTCTCTTGCAAGCACTAAACTAGTGTTATAATATCAAGATGATGATTTTCAATTTTTAAGAATTGATACCCACAGAGTCTTTGGAAATGTCACAAGGTAGACAGTCTGGATATATGCACACACACAAAGACACACACACACACACACACACACACACACACACACACACACACCAGTTATGTTGTTTGACATTATATTCACCTTTTATTTTGATCAAGTTATTAGATAATCAACTATACACAAGAATTAGTGAAAAACCTAGAAATACTCCTGTTTATCATAATCCTCAATTTCATGAACAGTAGTGTTAACTATGGAAGTAAAGGAATTTTCTTTATTTTGAAATAAAGTTTTACCAAACCTTTATTAATACCACACCTCTTATACAAGTAGACCTTTATACAAGTAGACCAGCATCATTTTCCTTAAGATACTTCACAGATGTTAAAATTTATTTAGTCACTTGAAAAATATGTACTGAATATTTGTACTGTGGGATTCAACTGTAAAAAGGACAGATAAGATTTCAGAATCCAGGCTGGAGAGATGGCTCAGTGGTTAAGATCACTGACTGCTCTTCCAGGCGTCCTGAGTTCAATTCCCAGCAACCACAACCATCTGTAATGGGATGCAGTGCCCTCTTCTGGTGTATCTGAAGGGTGTGATAGTGTACTCACATAAAATAAATAAAATTTTTTTAAAAAGATCTCTGAATCCTTGCAACTTAAGTTTTAATATTGAGAGAAGTAAGTCAATAAATAAGAAAACAATAAATATTCTAAGATTTTAAGTATGAAAAATAACTATGCTTTACATATATGTGTTGTGTTTTAAAGCAGAACTCATGAAATCAATGACTTCTTGAGTATTTGGAATGTAAATGGGGTAGCTAGTTGTTTGTCCAACACTTCTCTCCAATAAATGTTCTGCCTACTACCGTTTACTTTCAAAAGTCAGGATTTTTCTACTTAATCTAGCTTATCAAACTGAGAATATGGATAATTTGACTAAAATACTAGAAAGAAACAAAATGGCAGATAAGGGGATATAGAAACTGTGAGTGCTGATGTATTTAATAGTAATAGTTTCCTTCCAAAAGTAAATGTAGATAGTAGGAACAAAAAGAGTACATGGAATGAATAGAAAATTATTATTCTGTGGAAGAAATGGAACATGTTGGCTCTCACCATCATAATAAATCTCACATGACATTATTGTATCAAGAAGCTATGACTGGATATGTTATAGGTCTTAAGGGAGGACTTAGTACTATTATTCTACTTCACAGACATAATATTAAGTCAACTACTAACAGCTTTGTACTTTAATATAAATTAATAAATCTTTCAGCCGCGCACATGAAAGGTGCTCCCATTTGAATTAGATAAGTTAACAGATATCTACAAATGGTTAACGTGCAGAGAATAAGACAGTGTGGAATTTCCAGCCTTAAATGGGATTTCTTTATCATCCACCCTTTGCCCACTCATGGATCACTGGAGAAGAGTGGGATGAAACAGGATAAGAACTAGGTGCGGTGGGTGACTACAAGGAAAATGTGCCTTCTGATCAAACAGGGCAGTTTGATCATGGGGGGGGGGCAGTGGCATCTTTGCCCCATCATATGCTCAGGAACTATTGACAACTATGAGCAGCTAGAAGAGAGAGTCAGCTGTGACCACATCTAAGATCTAAACACATCTAAGAGCATTTGGACAACAAAAATTGGTCTTGATACACTTTTAAAACTAGGACATAAAGTTTGGTGGATAGGTGTGAATTGCCTTGGTGCTGTTTGTATTTTGATGCTAATTCTGCCCCAGATGAAGAGTGGGTCATGTACTCGGGTGATTCCATGTGAACCTGCTCCCTATTTTTACTGGTCAAAAAAGGCTAGAGCCTGTGATTGGGCAGTGGAAGAAAAAAGCAAGGCTGCAAGTTTTAAAGAAGGGAGAGAGGAAGGAGAAAGCATAGACAATGAGACTGGGGGCGGGGGCAACGGAGAGAAAGGAATATGGAGGCAGAGGAGGTGGAACCACTTGGCCTGGAGGAGCTGCAAGAAGCAAGGGATCTCATAGCTGGGGAATAGAATAGTGTAGTGGTTTATCTGCACAATCTACGCGTGCAGCTTATAAATATTATAACTGACTTGTGTGTTCTTTGCACAGTCATATTGATTGGGGTTGGAGATTTACCGATACAAATCTGGTTGGTATTAAATATTAAGGCCATATGGTGTTTTCCGAGGCGAATAAAATAGGCAGGAAAAAAAGGAACACAGCCGAGGCCGAATTTGTCCAGGCTTTGGAACGGGATTCAGCTACAGTGAAGCATAGACTCACAGAAGAGCTATCTCAGAGCTCTGGAGAGGCAAAGCCAGTGTTTGTGAGAGAGGCATTGGCTAGCGGCAGGTGGCTGTTGGTACCAGAGCACAGCCGGACCAAGTGTGGGTTTTTAAAAATTACGCACAACAGATAGGGAAGTGTGTTGGATCTGAGAAGAGTTGAGAGAAGGGTGAAGATGACCATGTTTGTGCTGGTTAGTGTTTTGCTAACTTGGCACAAGCTAAAGTAACGTGGAAAGACAGGATTTCAACTCAAAACATGCCTTCATTAGATAGGCATGTAGGCAAGTATGTTGGAGGCATAGTCTTGATTAATAGTTATGTGGGTGGGCACAGCTCACTGTGTGTGGTACCCTCCTGGGCAGGTGGTACTGAGTTTTATAACAAAGGCTAAGCAAGCTGTAGAAAAGGAGCCAGTAGTATTTCTGCATGGTTCTGCTTCAGTTCTGACATCTGCTTTATTCTTTGAGTTCCTGCCTTGACTTACCTAAGTAATGAACTGTAAGCTGTAACCTGAAATAAACCCTTTCTTCCCCAAGTTGCCTTTGGTCATGCTGTTTATTTCTGTAATAGAAACATAAGTAACGCAATGCTGTATGAAATTCTTGAATAAAAAAGAAAAAACAAACAAGAAGTACCAAGTGTTTACCACAAGTAGCTCTTTTAGCTACTTGACATCTCCTTGCACTATGGGATAGCGAACTAAGCCTTCATGTACCTTGTTCTTTGAAGCCATTTTTGCAGATGTCCATCTTTGCAGTTCAAGTTTCCCTCATGGAACTTATTAGAGCTGAACTCCTTTGCTAGAATCTGGGTATCATTTCCTGTCCTACAAGGTCACCCATGCTTTCATATACTTCAAGAAACTATATAGAAAGATAACTATTATATTTAATGTTTTCCATCAATATATATTAAGTTTAAGTAATGCCAACAGCTCAACACATTAATATAATTTGTAATTATTAGGGCAAGTTAAGGAACACAGCTGTCAATTTAGACATATATTAGTTACTTGAGTCAAGATCATTTAAAATTCAAATACGAAGGTTACCTTATACATTGGGAAGAAGACTTTTTCTTTGAAGCTAGAAACGGTAAGAATATGTGTTTGTGGACATGTTCAGTAGAAGGTATGACTTGGCAGAGGTTGTACCAAATGGCCCTAACAGGATATAAAAGTCTTTTGTCAGGATATGGAACAAACATCAACTACAGAGCTTAAGAAGGATAAACAATGCTCTGAAAAACAACCAAATTTACTGGGATCTAATACTGATATTCCTGAAAACGGAGACTATAAATTTGCAGTAGAACAAATGTCTACTGTTCCATGATTTTCTCCCCAATGGCTGTTTTGTTGAATGTAAGAGGAACATCTTTTAAAAGTACTTACCCAGTGTTAAAGCTTTCCAAAAAAGAAAAATGTAAATTAGAGGTTAATAGTGTAGTTGCTCAAATGTTTTGATTCTAGTATCTGTACAAGAAAAAAAAATGATAGGAAAACAAAATATTCTATGAACTGTATATAATTTCTCTGTGAATGTCAGGATCATATAAGGTGGGACTAAATGCTTAACACAAATTGACCATTATACTTGAAAAAGTTGTGTGTACATATAGGCTATGAAATAATCCCCTGTGTAGTTCTGTGAATGGGTATACATAGAAATTGATGTCTAGAATACAACATTTTTTGAGAGGAATTATTGTAAGTAAGAATTTTAAATAAATGTTGAAAATAGAACACCAAGAAGATAGAACCATAATAATGGAAAGAATCTTTCCAGAAGTCATGGCTGGAGTTGAAAGTAAGATCCATAAATAAGAAGCTTAAAATATAGTAAATGAAGAGAGATGATAAGGTTGAGGTAGGCGAACACTGAACACAGCTATTATAAAAAGTGTCCCATTTTGGATCATGCAGGGACCTCTGAGCTCCCATCCCTACTGGATAAGCTATTTGAAGTTGCTTGCTGCTAAGGGAGGCAGGGTGTCTTTCCTTTGGGGATATTACCATTGGTGGTTGTTCATACCTGAAGTAGAAATTGAAGGGATCTTTGGAAAGTCAGTTGTGTTGAAAAACAAGTGAAGGAGTGTTTTCCTGAAGTGGACACGAGTGAAAGACTAAGGCAGACTTGTGAAGGGACATTTCACTGAAGCAGACACAGGAAGAAGAAGGTTCTATTAAAGCAAGCATGTGAAAGGACACATGATGAAAGATTCTTCAAAACAACACACATGTATTGGTCTGCTTCAATGTTGTGTAGTTGAGCTGCATTTATTGAGCCTCCATAGACACAAACACACCAAAAAATTTTTGGTGGTGTACTGCAGTTTTTTGCCACTTCCATAGACTTGGGCTGATTGGCAGAGTGATGTCAGCTGAGACAGATGGATGTGCTGAGGCAAGACACATGCTGTAGCAAATCCCGTGAAAGACGTGTGTTGTTTGGAGGATATGAATAAGACTCAATAGTCAGTGACAGAGGCTGAGCTAGGCTTGCTTATATAACTAGCTGTGCAGTGCTTGTTGGTGTCTTGTTTTTTGCTGATCTTCACTTCCCTGAGAGAGGCACAGTTGAGACCTTCTCCTGGCATTCCTCCTGGTCCACCCTGCTGACTGGAGTCAAGGCTAAGGCCTGGCTGTCTGCTATGTAGTGCTGCCTCTGCTGATTCCTGTTTGCTATCCCTACTCTACTGAGCTGAACTGAACTGCTGGTGTATCTGTGAAGTGTTTGCAAGTGTATCGAGCTGCCACTGCTAACCTGTGAACTGAGCTACTTATTTCCAGACAACACGTTGCTCCAAAGAACATTTCTAAACAGGTTCCATTTCTCCTATATCCTTTCTTTCCCACTACCTCTGGTAGTTGGTGGGCTAAAAGGGAGGTTAAAGTGTTTAAGAACCATTGTTAAAAGTAAGTCTTGAAAAGACTAAAGTTATACATGCCCCAGTGAGTGAACACATAACTGTGTGCATATAGGAAGCATTAATTGAACTTAGGGGGTTATTAACGACGAAATAAAAATAAGAGAGTATATGAAGCTGGGAGGAAGGCGTGAAAAATAGTTGGAAGAAGATACTGTTGGATGGATGTAATCACTACATATTGTATAAATGTATTGGATGTTGAAGGAATAGAAATTATTATTTTTAAAAGAAGAATCCATTTTTATTCACTTCTACAGTAAATATTATGGTGCTACTAAAAAATAATTTTGAGACCAGAATTCTTGATTTTATGAGGAAGTCTTATGTTTCTCTTAGGAGTTACATTTGTTAATCATATCTGAGTGGCTTCTCTGCACCCTGTGCTCTATCTAGAATTTTTGTTTTTGTTTAGTTTGGTTTTGCTTGGTTTAGTTGGGTGGGGTTTTTTTTTTTTGTTTTTGTTTTTTAATTTTTATTTAGATGGAAGAGTTTGAATATTCAGGATATCTGAATTTAAAACTTGTGAGTTTTAGGCTTAAAACCTCTAAAAGTGAAGATGATCTTTCGGTTTTCACTGGAAATAATTTGGAAGAATGACTTTGGATATCTTCTATTCCCTGTTGTTCCTCAACCCTGTTTATCCTTTGGCAGAGTTGGGTTAGCTCCTTGAGTTCTGAAATCATTCTTTCTACATTCATTTATGTTGGAAAAGACAAAATACTTCTTCTAAATGCTTTGGGCAGATTGTTAATGAATTTCAGATATCACTTATAGAGAAGTTGCTTGCTGTCTTGTTGGTCTTTTGCTTACATATTTTGCTTTTCTGAATTGTGTTTATTTTTATGTTGTTGTTTTGTGTGTGTGTGTGTGTGTGTGTGTGTGTGCATCTTATTTTCTCTTTGTTTGCTTATTTTCTAAGAAGAAGCAAAGGTGTGGGGCTGGGATGATAGGAGTCAAAGATGATCTAAGAAGAGTTGAGGAGGGAAAGCCATCATCAGAATGTATTGCATGTATAAAATATTTTTCATTTAAAAAGTGGCTTGTTTCTATTTGGAAACTCTAGAATGGTTAATATGTGTGGTGGATGTCTCCTGTGCCTGCTTAAGGAATCCTGATGGCTGTATATAGGCTCCTGGTAAACTGGTGAGATAGAATAAAGGACCGGAGCCCAGGGCAATGGCTGCTTCCTCTGTCTTCATAGAAATACCCCTGGGTGATTGATACCCTCCCCCACAGAGGAGTCACTGGCAAGCAAATTAGATTTAGTGGGACATCACATGTAATCCCTGATTGGCCCTTGATTATGTAACCACATCTGTAGTATTATCCAATTGAAACCTTACATTGATTCCAGTGGCAGTTTTCCGCGTTCCTCTCTAACCACCAAAATGTTTTCGGTTCCTGAATGAAAGACACAGACATACAACCTTTTATATTTTGATATGCCTTAATCAGCTCAATGGTGGTCCACTTTCTTACCTTCATGTGGCTATTCCATCTCTGTCTGATATTCCCAAGTTATTACTTACTAAAAATTCTGTATTCCATCTTTACTGCTCTGGACACAGTCAGACAGCCCTCTTGGGCCACTGCTTCCCGGCTTCTACATGACAGCTATGCTCACTGTCCCAAACAGATGATGGCATGTGGCATTTTTCCTCTCTTTCTCCAAGCATGGCGAATCTCCTTCTCTGGATGTCCTTCTCCTTCTCCTCTTGGTCCCTAGTCTAGAATCCAAAAATTTCTGCCTCTGTCTGCCCTGTCCAGCCAATGGCTGCTGGCAACTTTATTTACCAGTCAGAACCACCTTGAGGCAAAGTCCCTCAGTGTCTTTGGGGTGAGTATACAGATTCTCAAGCAAACCACTTTGGGGACCCAAATTAACATAATATAGGCAGCATTAGTTCAAACTCGCTACACATACCCTTATTGGCTGAAAAGTTGTATATAAGTTTTGTACTGAACAGTAAAAGTTAGAATTGCACACCATTGCTGATCTCTGGGGTCTAAAATCTTTGTGGGCACAATATCTGCTTTCCCTCCATTTCTTGGTCTCAGTTGTGACAGATATAGAAGTGATTTCATCTGTGATTATTGATGTATACAATAGTGGATGTCTACAATAGATGATATCTATAGAGAAACACTCATGTAAGATCCTTCAAGGTGATATGCCAATCTAATGTTCTTTAACTCTGACCTGAAATAAATCACTCAATCACCATGCATTTCAGCTTGTCTTTTATAAGTGTGAGACTACATTGATTAGCAAACAGAAGACTGAGGAGGGATGAAGAGAATTGCTGGCAGGTTAGCCTTCCATTGATACCAGTGACTCTGGATGAGTCAGTCATGTGCATAAAAATTTCCTTCTTCACCCCCCTACACACATACTCCCACCATCACTACTCACTCCCATTATTATAAGGATATTATGAGGATTCATGCATATTTCAATGAGATGTGTATAAAACATTTAAAAATATCTACTTGGTGGCCAACATATTTCCAAGGAGTAAAATAATCAGCAAAAAGTGTCACTGTGGAAATTGGTTCCCAGTTTTCAATCCTGTAATTTTTCATTTTGCCTGTGCTTTAACTTACAGATTTTATTTTAAAGACATAACAGGAACACCATCTATAGTTTAAAAAAAATCTAGTGCAACTGGATGGTGTTTTATTATGTTTGCATCCTGTTGTCATAGAAGCTTGTATGGGGGGGAATACTGTCTAAGATAGGGTTATATACTTGTCTAGTGTATAGAAAGATTAGAAAACTATGGAGTTATTTGGTCCCTTGTCTCTATAAGCTTATTCTCTAGACATTAACACATGGTTCTGCATACATTGATAGAGATCATATAGAATGTTTAAGAAATCTTAAAGACAGTTTTGTCTTTTAGCAAAGTAGAAATCTTCCAGACTATAGAAAATGCTACTTTTCAGAGCAATTTTCAGTCTATAGCAATAATGAATAGAAAGTTTAGAGATTTTAATAGATTCCTATATTCACAGTCGCTTCAACCTCACACCAGAGTGCTCACATTTTATGGTGAGTAGATCAGTTCTGGCACAATGTTACCCAAGTCCCATCATGTATATGGGTGTGTACTTTTGTTGTTACAATGTTCTGAGACCTTTGACATGTGCAATGTGGATCCACCATGATGGATAAAATCATGAGTTCTTTTACTATCATAAATACATTTTGCCTCTCTTTTTTTTATTTCTTCATATATTTTAATGCTATCTAATTAGAAGTGCCTTTATAGGATCTATATTCCTTTACTTTTCCAAAATGAAATTATATGTATGTGCCTTTCCATATTTTCTCCCTTCATTTAATCATGTATATTCACATTTTCTTCATTTGTTTTTGGAACTCAATGGCTTGTTTCCTTATATTACTGACTAATATTTCATTTTTCTGATATGGCAGAGTTTAGTTACAAGGTCATTGAAGAAAATTCCTCTTGTTTTCTTATGTGTTTTGGCCTTCATGATAAAGATGAAAAAATGTGATAAACATAAATGTGCAGGTTTATTAGTGTACATATGTGTACAGCTGACTTAGGTAGACCCCAAGGAGCACACATGCTTATTTTCATGACATGTATACTAATTACTACCCAGTTGCTGTCATTAAACACAATGATCAGATGTAACTCACTTCAGGAAGTGAAGGAGTTTTATTTAGGTTTAAAGTTTAAAAGGGGTGAATCCATGATGGCAGGCTGAAGGAATGCTTCTCCCTGCCATGATGGCAGACTGAAGGAATTGCCCCTCCCTGGCAGCTGGCATGGTGCCAGGAACAGAAAGCTGAAAGCTCACACGTTAAACTCCGAGCATGAAGCAGAGAACAAACAAGAAGGAACCTTTTGCTAGCAAAGCCTGTCCCCAGTGACATACTTTCACTAGCAAGGCTGCAATTCCTCAAACAGCATTGTGAACCAGGGCCAAATGTTTAAATGTTTGACTATAGGAGATATTTCTCACTTGAACCCCCACAGTAAGAACATGATTAACTTTGTAGTAAACACACAAACTAGCCTCTAAATTGGTTATATAATTTTTCATTTCCTCTACCAAATAATGTGAATTCATATTGTTCTGCATACTTGCCAGAATTAGATATTAGCCTTTAGGTTTTAGCCATTCTATCCCATATGCAGTGATATTTTAACTCACTGTTGTTTTTATTGTATGCCTTGTTGGTTCATATATGATATAATATATTATAATAGAGCACAGGCTGCTGGATTAGTTTTACATATATTTTTATTCTTTAAATATCCCTTCTATCACTGTGCCACTGTGGATATAAGATATACATTCAAATTATTATTTTTACCCTCTAATAGTGTCGTTGCATCCTGTGGAACATGGATATGTTTTTTCAGTGAGGAGCAGGTCAGAACTTCTTTCTGAAAGCAACATAAACACTTCGTATATATAAATTTACTTTGCCCACCCAGAACTTGGATCATTTCAAGAAAGGAGCAGCAGCTATGATATAAAGCTTGCTTAACAGTGAACAGTTTGTTTCAGGGGAAAAATAATATGGTTTGGGAAAAGATCACTTCAACCACTATGTGGTGGAATGTGCAAAGCATTTCAAAGTCAGATTTGTAGATTGTAGGGTGGGAGAGAGACAGTAAATGGAAGAGGATACCTGCACAATCCTAAATGGCAGATAATACTGGTAGAGCAAGCCTGTTGGTCTCTTTGCTCTCATTGAAAGCGCAAACTACTGATAAGGTTTTCAGTGATTTTCTGTGAGTGTCTTTTATTCAGAGAGCACAGCAATTCCCTGTGTAAGACGTGCACTCTGCTCTTTGGGTTACTAGAATAGGATTGCAAGTGGATGTAATTTTAATGGGGTCATTTACATTTCTGGGAGATTTTTCTATTTAGCATTATCAGTGATCAGACACAAGAACTTAATAAGCCACAAACTTTTATGGAAGGTAATGGAGCCAGAGGTTAAGAAAAACACCAGCAAACAGAAGTGTAAACAAAAAGGATAAAAGAAAACATAAATGTAATGAACGGGATTGACTGTTGTATAGTGTTAGTGTTTAAGGGTGTAGAAGTGTGGGTGAAATAGGATGGCAGTGAAGTCAGATTAGGGTTCACCTTAGAGTTAGGCCTAACGGGATAGAAAATGACCAGTTGGTAGCTACTCAGAGCTCCTTTCCATTAATCTATGTAAGAGTAAACTGCCATTCAATGTGTCCTTTGGCACCAATAACAATACTGCATGACATGTTTCAGTTTTTCCTTAGAGAGTATATATAGAAAATTTTCTCACCAGCATTATGAGCCCTTCCCATTTTTATCCAGTTCCTCTTTCTTTACCAAGTCCACTCTTTGAACTGTACCTTCACATTTTCCAAGTAAGTATTTCACTTTCTCTTGCTCCATTCTCTCCTGTGTTCCTAGCCTAGACTGAAGCATTGATCTCAGATGTGCAGGGCCTCTAGATCTTGGGACCTAGCTTTCTAGTATTTGTTTCTAGTAAGGCCAGTAAGTAGCCCTAGGCTGCTCTCCATCTAGGCAAGGCCTGACAGAACATACAAGTATCATTTTCCTGGATCTTCTTCAGGGATAATAACCAAAGGACAAAGACAAGTCACAGTCAGTCCATCTACAACAAAGTGCCACACACAGGCCTAATCACTAGGACGTTGCCACAAAGGGATATTTTAAATGTGTAGGACAATATTTTAACATACACTGGATTTTTCTGATAGTTCTTATTAATAGAATTTTGTCTTTATTGTTATATTTATTTATTGTTATATTTGTAATCTCAAATTATTGTTTGAGATTATAATGTGATAAACCATTTCCCCTTCCTTCTCGTTTCTCTGAACCTTCCCATATACCTTTCCTTCCTCTTCTTTTCAAATTTATGGCCTCTATTTTCATTAATTGTTATTAAAAATATATATGCATGTATGTGTGTATAGTTATTATTAACATGATAATTTCTGTATGGAGGTAGCTAAGTCTGACATCTTACATTCTAAGGAAAAGAAATAAATGATCTCTTCAGACTTGAGGAGTAGCAAAGAAATATCTTATGGAAGAAATAGTATTAAAGGAAAAGACAGACTTGACCCTGAGTTTGAAAACATATTTTATGACTCATAGAAGAGATGCACATTTGCATTTTGGGAGCATAGAATAGAAAACTTAACCTATCTCCTAGGAATTATACGTTAAACTCCAGATTATCTTGTTTTTGGATTAAGCAAATATGGTTGCAGAATACTGGATGATACTGTGAAACCTAATACTGTGTAATTTACTAAAAAATCCTGTTTCTAGCTGAGATGTGGCTCAGCCTTTAGCACACACCTTTAATACCTCTCTGGCTGAAATACAGACACACTCTTAGTATACACCTTTACTCCCAAACAATGAAGTTAAAGTTGTCTGTAGAAGGAAACACCCATGATTTAAAGTGATGTCTAACTGAGTGGCAGACAAGTCAGAGAAAGATTTGACAGACTAGGATATGTCCAACTCTCCCGAGAAAAGAGAGAGAGAGAGAGAGAGAGAGAGAGAGAGAGAGAGAGAGAGAGACAGAGAGAGAGAGACAGAGAGACAGACAGAGACAGAGGCAGACAGAGACAGAAAGAGACAGAGATAGATGGTTGGATAGATAGATAGATAGATAGATAGATAGATAGATAGATAGATAGATGATAGGTAGATAAAGAAGTTAGTTTTACTGGAAGAGTTATACAGAGACAGGTTGTAGTCAGATAACAAGCTAGACACTTGAGAAGACAAAATAAACCAAAAAATGAGAAGGAACCAGATGATTAGAGCATATTGCCAATATTAGTATGAGCATGGAGAGGAGTTTTGAGCCAGAACAGTTGAGTTGACCAGCCAGCCAGTGTTCAGAAAGAATTAGAGTGAGCTTAATCAACAATAAGTCTCAGAGGTTGAAAATGTTCTAGGTTTACCTAGATTAGATTGCGCAGAGACTAGAAGCTTCCAGGACTAGGCTTAGTTTAGTAGACAGAGGCAGTAGCCACAGAATGACAATTACATCAGAAGAATAAAATTTACACTTACAAAATACAAGATCTGAGGATTTAGAAGGAAGGAGTAAGAGATAGAAAATGTATGTAGTGAGAAGCTCATTGTATTTCCCAAGCCTCCCAGTACTATCTTCTATGAGGAGTTTGGAGCTCTCAGGTAATTTGAATCACTGATGCTGTGAAATGGAGCTGAAGCTTTTTTAACCTCAAAGAAACTCAGTACCCCAAATTATCTATATTTTCCACCAGTAGGATGACAATATCTATTGACCATCAGAACCAGGGAAATTTTTGAGATTGTAGTGATCTGAGATGTATAAAATCTGACAAGAAATTTAATAAATGTCAACAGAACAGTCTTAGGCAAACCAGGACTTTTAGTAACCATTATTACTGTGATATAGGATAAGAATTATCTTTATTTTAGGTAGAAATAGAATAATGATCATCAAGGTCTGCAAGTCTGGTTGTAATGAGGTATTGCTATTTAATGTTTGTACTTTGTAAAAATTATACAGAGATGATGATGATATCTGCAGTATAATGTCACTACTAATTTTTACTAATCAAAATAGTTAAAATGGTATATTCTATGTTGCATGCATTTTACTACAAAGTGGTTTTTAGAACACATGCAAAAGAATAGTCTAGAATAACTGCTTGCCTACTGGGGCTATGGACTGAAAAACGTCAGTGTGTTCACCGTATCTCAGAGGGTGGCTAGAATTGGTGTTCAGGAATTCCACAGTTAGCCTATGCCAAATGAAATCTGGAGAATTCTGAAGTGTGCTGAGTAAGACTCCTTCATAGCATGTGGACCTAGAGAAGAAGGCTTGATGTGAATGAGGGTAGTGTTTTAATAGGTGAAACATAAGTAATGGGGAGAACTGGGTGCCTACTGTCTAGTGACTTCACAGTATTAAATCTTCCCAAAACTTAGATTTGAGTGTCTAGGATGCAAGAAGGCACACTGATTTTGAGCTGATAAAAAAAAATCACTTCCTTTGATTCAGAACATATAGCTTATATTTATTAAAAATAAGTTGAAAACAGTTCACATGCAACATTATGAGACTCATAAATAATATAAATGTAATCTCCTTTCTGATAGTTAGACACCAACAAAAATGACTGTGATTGTCAATGGGACTCTTGCATAAATCTCTGATCAGATACCTTTTGTTTTATGATTTAAAGTACATTCCAAATATTTGTCTTTATTAAATGTTATTATATTTTCTCTTTTTTAGAGACATACCTTACTATGTAGCTCTTAGGTCTTGGAAATTACTGTATAGACTGGTCCTGAATTCACAGACATTTACCTGTCTCTACATCTCAATTGCTATGATTAAAGACATGTATTACTACTATTTTCTTTATGAATAATTTTGATAATCCTTTGATTGCTCATCATTCCTACTGATAATGGAGATAAAAATTCATCTTCTTAGTGAACACATTTTCAAATCATATAATAGTGAATAAATATGATTATTTGACATAATTTATACTTTCTGAATTTTGTCTACATTTTTCCTAGAAAAAAAAATCCAACAACAGTGAGCTATAAGTGGATCTCTGAGGAATCAGAGGACTCAGTGCTGCATATTAACTTTTAGGTCAACAGGTAGATAGAAATCCAACTATTCTCCCATATTTAGGATTCCTTCCCAACTCTTCAACTCTAATGCAAAAATTGACTTCTTGTAAATATAACCTTACTAACTTCAATCACCGTATTAGAGATTTTGATGGACTCAGTCTCAAATTGAGAAATGAAATGAAAATTGCTTTTAATTCTATCTCCAACACCTCCCATTCCAGATAAAGAATTGTTAGAAACACCTATTTTTTATAAAGATGATAAACACTAAGTATATATTAGATTAGGACATAGCATGACAGTTCTTATCAATACATGATTCATCTTCATATGCAAACTGGACAAAGCTTCTGCTACACTTTTCTTTTTTAGAAAACATATCATTTAGTTTTATCTTCTTTATTTTATTCCTTGTGTGTTATTTCTGTCCACCGATAGACATTTCAGTCCTGGAAAGCTGTATTTCCACTCATTCCTCGAGTTGTTTGCAAGCATTAGACATGCTGTGTAAATATAACAAGGCACGCTTATCTCCTTCACTGTGTTTTTCTTATTTCACTGATGTGATTTTGCCTGTTTTTGTTTTCAATCTAATGGAATTAAAGATTAACATATCAGGCTGATAAAAGGGCCTTCAAAGATCCCTGGTTCTGTTCTCTACCTCACACTTGGATTTTTCTTCCAATAACAATGAAAATAATTTAGTATTTGACCTTGATTCTTAGTGGCTACTTGATATTAAGCATTCACAACTTATTGAAATGTAATTTTTACATCTATAAAATGTGAGCAGTATCATTTAATGTAGAGAGCATCTCTTATAAACTGTTTGGAAACATCATCTGTCGATAAAAAAGCCTATGGGCAATGAGCTGAGACAGAAAATAGGTGGGAGTTCTGCAGAGAGAGGAATTCTGGGAAAATAGTCAGGTGTGATTCAACCAGACAGTCACAAAAACCTGAGGAGAGGTAACTAGCAGTGTGACACTCTTGGAATGGAATAAATTGGATAATTATGTTATGAGCTTTCCCAAGTTAAAATTTATGGCCTAAGCATTTATTCCTATATATTTATACCTCAGAGTCAGTATTTCTAGGAACAAAAAGACATGATGGAAAATCCACAGCTCCAATTAACTTCATAGATTTAGTGTGTTGCATTATTTAGTTGAAATTTATTCTGTATTTGTTGGAAACTATACTTTGAAAAGATGGTTTCTAGAGTTATTATACAAGGTAAAAGGTACTTAAAACGTTATGATAACATCTTTTCTCTAGCTTCATATTGTCTTTGCATTGCATACCATTTTTAAAATAATTGTTTCTTTTTCTTTTATACATAAAGCAAATAATAATTTACATGGAGAATGTAGAAACGCAGAAGAGAATGATGATGTAAATATAAAGTACTGCTAATTAAATATAAAGAAAACCACATAGATTAAATATCTCTTCAATCTTTGGTAAAAAAAAAAAAAGTATTGTAGTCACCAATAGTCACAAATTTGGCAGTTTCCATATTGATGAGTATATTGTATAATGTGTGATTATTAGAAATTTTAAATTGGCTTGAGACTAATCACAAGAAGGGACTATGCTTCTTTTAGTCTTTTTCTTCATTAGCACCTACCATTCAGATAGAATTAGATGAAGCACCACTCTTACTCAACTCCCTCCCCATGTCAAGGTCTCCAAGTGGCTTCCTAATACCTACCCTCCACTTGACAGCAGAGCACTGGCAGTGTTCCTTCTGTATGGCAATGGGAAACTTGAAGGCTAAGTCCACTGATCGTATGCTTCAGCTCTGCTCTTCCACCTGTTCTCATCTGGGCTTACATCTCATCCATCCATTTTTACATAAGCAATTCTTTCATACTCTACTCGAGAGACAGAAACATGTCAGTCTCTATGAGTTCAAGGCCAGGCTGGTTTACATACTGAGTTCCAGGACATCTAGGGAGACATAGTAAAACAAAAATGATACCCTGACTTAACATTATGAGATAAAGAACCTCCACAGATGCCATTGCCTTCATTTCATCTTTGCTATCTACTGCTGGGCATGAGTCCTACACTGCCTCACAAGTGAAGGGATTAAAGGTGTGTGTCACATGACCGGTCTAAGGTTTTTCTTGATACAAAGAAAAACTGAGCAACCCAAGCATGACTGACAAATGGAGCATGAGAGAATCGCTTAAGAATGATTTACATGCCCAGTAAGACACCCTTGTATAAAACTATTTTTTAATTTGTCTATGGTTATCAATTGGAGACAGATTCTGGATGAGTGATCTTATCTTTAAGTTATGGCAGAAAACCAAGGGCCATGGCAATACCCTGTATTTTTGGAGGAAGTTTCTTGGAGTACTCTGAACAACATTTCTGCTCTTGTTAGAAAATCTATGGCTCTTGACGAAATGGTTGTGTTTCTGCAAGTTAGTATATAATCCTTTCAAAAAGCCTTTAACACATTCTAATAAATATTAATTTCCTTTATAAAAACCATTCCAGTTCATACTGTCATCCTCACCAATAATATTAGTGTTTGGTTTCAGACCCAACAACAAGGGTCTGAGGAGCATATTTTACATATCAAAGCAGACTTCCTGGCCTTTAGCTTCTCCCAGCATCCCTCAGACCCTACCTGGCATACCTTACCTTGCCCCCCAACCCTGAACTTTCTAGCCCAAGAGGGAAAGGCCCTTCCCCGGAGGCTATTCCCTATATAATTTAGACATTTTGGTTCTCTCTCTCTCTCTCTCTCTCTCTCTCTCTCTCTCTCTCTCTCTCT
>JANHMN010000004.1:153240223-153265513 GCA_030674055.1 Rhabdomys pumilio
CTCTCTCTCTCTCTCTCTCTCTCTCTCTCTCTCTCTCTCTCTCTCTCCTTCTCCTCTTCTCTTTTCCTCTTCCCTGTTTTCAGAGACTCGCCAAAGAACAGTTTCCCAATAAGCCTGCCTTTAGTGTAATCTAATCTGGTTTATATTGGCTCATTTCACTGTTGGAGAAATAACTTATCAGATGGCGCTGAAACCTGAGAGGAGTTGAGTCCTCAGTTCGAGGTCCTATTCTTTCCTGGTGGGGACTACTTCTCTCGACCGCCCCATCTTTCTCCACTTGAAACTGCAACTTCGGACACTGTCAATAGCTACCTCCCAGCAAGCAGCCTTGTTCCGAGCACCAGATGTTCTTTCTGGATCCAGGACACTTTGGGCTTTCTCTGCTGAGTTGTGGCCTCACCAGAGTTAGCCTCATTCAAAGACCAGATCTTTGTTTTGAGGGAATCTTTGATATAAAAATATTTGATCTGAGGTTACCGCTCTATATAAACAATTTGATTCCAAGACTATGGAATGGGATGTCGTTTTCATAGTCTCGGGATCCCCAGCAAATGCTGAAAATACAGTTACTGCTGGGTCTGAAAATGATCCCCAGACACCTCTTTGACTCTTGGATGTCTGCTGCAAAATTCATCCAAAGTGGTCTGAACCCCCTATGTCCAAGTTTTTGGGAACTACACTCTCACCCCTCCTCACCTCCACTGCGACACAACTTCAGTGGCTCCTCCACCTCCAACTAATCCACCCACGGAGGTACTGAGGGAGGTTGGGGTCAGGCAGGACATGGATCTGAGTAATAAATTATTTCTCCGCTGGTGAAATTCAAGCCAGGTTAGATTATATTAAAAGAAGGTTTATTGGGAAGCTGCTCTTGGGTGAGTTTACTAGCCCTAGGAAAGGGGGTCAGGGAAGTCACCATGGGAAGGGAGAGAGGAGATAGGAAAGAGAAAGTGTGCAGAGAGAAAGACAAGGGTGTGGGCGGGGTGAAGGGCTAGGGAGGAAGACAGAGAGGAGAGAGTAAGGGAGACAAAGATGTCTGGATTATATAGGGGAGGAGCCTCTGGGGGAGTGGCCGGCGGTCCCTGGTCTGGAAAGTTTAGGGTTAGGGACAGAGTAGTCAGGTAGAAACTGAGGGATGCTGGGAGAACCTGGAGGCTAGGAAGTCTGCATTGATATATAAAGTATGAACTCTGTCCCTGTCCCAGAATCCAAAACCAAACTATTGGAGAAAAACAAGGCAATTGAGGAGAGTAGGGCAAGGGGAGGGGGGAGAAGATATTCAGTAGAGAGTCAGTCTAAAAAGGAATAAGAGAGATAGACTGACCCATACCTGAGATAAAGTCATGTGAAGCCAAGCACAAGCATTTGTGCCAGATTTTTTCCATCCTTGCCTAATTCTGTAAATGAACAACACCTTCTGATGTCTCCCTGAAAGGGTGATTGAGTACTATATAAACATTTTAGAAATGTTTCACATATTATGAAACAATTTAGTAGCAATAATTCAGCCCAGAATAGTGCAATGGTAGAGTTGATGTTTTGTTGGAAGAGGGTCTTTGTGCTGATTTCTGTGCCTGAGATCTAGTTATAGTTCAGACATGGGGATTGTGGATTGTCATGAATATTGAAGACTCTCATGTATCGATGTGTTATAAAGAATGTTCCCCCATTATAGCTGATTGCTTAATAAAAGCTGAACAGTAGTGACTGGACAGAGGACACAGGAAGCCTGGACTTGAGATGCCAGCCAGGGATCCCAGGGAGAAGAGCCAGAGAAGGAATTTGCCACAAGATAAGTGAGAGTCCAGAAAAAGGGTCATAAGGTAGAGGAAGGAGACATTTGTCGTGAGGCAGAATTGACAAGAGAGCTTTCCATAAGGACCGAGGGTTATAGCAGAGTGAGCCAAGGAGACACTAAATGCAAGTAATAGGGCGATTGGTTGGGAAGTGGCTAGATAGCATAGATGGTTGGGAATATCAGTTAATGTGCTTAAAGCTTGTTGAGTAAGTCAATAGGTCTCCAACTCACTTCTATGGGAACTATCCAAGTTCTAAAAGAACTGCCACTTTTAAATTTCAGCCTACAATATTTTCTCTGTTGCAGGAATTTTCTGCCACATTGTATTTGCAGTGGCCAGCTTGAAGAAGTTATGAAGAGTTGGTGCCCCAATTCCTTGGGCTTGGGGGCTGAGGTGGTTATTATTAGGCTGTCTGTCTAGGGGAAAGTAATGGTTTTTATTGGAACAGGGAGGAATAGCTAGAATTGATTACATAGCCATAATCTATTGGTAGAAATCTGTATAATTGTAACTAAGCTGAAGTCATAATTTCTTATTTTGTTGCAGAATTTATTTTGATACAAATTCAAGAGTTTCTTTGGTATGAAGTTCTACTATTGATTCAAATATTTGTGGGTACAAGGCTTAGACCCAGACCTTCTTTAACTGTTTTTTTTTTTTTTTTTAAGATTATGGTTATGTAATAAATCTCCGGATTTAGTCACTTATTGTTGATCCTAAAACTATTGATTAGCAACAAACAATGAACTCATTGCTTGGTTCTGGAGTAACTGTAAGGCAAGGTGAGAGAGGATTTAGGATTGAAACTCACAAAGATTTTTCAGTGTGTCACATAGCACCGAGGAGGCACTTGATTTTTGTTTTGTTTTAATCAACTGTCAATTAGAAAATTTTCAATGCTACAAATCAAATATATGGCTTTGTGGAAGATAGACAAGCTCTCTACCACTAAGCTGCATCCAGAGCCTTTTTCTGCCTCCTTAAGAGGGTCTCATATGTATTATACATTTGCTTCTGCCATAGTATGGTGATTATAGGTTGTACCACTTTCCTAAATGACACTTGGATGCCTTTTAATCTCTTTTGGCCTGTTTTTTTTTTTTTCCTAACTGACAGTATCTATGCTATGATTTTCCTGTAAACACTATTTGATCTAGCAAATCATGTCTTTTCTGTGTGAATAACAACTGCCCACCAATCCTCTAATTATGAGTTCTTTGGAAATATGCTATTTTTGAAACACTATTTCCAAAGCTCTTTATGTAAGTAGAAGAGGAATGTGAGCAGATAACACTCCAGTTCAAGTTTTTATGGTTATCTTGTTCATTAGTGTTCATTTAGAAAACACCCTTTTTCCCTTGCCTAAATCTGTGAAAATGATATTAGTGGGTCCTCTATTGTCCGACTAAAATCAGCTCCTGCACTGAGTAAATTATATACCTTGATTCTATTTCTTCATTTAATTTCCATGCTGTAAAAATAATAGAAACAACAAAATGCTGACAGTGTCTAGAGCGATTTTTAAAAGGACCAAAAAGATAATAAAGTATTTGTTAATTTGCATATAAACTTACCTTTTCATTTGCTTTAGAGGTGCCATCAGAAATTAGTATGAATATCTTGTTGATATTCAACAAGCGAGCAATGACAGACATCAATGAAGGAAGGCTTACATGAGCCCTGTGTTTTTCATATTAGGTCTTTACACGTTAACTTAAACAAACAATCAAGAAATGGCATATACAATCACAAACATCATCTCATTAGTGGGTTGTAAACTATTTTGACCCTTTGAAACCATCTCAAGCTTTTACAGTTTAACAGGATAGTGTTACTAATGAGGTTTTATAACCAATAATGCCATCTTATTAAATGCTACAGTTATTTTATAAAATACAATTTTAAGTTAAAATTGCAGAAAAGCAGAACTAAGAATAACATTAAACAATTTACTAGCTCCTGCCATTTTGTCACACAGTTTCACCAGCTCTTGAATGACAGAGGCAGGAGGATTACTGTTCAAGGATGACTTTACCTTGGTCATGTCTACATAGCAAGACTTTGTATCAAAGAGAGGCAGGCACTGTGAAAGGCTCAGTGAGTAAGGGTTCTTGCTGGCAGTCCTGAATACCACAGTTTAATCCCTGGAATCCACATGATGAGATTCAATAATTGAGCTCCACAAGTCATTCTACTGCCTTCCCATGCACAAAGTAAATAAATGTAATTAAAAAAATATTAATGTTGCAACTCATGAGTTACATACAGAAAAAAATTGAGAAAAGCAATTTCTAAAATACTCATTTGCCTGAAGTTACTGAAGTTTCATTTGTTCTTTTCCAAGTTTCTTCTCTCTTCTCTCTCACTACCAGGAATCAAATGCATAATTTCTTCCACCAGGGTTTACTGATGCTCTTCATATTGCTAAAACCAAAGCCTTCCAGGAAAAATGCATGGGCCCCATGCCTTATCCCCACAATGGTATTTATCCACTTTATAATGTGGATACTCTGGACTAGGTAATTCCTAGTTCTGGAGAAGATGCTTGTGTATTGTTCATGTTTAGCAACATCATTGGCCTCCACTCACAAGATGCCAGTATCATTTCTGGGTTATAGGGTATTGAAAATACATAAGGATAGTATGACATTTGTTCCAGATGATGAATATAAAACTAATATGACAAAAATAAAATACCTAGAAAGGACAGAAAATCACACTATACTAAAAGACAGTTGTCTTTTAATCACATGAGAATTGAAAATGTGGACATCAGAGCCACATGAGCTAAGTTGACCTATTTATTATACATGAACTAAAGACTGAAGCTCACAGCTTAAATTGTGTAAAGTAGGTTGTTTTGTGAAATTGGCATGTGCTTTCAGAAGCATGTGCACATGTGCTTCCTCTTATAGGATGCCTTAATATACTTCAAGCAGATTTAAATGGTTTTATTTCAACTCATACCTTCCCATGAGAGACATCATACTGAATCTTTTCTCTGCCTTTCATAGCTGATATAACTACTTCTTGGAGGACAAGGAAATTTGCCTTCTAGCATAAAATACAAGTGCAATGTAGTATGGAAACAAGAGCACAAGTGTGCAGGCAGAAAGTGGATTCTTATTAGAGGGCCTTAAAGGCATGGAGGAAAAGACTGGTTTGATGTTTTAGGAAAACAGCACTGGAAACAGTATGGTGTTGGCTTTGAAATATGCTTAAAGTTAATTATTAGGATTTTCTGTTTTCTTTTATTAGAGAAAAGAAACCAAGAATGACTCCTCAACTTTTGTTTAATCATCAGAATGTTAATGAAGTATTTGAAGAAGAGAATTAAGCTGTCAGTAATGAGCACGAAGAGTCTTCATTCCACAATGAGAAGTCTTGAGCAGGGAAACAGGATGGGATTTGATACTGGAACTTGGGAATAGTCTGTATTTGAGTTTCTAATGTTCTGAGAATGTGTAAATGTATGGTAACAAGGAGAGAGAAAACATCCCTGAAGAACAAGGTTTTACCAATCATTTTAGTTCCCAATATTGCACACTAATTTTTATCCTTAAATTTCCTAGAACTTTAATTGGACAATACGAGAAGCTCCCTGTCAATATTGTCGCTGTTACTTCTCCCATGGTTCAGTTTCCATGGGTTTGACTGAATCCTTGCACAGGTAATCAACATCCAGCTGAGTCTAGGAGTCACCACTGGTTAACAGCGTAGCAACACATGTACATCAGAAACGTTTAAAACTCTGTGCTGTTTCTTTGTTATGTTTACTGTTTTCTTAACTATTTTCAACTGTACTAAGCCTGGTAGGTATACAAAGTTAAGTAGCAGAACTGAACTAGCAACAACAAAAGCTAAACAAGGACAATTAGAGACTGCCAAAATGGACAACAAAACAAAACAAAACCAAAAAACCAAAACACCACACAAAGCCTAAGGCCTACACAACAAACTACAGGCAACGAAGGAGTGCTGAGAGTGGGAGACAATGCCTTCGTCAGAGAAAAGTGCAACAATTGATTATCCAACACCAAATGGTCAACCCTGAAAACATACATACAAACAACAGTATACATCAGAGCAGGTTGGGTTGAGGAATACGTATGCATACACATATATTCACAGAACAGCCATGACTAATGAAAAGACCCCATGCATTTGAAAGGGAGCAAGGAGGGATGTATATGGGCAAGTATGGATGGGAGAAAGAGAATTGAGAAATGATGTAAATGTCATATACTCTCAAAAAGTGTAAAAAGTAATAATTCCCTACTCACATAGGTGGTTTTTGAAAACTGGAAATGGTGACTCTTTATGGGAGTTGGGCAAGCTTCCATGTTGTAGCTAAAGGAAACCTTCTTCCCAGTAGATGATATTATCACAGTTGAATATCTGTGAATACTTTTGTGCTTTTGTATATAGAAACATGAAGAGGCTGCATTATTTCCCACTAACACTTTTTATGATGTTTTTCTCAAGTAAAGATTCTGTTAATATGATGACTGGGGTTGATAATGTACATCTTTGTGAGTTAGGTTAGCCACATGACTTCCCAGTTGGGCTGTAAATGAATCAGCACTCAGTTCTGGGTTCCTCTGGGCAGCATTTGGAAGATTAACTTGTCCAGTTTGGTCCACTTACAGTGCTTGTCTATCATTTCAGTTCTATAGACTTTCTTCAGGCACCAGAAATTTTTGGTGTAAGGCTTTCTCATAACTCACTTTGCTCCCAAAGAACAAGGAATTTAGTCTCTAGCCAAGATAAACCCTAGGTTCAGTCTTGAATTAATTTGTTAACACAGAAAATATGATTATTCTTTAGAGACCATTCAGGAGCTAATCTAGGTAATAAATGTGTACTTGCTCCTCCCCCGGTGGCTGTTCTGTATTCATTTATTCTTCATTAATGTCTTAGTAATAGCTCTGCAAAGAATTAAGTACAAAAGTTGTGGTTTTGCCTCTTCAAATTAATTCTTAATGATAGACCCATTTTCTTGCCAAAGAAGAAAACAAAATGTGATTCTATAATATCAACCTTCCATTAAACAAGTAAGAACACTGGCAAGCCAGCAAAGAATGGGGCATGTCTAATGTAATGTGGAAACTATTCAAGTTTGAAGTCTGTGCCTTCTGAATATCCCGAAATTGGTGCTACAGGAAAAGTACTGGAGAAGTTGTAAGTATCTTGAATTCTTTCTGTGTAGAATTCCACCTTGAAACTATTCTTTTTAAATATACATGCTGATTTTAGAAAGCTCGTGTGTGTGTGTGTGTGTGTGTGTGTGTGTGTGTGTGTGTGTGTAGAAATGCATGTGCCATGATGCACATGTGGAAATCAGAGGACAGCCTTTCATCCATCTGTTCATTTCTTCTACCTTGTTTTAACACAGGATCTTTCTTGTTTTTTTCTGTTGTACTCTGTGCTGTGGACTCCCTTTTCCCTGAGAGTTTCTGGCTGTTTTCTCTATCTCTGCCTCACATCTTGCCATAGGAATGCTGGGATAGCAGATGTACAACACTATCAGTCTTTTCATGTGAGTTCCAGAGACCAAACTTAGGTTGTCAGACTTGTGTTCGAAGTATTTTTATCCACATAGATATCTCTCTGGCCTCCTGATCAATTTATGTATTATCCTAACTGGGATAAGGAATGCCTACTATTTAGCTAAACATTATTCTGTTAGTGTCTCTGAAGTTATTTCTGATTGATACTAATTCTTGAATTAGTATACTAAGTAAAACATTATACATGTATTTTTTTCTTATCCAATCTGATAGGAGCTTGAGTAGAACAAAACTTAGAGTAAAGGAGAATTTGCACCTTTTGTCTGACTGTTTTTGAGTTGAAACAATCCTTTTGGACTTATACTAGAACTTTTGGCTGTCTAGCTTGCAGACAAAAAGATCATAGGATGCCTTTGAAGTGGAAACTTCTAGTCTCATTGGAAAGTCAGTTATGTCACATGATGTTTTTCTGGGGCACACAGGTGAAAGAATGTTTTGATATAGCAAACACGTGAAAGGACCTCTGATTAAGGAGTATAAACATGGCCCCCCACACAGTGGGAGACGAGCACTGAGCATTTGTTTGGTTTACTCCGCCTCACTATTCTTTGTTAACTATACACATGTGTCCGTTTGCCTTACACAGCACAGCATTGTTGAGCACACCTTCTGGTAACACCAGCTACCATTGAGAGAAACTCCCCCCAAGAACTGCTCGTTAGGTTCCTGTGGCAGCTTGCCGCTTCTGTGGCCTTGGCTAAAGCTGGTTGGCAAGCCTCGTAGTTTCTTCAGGCTTAAAGTACAGCTGCTGGTTCCTGCCTGGTATCTGCCTACTGAGAAAACTAGATTGTAGCTGAAGGTTTGTGTGCAGTATCTGCCTGCCTAGAGGACTGGCCTGCAAGTGTTGATTTGTATTTGGTGCTTGCTATGGAACAGAACTGCTGCCAAAGAAGATCGAGCTCACCCCTGAAGAACTATTGCTAAATAGATTCACTTCCCCCCATATCCTAATAACGTCTCTCTTCTGTCTCTACTGGGTGGTGGGCTAGAGGACAGGTTGAACCATTATTTAAAGTAGGTTGCTAAACATTTATACCTACATGCCTTTTCATAATTGTGAACCAGTTCATTATAATACATCTGTTGTACAAATACCTCTGTGATGCATGCATTTACACACACACACACACACACACACACACACACACACACACAGAGGGAGAGAGAGAGAGAGAGAGAGAGAGAGAGAGAGAGAGAGAGAGCTATTCAATTTATTTGCTAAACCATGACTGACACACCTATGCATTCCAGCGGCAGATAAAGACAAAGTAGGCAAGCTCCCCAAATGGGCATTCTGGAAAACATAGGGGACTCATTCTCCTTGTGGGGTACAGCTACCTCATCACTACTGGCCCTCACAGCAACAATCTAGGTTCAGTCACTTCTGGTAACGTACTAGAGAATTAAATTAGAAATATCTCAAATTAAATTAAAAGTTGTAGATCACAAACTAGAATAGGTCTCTCTATCACCCCCCTCTAAACACCAAACAAACAAAAAAACTGACCAACCAACCAACCAACCAACCAACCATCCCCCCTTACTCCAAAAACAAATACTAGTCACTTAAAATTGAATGACATAAAGAGTTTTGGAGGGGAGGTTGTATATTCTTCAATAATAGGAGCCATGACTCAATGTCTAGGGAGTATATGATGGGGTTGTAACTTTTTTTAGCTTTTAAGATAAAAATTTTATTTTTTTTATACACCTGGTCCTATTGAGTCAATGTTGGCCAAATATTACTGACAGAGCAGAATCCAAATTAGCATTTAGCAAACACAAACAATTTAGTTGCTTGATTAAATTTCAAGCAATGCATAGCTGTACTGTTAACTAATCCATAAATGATTAAATAGATAAGTCACCAGAGAATTATTAAAGTCTTTTAAAAAATTAGTCACATGGAACAGCTAGCCACAGGTACACTGAATTGCTCTTCTTTTGTGAGAACTCACTTTATTTTGAAAAATTTTATGTTTTCATATTCTCATGTAAGAAGTTGAAAGGAAATAGTGTAACATGGGTATTTGAGCCCACCATGTTCTCAGGTGCTTGTTCATGTGTGCTTAGCAGTCACGGGGCTGTGGAAGTCAATTAGCATTTTCCTGCAGTAATTTTCTAGGCAGCACAAAACCCCAGGAACTCTTAGAGTTAGTGGGTGGAGCTTTTTACAATCACTTTTTCTTTTCACCCCGTCTGAGTCTGAAGTCTGTTCTGCAAGCGGAGTGAGCATCGCATGCTAGCTCTACGTGTGAATATCTTTCAGTTGCCACTGGAAATATTGCATGGAATCACAGCAAACATGGCTGTTTATTCAATAGTCATTTATAAAAGGGAAAAAAAACTAAAAAATAAAAACAAGCTAGATGGCAACAATGAAAGCAACATTCAAACATTAGAATCGCTTTCTTATACTTTTCCCTGTTCTATTTGCTCGTTTGCTTAAGTATTGAGCTTGAATCCATGGATGTTTATTTATTGGTGATATATGATTTTTTTGTTTTTATTCCTTTGCTTCAGATATGCTCATTCTTTTTAATATGTTTTTAATTGAAATAGAATTTCGTCAATTTTCCCCTCCCTCTAGTCACTCCCATGTACTTTTCCATGAACAGGGCTCATGTCTTTTCTCACATTCAAGTTAATAGCTTCTTTTAAAATTATATTTGTTACCTATATTTGCTATGTTATAATACATAAATATATAATAGATATTTATTTATATATTACATCTACATATCTATATATGTGTATATAAATGCAATCTGTTCAGTCTGCTTTTGTTTGCATTTCAGGACTATCCACTTTGTACTGGACAAACAATTGGGGGCTTATTCCTGGAAGATCCCAATCCTCCTCCTAGCAGACATTTGTGGCCTGTAGTTTCTGTGATGGGGAGGGAGTGGAAATTTTCTCCTTTCCACTTTAACATGTCCATGGACACTGCCATTGTTCTGGTCTTAGTCTTCTTTGTGCAGCCATTTCTGGAGAGACTGTCTAAACAGACTTCTTGGTTTTATGGTGCTTATAGTATTTTTGCCCATTCTTCTGTGATGTTTCCTGAGCCATAAATGCAGAAGTTGTATTGCAGGTGTATCTTTGGATCTGAGCTCTCTGTAATCTGTTGATTTGTGCATTAAGTCTAAGTCTTGTTTTCTAGCACAGTCTCCGTGTGCTGTAAAGAATGGTCTCGTTGATGGTGGGTAGATGTTACACTTATCCAGAGTTTTGCACATGCTGGGCAAGCACTCTCTTCCTCAGCTACATCCCTACCCCACTTTATCACACTTCCTCTCAGTAACTTTTAAGTGAATACTATTGCCTTCACTCTTCCTCTTCTCTTCTTGTAAATGAATACCCAAAATAATTGACTGTCTACTAGAGTTTCTTATCAGCAATGTTCATTTCAATAGTGGAAAACATTATGTATCTATGTATCATTTATATCTATCTATCTATCTATCTATCTATCTATCTATCTATCTATCTATCTAGAATTAGTTTTTAACAGATTCCATCACTCAAGTTGCACTGTTATTATTTAGCCTTAGATGTCTGATTTTCTTAACTGTAATATCCATACATATCAATATATTTTAGTCCTCCAAGTGTCAGCACATTAACATCTTGGGTTGTGTATTTCCTTGCTATGAGGAAGCTGAACATGATAAAATGTTTTACAAGATTGCTTATCTTAAGATAATCTTATCACTTTTCCTATATAATAACAGAAATGTCATTAGATGTATCCACACATCCTTGGGGGCTAACCAGCATAGTAAAGCTATGGCTTTGATGGCAGCATAGTAAATTTGATTCTTAACAATGATTGACATTGTCTTCTTATTCTCTTCCTCCTTTTCATGCACTTAGTGTCCATGGTTCTATTAACTTACAGGAAGGCTTGAGGTAATAAACAAAATGATATGAAAAGTTTTCTTTTAGAACTTTAATCTAAAATCATTGTGCATTAAAAAATATTTACTTATTGCACTGCACACGTTTGTGGTGTGTGTGTGTGTGTGTGTGTGTGTGTGTGTGTGTGTGTGTCTGTACGTGTACTTGTGCATGCCATGGTGTATATATGGAGATCAGACTACAACTTGCAGTAATAATTTTTCTCTTTTTACCATGTGGATCTCAGGAATAGAACTGGTGTTATAAGGCTCTGTCGAAAGTTTCTTCCCTCAATAAATAATCTTGGTACTTCACAATGAATGCTCTTGAGACATAGGAGAGAGGGGACAGAAATCTGGGCAGAGAATACTTTCTTTCAGTAGAAAGAACTGAGTAGAGACAAGAAGAGAACATAGACATGTGTGGTATTTTAAGGGCTGGAGGCTCATGTCTTGCTGCTTAGCATACACCTGGTAAGATAGGCAGCTTTTCCTTGGGATGTCACATGACTCTCTTTTTTCAAAACAGCCTGCTCAAATGGTTAAAGATATGTTTATAACATGATCATTTACAGAGTTATGGGGGAACAGACAAACAAACACAACAAGTGAACAACAAACAACAACAACAAAACCAAAAAGGAAAGATGCAGTACTCCTAGGGGGCAATGAAGAGCAAGTAAGAAGTCATCACAAGGGAAGGAAATGTGATCACCAGGACAGCCAAGAGATTGTCTTCAGACAAAGGTCGTCCTGCTTTTGGAAGAATGTATTTTCTTGCTTAGAAGGAGGGATGTTAGCCGGGGAATAAATTCTCTAGTATTCAGCTCTCTTCGTCATTGCATATTTTGTCTGTGACTCTCATTGTCTGAACTTACCTGGAAAGCAAAATTGAAGAGAGCCAGAGATCATCATATAGAAGCTGGCAATGATCTTTTTAATAACAAACTTGCATAGCAGCTAATAACTTTATTGGTTACCCCTATTACAGCCATGCTAATCTTACACTAACAGAACTGATGTTGTCTGACATGTTATTATAGCTTTTGGGATTCACATCTGGATAAGACTGTTGGTGGCTTCTTTCACAAATAGACTTCATAGTTCCTCCTGGCAGTATGAAAATTACCTGGTAGGGAAAAAACTTCCAGATAAGCTCTAGCTTGTTTGATTCATATCTTTTGACTGAACTGTATGTTGTCTTCGGCAGTGGAAACTTACAATTAAGATCTGTTGGGCAACCAAGAGCAATAGCAATACATGTATTATTTTTTCAGGCCTCTGTGGAGTTCCTGGCCAACAACTCATGGGGTAAGTATCCTATACTGATATTTTCATTTAATTATTTAAGACTTCTGGAAAGAACATTATTCTTGCAGACTGTACTTCCATTCATGAATATGTATTTTAATAAGATTACAAAATAGTAGGTTTTCATATCTTTTTAATTTTAGTTACCTTACTCTTCCATCTTATCCCATTGTTCCCATCTAGTTCCTGCTTAAATTTTTTTATTGGATATTTTATTTACTTACATTACAATGCTATCCTCTTTCCCGGTTTCCCTTCTGGAAATCCCCTATCCCATTCTCCCTCCCCCTGCTTCTATGAGGGTGCTTCCCCACTCACCCATTCCCTCTCCCCTCCCAACTCTGGTATTCCCTTACACTGGGGCATCGAGTCTTCCCAGGATCAAGGGCCTTTCCTCCCATTGATGCCAGACAATGCCATCCTCTGCTACATATGTGACTGGAGCCATGGGTTCTTCCATGTGTACTCTTCGGTGGGTGGTTTAGTCTCTGGGAGCTCTGTGGGGTCTGATTGGTTGATATTGTTCTTCCTATGAGTTGCAAACCCCTTTCAGCTCCTTCAGTTCTTTCTCTAACTCCTCTATTGGGGACCCAATGCTCAATCCAATGGTTGGCTGTGAGTATCCACCTACACCCAGTATTGCTTATTACTTTCTCCCGCTGCTGCCCTCTAGTGGCCACTTTGTATCTTTGTATCTGGCTTTTATCAACACACTATAAATTTGTAGCTGTGATCCTCATATAGGAATGGCTATATGCTGTTTGTTTTTCCAAGTTTGAGTTAATGTATTCAGTATAGTTTTTACATTTTTTCATTCATTTTTCTGCAAATTTTACAATTTCATTCTTCTCTTTTGCTGACTAAAATTAAATTGCGTAAATTGCATATGTGCCATATTTTCATTAACCATTTTTCCATTGATATGCATCTAGGCTTATTCCATTCCCTGACTACCATGAACAGAGACACAATAAACATGGAGGTACATGTATCTCTGTTATAAAATATGAGATCCTTTGAGTATACACCTGGGAGCCCTATAGCTGGGTCATTTGAGAATGCTACCTCTGCTTTGTGAGGAATCTCCACATTGATTTCCATATTGGCTGCGTCAGTTTACACCCCCACCAGTAGAAGATAAGGCCTTCCCTTTCCCAAATTCTCACTTGAATTTGTAATTATCTGTTTTCTTGATAATATCCATTCTGCTTATAATTAGATTGTGGGATTCTCAACCTTTAAAGGTGCATCCACAACATGCCCTCTCCCAAGGCTCAGGAACCATTGTCCCAAAGGTAGCAGAAACAGCAGAAGAGCCAGAGGTCATAGGTAACTACAAGGAAACAGAAACAGTGTTTTCTGAATATAGCAGGACCGTTACATATATGAGCTCATAGTGGTAATGGCAACACCCATAAAATTTGTGCCAGGTTAGGATAGACAAAATCCCAGCCTGTGAGAAGGAGAGCCATTTGTTTTGTTTTTTAAGTGTTGTTTTGTTGTTGTTGTTGTTGTTGTTGTTGTTTTTAAGTATTGCCAGTGGATGGCCATACACCAGAGTGTATAAGAGCAACACAAAGTTTACTTGAAGGATTTTTTAAAAAATGACACAAAGTTGAGTGGGTAAGAAGAAGAATGGAATTGGAGGAATTGGGGAGGATGAATGTGATCGGAATCCATTTTATGAGATTCTAATTCTCTTCAATCAAGAGATGTCTTAGAATTTTAAATGTTCTGTTATATTTGGTATTATAATACAATTAAATTATTATTTAATCCTTTCCTTTTTTCCTCCAAATCCTCTCATATATTTTGCCTTGATTTCTTCCTTTCCTTCATTTACTGTTGTTTCATATATATATGTAATTACATATGTTTTATGATTTTAGGCTGGCCATTTGGTTCAGTGGGAAGACTCTCCCTCCCACTCTTAGATCTCTTTAGTTGCCTGTAATTCTTGTGTTGGGTTGAAATTTTGTGGTGTTGTCCCTTTCTAATTGGCATGTCTATAGTTGTCATCTTTGTTTGGTTTGTATTTATACAGTTATGGTGGTGAGATTTTATGGGTGTAGATTCTGATGTTCCTAGAAGACAGAGTCTCATAGCAAATTCCCCTATCCTCTAGCTTTTATATTCTTTCTGACCCCTCCTCCCTGCTTCCACAATGGCCCCTGGACTTGATGTGTGGAGGTTTTTGTTTTTGTTTTTGTTTTTTTCTGCAGATCCATCCATTTGGACTAGGGTCTACAACTGTATTTTGACTGGTTGTAATTTTTATAATGGTCTTCTGTTAGAAAGAGATGTTTCCTTAATGAGGAAGTGAGGAGCTCACTTTTCTGTGGGTGTTAAGGACAAATGTTTAGAATGCACTTAAGTATTATTTTAGTTCAGTAAATTGGTAGTTTAAGGTTCTTTCCCAAGATCCATGACCTCAGCAGCCCTGGGTAATCAGCACCAGGCTTGATCTCTCCCTTGTTGCGACAGACTTATGTTCGATTAGAGAACAGTTTGTTACCACCAAGATATTTGGGCCACCCCCGCACCCTTAAGGTTATAATGCCATGCTTGTCTTTGTTGTAGTTCATAGACATCATAGCTGGTAGGACTATTGGTTGCCTCCCTCCTTTGGAAGACTTATATGCCCCTGATGACTAAATGAATTGAACACTTTAAAAAAAAAGATTTATTTATTTATTTTATGTAAATGAGTACACAATTGCTCTCTTCAGACACACCAGAAGAGGGCATTAGACATGATTGCAGATGGTTGTGAGCTACCATATGATTGCTGGGAATTGAACTCAGGACTTCTGGAAGAGCAGTCACTGCTCTTAATCACTGAACCATCTCTCCAGCCTTGAACACTTTTAAAAATATTTATATATTTTGAGAACTTCCTGCTCAGTTCAGTATACCATGTCTTTAATTGGGTTGTCTATTTTCTAGATATCTAGTTAAAAAATAAAAAAAAAAAAACCCTCTGTTTTCTAACACCAATTTTCTGTCACATGTATAGTTGGCAAAGATTTTCACTCCTGACTTTTTTTCTACTTTTGAATTGTTTGACACTTTTGTCAATTTATATAGTTAATTTTCATAAATTTTTCCTCCTGTTCCCCTCCCCCAGTTACCTCTCTCATCCCTCTCCATCTCCTGTTAGAATTTGCTGTGTTTTATAAAAATAAAGAGAGAAGAAATAAGTTTGATGGATATGTAGTCAGGTATGGGGGAAGGCCTATGCTGAGGCATCCCTTCTTCCTGAGGGACCAGCCATAAGACAGTATAATATAGAATAGAGTTCATTCAGGGCATTGGAGGGAAGTTGAGGGAGTAGAGACAGAGAAAGGCAGAAAGAAAGAGAGAGAGAGAAAGAGGGGGAAGGGAATAGGGAGAGAGGGGAAGCAGGACAAAGGGTACAGAGCAGGAGCAAGAAAGAGAGGAGGGGACAAGCAGCCCCTTTTATAGTGAGTCAGGTATACCTGGCAGTTTTCAGATAACTGTGGGGCAGAGCCTAGACAAAATGCCAACAGAAGCCTTGTTCTGAAGAGCATCTCTACAATGCTCAGGTCTTCTTTTAATTAAAGTCAGTTGCTTGTCTAAGGATGGATGAGTTTTCCAGTGGATCAAGGCCAGCTTATCTCTAGTGACCCCAGTGAAAAAGTGGCACATGTGCCCCAGCAAACATGGGTTGTTTACAGTCCCTCCAGGAGGGGGAGTGGTGAGACTTTAATGTTGGCTACTTCACCCACAATTAAATGCTAAACGGTATAATTTTATGCAAATATCTGTGATTTCAGTGAGTGCATGAGTACAAGGTCTGTGTCACATACAGAATATATCTTTGTGCCGTACATTTTATCTTCAACTGTCATATTCTTTCTTCTCCCATGGATGTACTTTAATGACACTGTGTATAGTGTTTCTTTCCTAAACACTGGTGTTTTCATCACCTGACCTTATGAAGATTGTATGAAAATGTGTTGGTATGCAATTTACTCTGCTGAGAACTCTAATTTGGAGAGGCAGTTGTTAGAAGGACTGTGTAGATCTGAAGACTCAGATAGTGTATATGCCTAAATATATCTCAGCAAGGCAACCAATTCTAAATAACTCCAGAAATTCTGGGGCTAAATGGCAAGTCTCAGAGAGGTTATAAGAAAACTAATGAGAAGAAAATGAATGTTTTGCAATTGACAAGAAGAGTATCTTTGGGGTAACGTATAAATAATGCTGACATATTTCTAAAGAATTTATATTTTTAAACTACGGGGACTGTTTTGTGAATTCTGATGATTTTCTCTTGTCATCATGATGCAGAAATATGATAGAGGTGATCAAAATGTGTCAGAAAAACTATTTTTATAGCAAAAGGTAGTGAAATATGCTCTAGAGATTTCTGAGTGATCTTTGGCTTCCCTTTACCTTCTTTAAGCACCAACACATGCAGACGGTGGGTTGAGTTCACAGTCCAACTCACTGTCTTCTAGGTACCGAAATTCTTGTAGAAGTTATGGGCAAAAATGAGTAAAAACTCAGGACAGGACTCTATAATATATGCTAACACAGGAATACACTTGAGATACCTGTCCTATCACATGGGAAATCAAACAAGAAAATCTGCACCTATATATTATATGTCAAAGGAAATGTATATTTAGAAACTGATAAGGAAGTGGGATGTTTGCATGTAAAGATGGCAGAAAGTGTGGTGTACTTTAGAAACAAGCATTTCCTCTGAAGTCTGATACCACAGCAGATGTGGAGCTGACGTGAGGAACAAAGAGAGATGCGGCCATGCCTATGGAACAGATGAGGTGTACTAAAAATTTGGAGTTTGACTCTCTACCTGTGGCTCAAGCAGGGGCCACTATAGTTTTGAGCATAGGAATGACATAATAAAGTTTTTGGTTGTAACTTGTAGTATTTAGAAGAGGAAGATGTTAATTTGCTGAAAAAGACCTACTGAGCTTGTACAGACAGCCAGTAGCTTTACTTAAAATAAAGTAGTGGTTTCAAGAAGTGGAATTATTCCAGAAGCTAATCCACAAGTATTTTTCTCACTTGTATGGAATTGCATCATCAGACTGAATTCCATCTGTAGAATCGTCTCCACTCTAGCCTCTCCTGAAGTTTCCCAGACATATGGTGGCCTAGTTAGAAAAAAAAAATTGAAAAGACAAATTATTTTACTTTTCAGTATTGTAGAAATTGAGACATCAAAAAGTGGGTGAACAAACACTGGCAGTTTGACATGGGAAATCATACAGTAAGTGGATGGATAAGGAGAAAAATTAGTTCATTTAACCAACAAAGAGAAGAAATGAAATGGAGTGCTCTAGAGACAATTGTGACAAAGGGTGGCATTTGAGACAGAGAATTGTTCGACGTGATCATTTCTTCATTTGCTCTTAGATTATGACAACAGAACATCTGCGTCACCGTCACCCCCTTCCAGTATTTGAACTACCGAGATTGAACTGTTACTAGAATTTGCTCTCAGTTTAGCTGTAACCCCAATGTCCTTTGTCTCCGCTTTCAGCATCATTGTGGCCATCTACCACATGACTTACAATTCACATTGAGAAAATTAATTGCATAATTAGATGATTTCTCTTGTTACGTAGTCCATTCACTTGGAAGTAAGGACATAGCTAGTCTTTCTGAGACCATGGAACCTTTTAGTATGACAGACATTATTAGTACATCAGGGCCAGATAATATGTCTGTCAACTCGTTAGAAATTTGTATTTCCACTAACAAAACCATTATGAGATTAATCAAAGCAGACCATCCATCTTGGTTGAGACCTTGTAGAAGGGCGAGTCTGTGTTTATATCATACTGTTACTGATCACACTGTCTTATTGAATCCTATCCTGATGGTGGAAGAGACCATGAGAAATAACTGTCCCATTCGACAGTAAGCTTAAAAGCATGAGGGTGCTCAGATTTAATGTTCAAACTCCAGTCTTTTTGGAACAAATAGGCTCCTACAATTTGAAGAGTCTGGAGCTACTAAGTGGAACTGAAAGCATCTTAGGGCTCCTTGTTGACACCACATGCTCATAAACCCTTCAGACTCTGCAAAGAGGTCGTAAAGCAAATTGCTCCTTCACAAGTAAACCAATTAAAGAGAGACAGAGCTTAGACATCTTGGAGCCTAATGAGGTTGTTTCAGGGAAATGATGCTCTTATTCTAGAACAAATAATAAATTTTTGTTATGTGTGAGAAATAGAATTGCTCATAGGAATAAAATCAGGGAACAGTGTTGGCTTCATGCTCTATTTTCAGTAACATGGGCTTAGAATCAAGAGCCTCAGGATTCTAATACGTTAACTGAGTGATCTTGGACAATTAAACTAACTGCTCTGCCTGTTTTGTTTTTCTTGTAAACAAGAAGGTCTATTCATGTAGCAGATAGTCGTTGAGAAATTGTTTTTTAAAAAAGCATTTGTTTTACTTTTCCTGGGATATGTGAACAAAAGTGTATTCACTCCAGATAGTGTACTGATGTCAGATCAAAGAAATGGTTCCATCCCAAAGTAGCTTGAGGAACAAATGAGTTATTTATGTGAGGATGGCTAACTAGACTTACTTGTGTCGAAAGAAACTGTCTTTCTTATAGTTGAACTGCATTTATTAATTATGCAGTTTTTCTGTTATTATTTGATAGGTGTTAGTATCTCACCTCTCATTTGTATATTTATTTTTCCTTCTAAACTCCATTATCTTCAAAGATAAAGATCTTAAATTGTTTTTATCTTTCTGTCTTCATCATTACTTTACGTACTACAGAGGGTTGATTTTCATCCACTTGCTAACTCATTGTCTTAGTTCACTGTTGTGAGCAGACACCATGACCAAGACAACTCTTATAAGTACAACATTTAATTGGAGTTGGCTTAGAGCTTCAGAAGTTCAGTTTATTATCATTAAGCAATGTCTAGGCAGGCATGGTGCAGAAGAAGTGGAGAGTTCTACATCTTCATCTGAAGGCTGCTAGGAGAAGGCTGGCTTCCAGACAGCTAGAATGAGGGTCTTAAAGCCCATACCTATAATGACACACTTCTTGCAACAAGGCCACACCTACTCCAACAAGGCCAAACCTAATAGTGCCACTCCCTGGGCCAAGCATATACAAATCATCACTCTCATCAACTCCTTATTTAACAAAGCATGGGTCACACACCCATTATGTGGCAGGTACTGTTTTAGGTATTTAGACTACATTAGTGAACACAGATTATATAGACCTCATTCACTTATATTCTAATGGTAGGAGAATGAAATACAGTCAGGTAATGTACAATATTTTATTAAACAAAGAAAATCATAGACACCAGTAATCCCTTAAGATTATAATGGACATGAAAAAAGTTATGTTGCTGTAATGTTAAAAAAGATCGATCATATGTAGCACATTGTGGTGTAAACAAACCTACTGGTATAGTCAGCCATCTAAAAGAACAACATATACACTCTTGAACAGTATATTATATGTGATAAGGTTAATAAACTTTTATGCTACAGGTTTATTCACTTATGATACTGTTTTAATCTGCATTCTTGAAATTCACCACTTATCATGAAGTTAACAGTTGAAGATTCGTCATGCAACAGTAGTGTCATTCCTCCTGTGTTTATTATATCTCTTCATTGAATCCTTTTCTCTTGTAGTTGATGCAATCTTGTTTTGTTCATGACCCTTTGAACACTAGACTGAACCTTATTAATGTGTATCATATATGCATATGATGTATATGAATAATATGTATATGATGTATATGCATATGCATGTGATATGCTATTCTAATTTTAAAAGTATACTCTGTAATCCTCTCACAACTGCAAAATTACCTTATAATCCAATTTTGAAAAAATATATCTCTTATCAAGTAACTGTAGATAGTAAGTATAGTAAGTGGTACAACTGTGGAATATCTGAGATGCTGCTAATTATGACAGTGGCAGGATGATGGAGACAGATAATATTCAAGCTTTAATTTAAGCATAAAAGTAAACTTTATTAATGTACTTTGTCCCTGAAATTCACTTAGGTATGTCCTCTGGCAACTTCAAAACTTGGCTTTGCTAGTGTGTAAGAGGGAGATAGAATGAAACTTTGGCCTGCCCCCAAAATTCATGGATATACATTCATTTCCCAGAAGAGAACTTTAGATCAATGTCTTCCATATTCATCTACACAAATACCAGCAGAAGATAGAAGTAGCCAGAGTATAGTCTGAATTTATGCCATGCTCTCAGATACAGATAGCTCAACCTCAGGACATGGGGCTTAAGGTAAAACTGCGTTATTTTGAAAAACATGAGGCTGTAATCCTCACCAATGTGCAATCAATAACAAGACAGGTGGCCAGAGGGGTTTTACACATCTGTCAGCTACATCCAAACCCTAAGGGACAAGTACAGCTTTAAAGAGCGTTAGCCAGATTTGTGATGCTGACTCAAGAAGTCTGGGTCTATAAAGTGTAGCCTGCATTCAAGGACGCGTCAGTGTGGCCATTTTTCACTGGTGACACTCACAATCTGGCTTGTTGATATTCATAGATACTGCTAGATTGGCTGGAGTGCTGTTGGGTATACTTTGTTTTGAGTTTATGCTCTCTTCTTAGTTTTATTCCCACCAGTCTGTAATACTTCCTCTTCTATCTTTATCTTTTCTTCATTACATGCCTTTTAAAGTCTTTCCCTTTCTTTCAAAAGTTACTAATTTCTTTCTGGCTTTCTTTTTCTTTAGTTTTCATTAAAGTTATTTCCTTTCTTCACCCTGTCTGTTTTCTACACACAAGGCCAGGCATCATCTGAATACTGCATCGCAGTGCTAAAAACAAAAGTTGACTCACTTTGCTAGAGGATGTACTATGAGTGAGAACATCATTCCTTTTCTAATTTTTTATTTATTCTTTAACCTTTTTTTACTGTCCAGAATTTATCCCCCTCCTGGTCCACTCTCTAACTGTTCCACATCCCATACCTCCTCCCTCGATCCCTCCACCCCCATCTTCAATAAGTTGTCCCTATCAGACCTCCCCACTCCCTGGGGCCTCAAGTCTCTTGAGGGTTAGGTGCATCTTCTCTGACTGAGTCCAGGCCCAACAGTCCTCTGCTGTATATGTGTTGGGGGCCTCATATCAGCTGGCATATGCTACCTGATTGATAGCTCAGTGTCTGAGAGATCTTGATGGTCCAGATTAATTGAGACTGCTGGTCTTCCTATAGGGTCACTCTCCTCCTCAGCTTCTTCCAGCTTTTCCCTAATTCAACCACAGGAGTCACTTGCTTCTGTCCCATTGGTTGGGTGTAAATATCTGCATCTGACTGTTTCAGCTGCTTGTTGTGTCTCTCTGAGGGTAGTCATGATAGGCTCCTGTTTGGAAGCACACCATAGCATCAGTAGTAGTGTCAGGCCTTGGGGCATCCCCTTGAACTGGATCCCTTGGACCTGTCAGTGGACCTCCTTTTCCTCAGGATCTTCTCCAGTTTTGTCCCTTCAGTTCTTTCAACAGGAAAAATTCTGGGTTAGAGTTTTTGACTGTGGGATGGCAACCCCATCTCTCCGCTTGATGTTCTGTCTTTCTACTGAAGGTGGGTTCTACAAGTTCCCTCTCCCCATTGTAGGGCATTTCATTTAAGCTCCCTCCCTTTGAGTCCTGAGAGTCGTTCACCTCCCAGGTCTCTGGTACATTCTGGAGGGTCCTCCTACCTCCTACCTCCTACCTCCTACCTCCTACCTCTCAAGTTGCCTGCTTCCATTCTTTCTGCTGGCCCCAGGGCTTCAGTCCTGTTCCCCTACCCAATACCTGATCATGTTCCCCTCTTCTCCTCCCTGTCCCCTTTCCCACCTAAGATCCTTCCTCCCTTCCCCCTCCTGCAATTGCTTTCTTCTCCCTCCTAAGTGGGATTGAGGAGTCCTTACTTGGGCCCTTCAGCTTGTTAACCTACTTGAGTTCTATAGATTTTATCCTTGGTATTCTGTACTTTTTTGGCTAATATCCTCTTATTAGTGAATACATACCATGCACGTCCTTTTGGGTCTGAGTTACCTCATTCAGGATGATATTTTCTAGTTCCATCTATTTGCCTGCAAAACTCATGATGTCCTTATTCTTAGTAGCTGAGTAGTATTCCAGTGTGTATATAAACCACATTTTCTGTATCCATTCTTTTGTTGTGGGACATCTGCGTTGTTTTCAGCTTCTGGCTATTACAAATAAGGTCAATATAAACATAGTGGAACACATGCCCCTGTGGCATTGTGGGGCATCTTTTGGGTATATGTCCAAGAGTGGGATAGCTGGGTTTCTAGGTAGAACTATTTCTGATTTTCTGAGGAACCTCCATATTGATTTCCAGAGTAGTTGTGACATTTTTCAATCCCATCAGCAGTAGAAAAATGTTTCTCTTTCTCCACAGCCTCACTAACATGTGTTGTCACCCTGAGGTTTAGATCTTAGCCATTCTGATTGGTGTAATGTGGAATCTCAGGGTCATTTTGATTTGCATTTTCCTGATCAGTAGGGAGTTTGAACATTTCTTCAAGTGCTTCTCAGCCATTCGAGATTCCTCTGTTGTGAATTCTCTGTTTAGTTCTATACACCATTTTTTTCTTGTGTTGTTCAGTTTCTTGATGGCTAGATTCCTGAGTTTTTTTTTTTATATATACTGAATATTAGCCCTCTATCGAATGTGGGGTTAGTGACCATCATCACTAACATGTATCAGAGGTACCTCTGGCAAATTTTAAAATAAAAGAGAATATGCAATGGGAAGGAACAGTGAAATGACCTGATGTGCACCAGAAGGAGGGAGGACATCACTGAAGATGGGAGCTGATGCTGTGACTTGGAGGAAGTAAAGGGGCTCAATAGTCAAGGGCAGGAAAGATGTGAAAACAAATCTAGAGAAAGCAAGAGCTGAGATCTGTGGAAGTGTTTAAATGACACGGTGGATTGGTCTTAATGTGTAAGACAGGAAATGCTAGATATTTGTAGCCTATTCTGTTAGCTCCACACTCACCTCTTATTTTCTCACAATCAATAATCCAAACATGAATCATGTATCATGTATTTTTATTACATCTTCTGATTTGAAAGGTTAATAAATAGACAAAATAGGTATAAATGAGATCAAAATAAAAGTAGAAAAAAACCCCAAACATTTGAGGAAATAATTGAGAAATTCAAAAGAATACAGAGTAGTCTAAAGACGGCACTGTGGCCTTCTATTCCCTGTGAGCTAGCCTGCCTCTGAGTCCTGTGAGCTAGCCTGTATATGTGCCTTGTGAGCCAGACTGCTTGCTTCGATGCACATTATATGTGGGATTTAGAGTTTTTGGGCTATCGAATGGAACAAGATTCACATGTATTGCAATTATGTTATCATTTGCACAAGTGTGTGTATATTCAATTATGTTGTTGATTCCCAGATCTTTGTAAGTTCTTTTAAAAAGTTTAGTCTATTTTATTTCAGACTTATCACATATTAAATGTGTTTTCTCTTGTTTTATTCTGCAGAACTTCTGTCTTTATATTTTTCTGAAGTATAAAAATTTATATATGTATATGTGTATGTGTATATGTATAAATTAACACACATATATAACAAAGATGGATTTACTAACATACATAACATATATAACAGAGAAAATTTATATAAATTTATAATTTATATAAATTAATACATACATATAACAAGGATGGATGTATTTATTTAGATAATTATAAATGAGACAACTAATTTCTGCTTTACTGATTCCATTGTAATCAGCTGATCATCTAATTGCCATGCCAAATATCTACCAAAAACCCAGTCCTGTAGTTATGAGATTTAAAAATATTAGTTATCATGAACTGATCATAAAAAAAAATCTATCTAGGTACCAGAAAGAAATTAGTACAAATGTTCAGGGTTCGTAGAAGTAACACTTTGATTAGATGGCTTGGCATCAAGTATAAAACATTATTTAGTGTTTTATATGTATTTTGAATAGAAAATATTAGAAAATAACATCATCTATCACTAAAAATAAGTTTAACTAAAAATTATTGAACAGATAATTCTTTTTTATTGCTTTACCTTTTTTATTTAAAAAGTAACTGTTTTAACATAGTAAATACAACAAAATAAAACACAAAGTTATTTGGTTTGGTATTTATATATCAGCTATGGGTTGCATTTGTAATTTTTAAAAAATATTTTCTGAGGGTTGAAGCAAACATCACCATAAGGTTGCGACGGGTTTGCTCATGATTGTCAAAATACACCAATAAAAGACAATGTAGGTTATAGGCAGCACCTCAGAAACTGGGATAGGAAGATCAAAATCAAGGCCGTCTGAGATGCAAAAGAGATCAGAGAGAGTGAGAGTGGGAGAGAGAGTGGCAGAGGGAGGGAGAATCACAGAGGGAGAGAGCATCACAGAGAGAGAGAGAGGATCACAGACAGAGAGGGGATCACAGAGGGAGGGAAAGAGAGGGGGAGGGATATACACATCAAAACCAAGCCAGTATCCTTAACAGAAAATGTGTTGAGAGTAAAATCATAGCAACTGATTAGACAAGGTGGACTAGTCTATGGTGGACTAGTCTATGGTGAACATGGCATGGTAACTGACTATCTGAGAGAGAGAGAGAGAAACAGAGGAAGAGAGAGAGAGAGAGAGAGAGAGAGAGAGAGAGAGAGAGAGAGAGA
>JANHMN010000004.1:153265523-153323248 GCA_030674055.1 Rhabdomys pumilio
AGAGAGAGAGAGAGAGAGAGAGAGAGAGAGAGAGAGAGAGAGAGAGAAGAGAGAGAGAAACAGACAGAGACACAGAGACAGAGATAAGAAATCAATGTTTATCACTGGAAGAAAGGTATGAGTTTAGGAGATGGCTTCCTGCAGTCTCTAGGAAGTACAGCATAGTACAATGGGAAAATAAAGGGCAAAAGTGACAAAATAATTAAATAAACCTCCTGCATATTTTCTGGGAAATGGGCATAATCAGTATACCTACATCATCATCATCATCATCATCATCATCATCATCATCATCATCATTATTATTATTATTATTATTATTTTGCCTTTAGATCTTGTGAGTTCCTGTTTTACACAACTTGGGAAAAAAATGGAAAATAAGTAACCAAAGTAAGATAGAAATAAGAAGAACTGTGTGTCTACCTTGGGCTCCCAACCATTTGACTTTTATTTTAAGGAAGTGTGCTTTGTTTAAATTTCTGAGCGGTGTATAGCTAGTTTCTCTAAAATCTAAGTAGGTAGGGCAGGTCCATATTGGAGAAAACATTTACTTTTCTTTCGTTTGTGACTTCCTAGTCTCTCCTCGTTATAATTAGGTTTACTATTGCTATGATAAAACCAGCCAGCACAACTGACTCCTTGTCAGCCTGGCACACAAACACATCACTGTAAAACAACAACCTTTTCATTCTTATTCATCCTCAAGACTATACATTAATATTGATATCACAATAAAAAACATTTACAAAGTTAAAAAGTCCCATGGTCTTTATAAATTCAAATACTTTTAAAAAATCAGTCTCTTTAAAATATCTAGTTTATTTTAAAATTCAAAGTCTTGTTAAAACTTCAACGTATTTTTAAAGGTTCAAAATATCTCAACTGCATTCCTATAAAATAAAACAAATTAGATATTTTCTCACTTCAAGAACAAATATTAACAGCATAGTCACAATTTGAATGAAGAAGCAAAACTGTGTAAATAACTCAGTGTCCAATATCTGGGAACAACTCATGATCTTTTGGTTTCCTCTGTGCCTGGGTCACTGCTTTACACTCTTCAGCATCCGTGACTTGTCTTCTAGGCTCCAGCGGGCTCTGTTCCACTGCTGCTGCTGTTCTTAGTGGTCACGCCATGGTACTATATCTCCCATGCTGCACCTGGGCTGCACTTTCAGTAATATCCCTTTTCTGGTCTCTCTACAGGGACTCTAGCCCGGTCACATGGTGAAAAACCTCAGCTGCTCTCCATGACCCTTTCATGCCTTCAAAACCAATATGAACTAAGCCATTCTTACACTATCAACTTTGGCTGTCACAAAAGGTGCAACCTTGGCCATCTCTGGAACATAGCTTCTGTGTGCTCATGGTGAGGAAACACTTCACAAAATACTTTACATTAATGATGCTGGTCTCTTCTTAACCACAGCTGATTTTTGAGCTTCAGCTAACTACATACTATAGATTCTTCACACAAATGGTTTGATAGTCTTTGATTTGCTCTGAAACATCATGAGCCAGGTCTCCATTGTCTCCTTTGCTCTCAACAGTCTTATCCGTCAAGCTCACACAGAACAGCTCTCTGAGCTCTCAACACTCAATGAGGATTCAAAGTCCTCCAATCTTCCCCAAAAGAACATAGTCACGTTTGTCACAACAATACCTCATGATCCTGGTACCAATTGTCTTAGTCATGATTACTATTGCTATGATAAAACACCATGGTCAAAACAAGTTGCAGAGAAAGTAATGCAATTGCCTATACATCCATACATTGGTCCATCACTGTAGAAAATAAGGAAAGGAACTCAAACAGGGCAGAAACCTGGAGGTAAGAGCTGATGAAGAGGCCATGGAGAAAGTGGCTCTACGTGCTGGTCTGCTCTTCATGGCTTTCTCAGCCTGCTTTCTTAGAGAACCTAGAACCACCAGTTTAGGGGTAGCCCCACCCACAATGGGCTAGACCTTCCCACATTAATAACTATTTTTTAATTGCAAATAGATTTTTTTTATCATACAATATATACTGATTATGGTTTCTCCTCTCCCAACTCCTCCCATTTCCTCCCTACCTCACCTTCCATCTGTCTTCACCTTCCATCTGGATTCATATTCCTTCTGTCTCTTGTTAGAATATAGGCATCTACAGAATAATAATAAAATAACATAAAATTTTAAAAGACAAACAAATCAGAATAAGACAGAGCAAACAGAAGGAAAAGAGCCTACAAACAAACCAAACAGGTGAAACACAAACAGATACATAGACATACATGTTCACACACACCCTCCCCTCAAAAAAACCCAACTCAAAGCCATCAAAGGACTCAGAAAATGCTCACAACATTATAAGATCCATAACCTTCAAAGCTTCCATTGGGTTCATTTTGTGTTGGTCATGTTCTGCTAGGTATGAAGCCTACAATTAAAATTGGTTTGTTTGTATCAGTGAGACTCTGTTGGAGAAATCAAACTTTTCATTTGCAAGCGTTTATCAATTGGAGGTAGCTTCTGGGTTAAGAGTGGGGGCATGTGTCCATATCTTCTCTCAACTCTATGATCCCATGTGGTGCAGACTGGTGCAGGCCCTGTGCACGCTGCCAAAGTCTCTGTGAAGTCGAATATGCATCAGTTATGCTGTGTTTAGAAAGCCTCGATTCTTTGGTGTCCTCCATCCTCTCTGGATCTTACACTATAGAAAATGCCCTGAAGGCTTGCCTACAGCCAGGTATAATGGAGGCATTTTCCCAATTGAGAGAGACTCCTCTCTGATGGCTCTAGCTTATGTAAAGTTGGCTTAAAATTAGCCAGCACACTCCTAGTGATAGCCGTGATCCCATCTAAAGTTTCAAAATCCTGCTCAGCATCAGCTTTATAGGGAGGTCAAAAGAGACAGCAGTTCTCTTAGAATCATGCTGTATCTTTTATCTTTTATGGTAATGAGAATGTACACACACACACACACACACACACACACACACAAACACACACACAGAGGACTGGACATTCGAATGAATGAATACTAACCCTTAATCTACCCTGAAATACCATCGCTTTTTATTGTTACAATTAATTATTAACACACAGTAATTTTACAAATTGATAGAGTTGTATGTGGTATTTTACTTGGACATGCATATATCATATATTGACTGTGTCAATATATTCTTCTGCTCCCTCTCTTTTAGAGAAAGTTCCTTAGTAGGAAACTGACAACATAAGAACATATCTAATTGTGGCTTTCTTAGCTAATAGTTTCTAAGTGATTACATGTGAAAATACTGTTATTATTTTTCAATTACTGAGCTACTACTAAGAGCAACTACAAAAATTGTAATGTTTATTAAAATGAACAACTATTTGTTCTACAAAATCTTATATAAAATGTTTGCTTATCTTTTCTAGATATTATTCTGTCTTGATATTTAATTATAATTTATTTCTTAATTTAAAACCCTCAATTTGTATGGTAGGACAAAATGACTTCAAATATGTTATACTCGATGATGTTTTTCTAGAATAATAATATGTAAAAAGCATGTAGCCAACACTGCATTTTTATTGCTCACATAACCTCAAGACAAGACAATTACAAAACAACTGAATTCATCTAATGGGACATGTACCTGAGGAGTAGCTTCTACAAACTACTGTAGGGACAGGAACTCAAAAGTGTTTGTAGTTAGACAAGCAGGGGACATTAGAGAATCAGCATTTATGAATTTTTGACAATTATATAAAGAAAGTGAACACAAACTGTCAGTGTTAAATTGATAAATAACATAATATGTTATATATTCTGCATAGGAACAATATTTATGTTGTTTCACTATCATATGGAATCATACACAGGCATGTATCAATATGAAAAATAAGCAACGTAAACATTGTCAATAGATAAGACTTAAAGGGAAATGTTAATTTTATTTATGTTTCTGAAAACCTACAATTTTGTTTTGGTTAAAATTATGGATAAAGACTAGTAATCCTACTTTTGACTCTTCTCATTAATGACAGCTAATTTACTTTTAATCAAGATTACTAACAAGTAGACTTGGTAAACATTTTATGTACTCTTTGAAATATTAAAATATTAGCATTCTGTGAAGGTCCCAGAGCTCTTTGCATGGTAAATTTGCAATCCATCTGTGTCTCCAGCATCTTCAATATTCTATCTCTGTCTGTCCTCTCTCATTCTCTTCCTTTGTCTTCAGCTCAGCAAGGTGTCATCACTTTTACTTTCAAAGAGAATATATGGTGTCTTTGCCTAAGCCCTTTCCCTGTGTAGTTAAAAGCTGTGGCAAGTGAATTTAACAGGAGGTACAGGTCTTTATTCCATTGCAGAGTCATAGTAATGGGCCCTGGCATTATGGTGGGGCTTCTCTCATTGTTCTCACCTAATTCTACTGTTATCAGCTTAATTGATCCTGCTCTTGTTAGAAGGCAATTTGTGTCAGAATGGCACAAAGGGAGAGCCAATAAAAGGTTCTCTTTTTTAGAACCTTGCCTGGCAGATTTGTGTTCATTAGCATCAGCAGTAAAAAGGGGGTAAGAGAAGACAAGGCTTAAGAGAGCTGTTTTCTCAGTGGACCAATTAGATGAGGTGGTTTGACATATGAACAAGTTGAACTTCTTAGGTGCATCCTACCTAAGCAGCAATTTAGCAGCTATAGTGCATAAAATATCATTTGGGGGTAATTATGGATGGAAAAATCTTTCTAATGCTTTGGAAAAAGAATGTGGTGTTACAAAGTAACAAGTATATACAGTGAATCTAATGTCTCATGCTCTTCATTAAAGAGAAGAAAAATTGAGATTTTTTTTTTTGCCTTATATATAATTTAAGGTTTTCTTAAAGGGAAATAATTCTGAGAATACATGTGCTTTTATTCCCTAGTTGCTAAACTGATATTCGTGAGTAACAATATTCCATTTCTTAGTTAATTAGTATCTTGGCACTTAAAATAAATTTCAAAATCAAGGCACTGACTGGTCAGAGTAGTGCGAGTGGAGAAGAATGTGTGTTATATTTTGCAGTGATTCCATATATTCACACTCACAGTGATACATGTACATGGATGGTCTCACATACACATTTTTGACAACCACTGCAAGCAACATTTTGCAAGATTTAGTACAGACAGTGCTCGTGAGTCATAGGGCAAATAGTCTAATAAAAACCACTGCCTTATATTTAATATTATATTAAATATAATGTTTATATTATATTTAATTTATATAAATATTAATTAAATTATTATATTAAATATTAATTTAATTATAATAAGCACTGGTAAGAGGTATTCAATAGAAGTTAAGTTTCTTCCCAGCCACAAAAGCCACAAATAGACAAACAAATAAAAAACAAAACAAAACAAAAAACCAAACAGTGAAAAACAATAATCAGAGTGAAAGGAAAGCTTTACAGAATGGAGCACTCTTACCTATTCCAGAGTAGTCACCAGAGTGTCTCCTGGCATCTACAATATAGAAAAGCCTCAAAAATTAAACACCGGACCGGAAGATTCAATGATCCAATGAACAAGCAAGAAAATTAATGGAACAGATGCTTTTCAAAAGAATTTCAAGTTACCAATAAATACATGAAAAAAAAAAAAACATGCCTCATCATCAGAAAACCACACATCAAAGCTACCCTGAGATTTCCTTTCTCTCTAGTCAGAATATCTATCTTTAATAAAAACAAAACAAAGCAAAATGCTTGTTAGTGAGGATTTACAGGCAGGGTAAGAAAGCCTTACAAACTCTTATTAGGTGTGTAAATTATTATATCTGCTATGAAATTTGGTATGGACATTCTTCAAAAGGTAAAAAGGCAACTACAGCATGATCTAGCTATACAGTTCCTGGATATATGACCAAAAGGATCAAATGCAGAATACCATGGAGATACATACACATCATGTTTATTGCAGTACTATTTATGGTAGCAAAGTCATATAATCAGCCTGGTACCAACCAATAGGTGAATGGATTATTATCTATAAAGAGGAGTTAAATTATGTCATTTTGGGGAAAACAAATATAACTAGAAGTCATTATGTTAAGCCATATTAGTTCAAATTCAGAAAAACAATTAGCAGATTTTTTTTTTCATATATGCAATCTTAAAAACCTAAAAATGAAAGTAGCAAATGATAAGTTAAGGCATTGGGTGGGAGGTAATTCTGAATAATGGGGAAAAGATACAATCAAATGCTATATGTACATTTATTAAAATGAAATGAAACTCATTATGTTATCCAATTAATAAATACTAATAAAAGTGAAAAGTAACTGTCTTGCTTTACAGACTGTTCTAACAGTAATTCTGAGGACAGTGAGTGATTATATGTTTTGATTATTCAGCGTCTAGACTTATCTGGGTACTTCCCCAAATCTGCACATGTATCTCTCTTATAACTATGATGCGTCTTTATATTTTCATGTGTGGTTGAGGGATAGAATTAATTTATTGTTAAAATTTTCTGAATAGACTGAGATATACACAATTATTATAAGCTTGATGAACCTCTGAGATATTTCATTATAGAACTTGAGTTAGATTGTGTCAACATAAAATTTCTTTTATTACTTTAATTTTTTAATGTTTTAATTGAATTAGAACCATATCGTTTCCCCTCCTCCTTTCTTCCCTCCAGGCACCCCCACAGCTACTCTCCCTTAAACCCTCTTTAGTATCTCCTCACTCTCAAGTTGATAATATCTTTTTCTTTGATTATATTTGTTATAGATAGCCACATGCATATTTGTGTGTGTGTGTGTGTGCGCGCGCGTGTGCATGCAGGTCTGTGTGTGGGAGGGGCATGCACTCATGTAGTTTTAGGCTGACCACTCAGAATTGGACAACATGTAAGGTGGCTCATCCCTAAGAAGGACTAATTCTCCTTTCCCAACAGTAATTAGTTGCCTGTAATTCTTTGTGTAAATGTGGAAATCCATGAAAATTTCTTTTGTTTCACATTAACATGTCCATTGATATTCTATTGTTCTGGTCTTGTTTTTCAGTCATTTCTAGAAGAGACTGTTTCACAGCAGACTTCCTGGTATCCTGGCTCTTACAATCCTTGTGACTATGCTTTAGTGTTTCCTGAGCCATAGGTGTAGGATCTGTGATGTAGATACCCAGGATTTGTTGATGTCTGTGTCCTGTAGTACTTTTCTGTGGTGATCTCCATTTGTTGTAAAGAGAAGCATCTTTGATGAGAGCTGGAAGCTATACTATTTCTGGGTGTATATAATGCATCTATTCACTCTCTCTTTCTCTTTTGCTTCTCTTCCTTTTGCCCAGTTCATCTCTCACTCAGCACAGGTAAAGATTATTCATTTATAGTAAAATTCTGAATAATTTTAAGCAACAAACTGATTTCATTTTTAATTTTTACCATATTGCCATATTTCTTGACTGTCTCACCTTGCACAGGCTGATCACCCACAGTAGATACCCTTTATGACTGTCAATAAAATATTAATTATGGTAACTGACTGCAAATAACTTAAAGTTACCTCTTTTGGGGTATTTTTCCTGTCTGAAATGTATGTGTTTGGTAAGACTTAGAAATAAAGTTGGAGACAGAAGAAGAATTTCCCAGGATTTTCATTCCTCCTGATATCCCACCTCTGGTCCCATAGGCCATCAGATTTATTATTGACAGGTATTCCCTCTACAATTTCTCTTTTTAGTCCAATAAAAGGCTCTTGTTTCAAATATAAAATGAATACAATTATAATAATTATGAAAACTATAAGGTAGAATATACATTTACAATGTCCAGTCCAAAGTATTTGGTAATTAAGAAAATTTTTCTATTATCTATCCTATCTTAGATTATTCACCTAAAACCATCTTCTTAGACCTAGAACATCTTCTTAAATCCTAAACAACTTAAGCTAACAGTAAGACTATGACTATCTAGTCTTCAAACCACCAGAGACGTGAGTAGGAATAAATATTACCTGAGTATGCAGGAAGTGTAGAGATACCACTTCCAAAAATTATAGAAATGACAGAGATAGCTGACTGCCTGCACAGTCCTCAATGTTGTCTATAATGTTAGAGCATCTATCTTTAGCCTTCTGGCCCAATATATTTGATAGACGTTTTATGACACAGGAATTATGAAGAACTTGCTTACCCTGTCTTGGCAGAACTTGGCAATCGACTTCCCTGAATCTGTTTGTCTTTTCTTGATAGCATTTTGTCTGTAGTTGAAGCATAGACATTTTCTTTGCCCAGTGGCTAGCTTGCCATAATTGAGGCAACTCCACATGGGAGTTATTGATGGTTATCATCTTTGAAGTGAAATGTGGGTGCCGTGAGGAGCAGAACTATCTCACAGTCAAAAAGGCCCTAAATTAATAAAAACCTCTTTAAATGCAATATTCTGAAAGTCTCTGAGGTTTTTGAACACATCTATATATTCACAGCATATCTGAACAAGAAAATGTTGCCTGGCTCCACCTACCTATTATTTGTTCAACCCAGGATGTATATTTCTTTGATGATCTAAACTAATATCTGACATGACCATGAGTTTAACTGATTATTAACCTGTATTTCTTAACCATCCCTAATAGTTTGTAACAACAGGTATTAGGAAAACTGGGACTAAACTTTGTATTTTTAAATAAATTGCATAGGCACAATGCCTATCTAAGATTTGAAATATAATATACAGTATGTTGTAATAAAATTAATCTTAAATTTTGTAATAAAATACAACAATTTATACCAATGAAAACCTTAAAGCTGTATCAATACACAATAATCCATATCAATGTAAGCAAAAATAACCTTATTTCAGAATATCAATAGCTCTAAGTTTAAGAGTAGATTTTATAATCTACACTTTTATTCTATTATTTGTCTAGATTTTTATAATATTTTTACATCCCCCTCTTTTCAACCCCCTCTCCCTTACCTAAGAAAAAAAGATAGAGAGAAGGAAAGAAAGAGAAATCCCTGAATCTAACCTCCCTATTTCTTTTCCTTCCGGTACAAGAATATGATTATCCCCTAAAATGACATTTCTATAACTCATAAAATGAGCAAAATTATCTACCCCAATTTAAGGGACTGGGACAACAGTCTTCTAATAATTGCTTCCTGCTGAATTGGTACAAAGAATTCTTTTGAGGGGCCTAAGAAAATTAGGAAAAGAGTCTTAAGAAAGCTAGCTGTAGCATTTGTTGTCCAGTCTCTACATGCTAAGAAAGTTCAGGGCTTAACTAAAGTTCTGACTGGAACAGTCTGTGATGTGGGACCAAGTAAACTAGCTGTTTTGATGTTGTCAAGGAAACAAGTCTTTAGAGAAAACAGCATTGATGCAGGTGAGGCTGATTCAGGTGTTCCAGCATCCTCAAAGGTGGATCTTGCCAAAGCTGTTTCCTTGTCCGTATATTTTGCAATATACAAACTTATAGGCAATATATAGTTCTATAAAGACATTTGAATGAAATGTGCAGGGTACACGATTAATTAAGAATGATTTCTTGCTCTTCATTTGAACAGATAAAGGACAACTGTCTTTCTTTAGAAGTTATTTTGATCATATAATCAAACTAAAATATAAATCTCTATTCACACCATCTGAAAGGATGGTATGTAGTAATAAGTCATGAGAATTCTTTAGCCAACAAGACTTATTGGCTATGTATAGGAGTTCTGACTGGGGGCATAGATATGTCCCAGTCAGTTTTAGAGTTGTTTCAATAAAGGTTTAGCATTATAAAGTACTGTTTTATTTTCTCCTTTCTGCAGCTGAGATCTTTATAGGGTCTCCTTCTATCACATGTGATCATTATTATTTTGGAAGGAATCCAAAGCATTTTCTTCTTTCCTGTTAACACAAACCTAGAGTCTCTCTCCCAATATAGCATGCCTTTGGACAAACAGTTTGAAGTCATTAAAAGTATAGACTGCTTCAATCCAACAAGCCCCTTTTCTATTTAGGTCGGTTCTATTTTGACCTCTCTCAAAGAGGTTGTCCCGTTGTCCCATAGCACCATAAGCATTGAATTTATATCCATCTTCATTTTGCTAATTTAAAGCAATTAAAACAATTTAAAACTATTATTATCATCATCATTATTAATTGAGATAAAATATCTTTGTTAGCCCAGGCTAACTTATTACATTTACTCTGTAGATTAGGCTGGTCTTGAACTCACAAGGAACCTATCTGTCCCTGCCTTTGTTTCCCAAGTATTGAGATCGAAGGCATGAATTTATTTATTTAGATTCTATGTAGCTTTGAAATTGTTTATATCAATTTTTATTTCTTTCTCCTTTCTTTTTAGATTATTATCTATGTGGATTTTTTATCTTACCTTTTTTTCTCTTAATTTAATATTTTTTGCTGTATTCACTCTCATTCAAATTTCCTTCTATCTAGTGTATAAGCAAATTCTCAAGTAACACTGCATCTGCTTAGAGGTTTTGCCTTGGGTCTACGTGTCATGCACTAGGGGTAAACTGTAACCACTTCTCCCACGGAAGCCCACATTTAACGAGATTAAGGTATATGACGGAGTATATAGTAATATGTAAGCTTGGGAAAGCTGAAAGAAAACAATTCGTTAGTCCCTGGTAGATTTCAGATGAAGGGAGGAAGAAGGGAGGAAGAAAGGAGGAAGGAGAGAGGAAGGGAGAGATGGAAAGGGAGACAGGAGGGAAGAAGGGAGGAATGTGGCAAGAAGGGAAAGAAAAAAGAAAGAAGGAAGGAGAGAGGGAGGAAGGGAGCAAGGGAGCAAGGGAGCAAGGGAAGCGGGAAGAAAGGCAAACAAGGAAGAGAGGAATGGATGGAAAGAAGAAAGGAAAGCCAGATACAGGCTTTCTAGTTTTTGCTTTTGTTTTCTGTTTTTTATCTTAATTGCCAAAACCAAGAGGAATATAACACCCTTACTCCTGGTTAGACTTGGCTTGTACCTTTTACTCTGAGAAGGACTCTCAGAGAGGAAAACTCCAGTTTTTATGCGCTTCAGCCTAGTACTGACATATAAATGTTAGTCATGTGGCAAGTGGGCCTGACACAACACTGTAGGGATTCTTGCACCCCTTTAATGCTCATAGCTGTGTTATGACTAAAAATAGAGGCAGGTGAGCAGCCAATGCTTTACTTTCAAGGCAAGAAGACTGCCAGTGCCATGGATAAACTGAAAGGGAGAAGACAGTCAGGGAAACAGCATTGTCTCAGTGGGCTGTAAGATAACATGCTCATAGTCAAAGGTAAAAAGATAACTGAAGTTGTGAACTATATAATCTCTTCCCAAAGTGAAGTGTGATGGTATGTATATGCTTGTCTTAGGGCATGGTACCATTAGGAGTTGTGGCCTTGCTGGAGTAGGTGTGTCACTATAGTCTTGGGCTTTAATATCTCCTCCTAGCTGTCTGGAAGCTAGTCTTCTTCTAGCAGCCTTCAGGACTCTAGCTCCTCCTGCACCATGCCAGCCTGCATGCTGCTATGCTTTCTCTTTGATGATAATGGACGGAACCTATGAACCTGTAAGCCAGTATTAATTAGATGTTATCCTTAAAACAGTTGCCTTGGCCATGGTGTCTTGCTCACAACAGTAAAATGCTAAGACATCCAATAAAAAAATAGAGACACTAATGATTGAGGTAGGTTATTGTCACTTTATGATTAGACTAAAAATGCTCAGAATATAAGATAAATTCAGTTATAGAAAATGAGGGTATTGTCTATAAAGGATTGACACTGTTAGAATTGTGGAGAGTGACAGGCGTATGTAAGAGGGGCACATGTGGGAAGGGGCACATGGGGGAAGGGCACATGTGAGATAGACAAACTTCCTGCTGTCAGCCACTTCACTCAGCCTTTCTACCACTGAAGTTTTTTATCATTCCAAATTGTACATCCTAAAATCTTACCTCATAAAGGAAGAACTGCTGTGCAGAAGGCAGATTAAGGTTGACTCTTGAAATCAACTGGACTCATTATAAATTCTAAGTTGAGTTGAAGTTAGGTGGAATTAGTTGCCCTTTCCTAGGTACTCTTGAACATAATAAGATGAAGCATATCTGATTTTAGAATAATACTAAAATTTGACATGTAATTAGTGACTAGTTTTCTGCAGCTTTCTGCATCAATTATGTATTATCTTAATACTAAGAAAGTACATTTGGAAAGACCTTTGGGATAATTATACAGAATAATTTTGATTAACCTGATTATGAATTATTACAATGTATAGTATTATATCATATATATTCTTTATTATAATTTGTTTATTTTCTTCTTTGATCTGCTGTGTATTTGTTCTTTGGCCAGATTTTCTTTTGTGTCCTTTAATAAAGTAACTAATGCCACAAAAGAGATTTTTTAGATTAATGTACCAATCTTAACTAACTAACAAATTCAGACCTGTTCAATGAAGCATTCTGGGATTTTTTTCCCTGGGTCTTGAAATAGGACTCATCAGGGAAGCATGCAGGAATTACCTTTACTGAGCTCCTTCCCCAGAGTCATGCTGGTGTTCCTAGAACAGCAGTGAGATTCTCCATTATTTATTTTTCTATATATTCACTTTAGAACTCAGAAAAAAGGTTAATCTTTAGAAAGTAAACCTTTAACTATTAGTACAGATTTATATCTACAAAACACCTTAAAACAAAAAGTCATGCAAATAATGCAGACTTATCAACCTTTTACCAACCTAGTTTTCTCTTTAGACTCTGCAGACCAATATGATACGTTTGTCAGAGAACTGATATGGGTATATTGACCGCATTCAAGTCTTTTCGTGGTCCAGTGTCTCACGTAGTATATCATGGGGTGCTTTGTTGTCATGCCTCCCTAGGTCTCTCTTTTTTGCTACATTGTTTCTGACTACTTATAACATGTCTTTTCAAATTATTTTTGAGATAATAATAAAAATACATTTTCCTCTTTTCCTCCCTCTAAACACCTTCTTGCTCTTTCCTCTTTGATTGATGTTAAAAACATATATGTATATGCATATATATTACTAGATACATAAGTAAAACCTCCTCAGTCTATATAATAATTGTATACATGTTTTCAGGTATGACTATTTAGAATCATATCAACTTACCTCCATCCATTCTAGCCCTTCCCAGGTACCCTCTCTCCAACCTCTCTCATGTCCTTCCGCCATCAAGTTGATAGCCTCTTTTTCTTTGATTATTAAGAATACATCACTTGTCAAACTTTTTAAAGAGTACTGCTTTATTGAAACATGTCTGCTGAGTTAACCTTGGATTAGAAGGTTCTGGGAGAAAGACCAGGGGCATAAAGTGTGCTTTTATCCAATCATATAAATGTTACATAGGACCACCAAGAGATCATGTTTGCACTGGGTATTATGCTTCCATCTGATCATGTGATGTTACATAGGACCATGACAAGATCATTTTTGAAACAATTCTCCACAGGAAAGTTTTGGGTGTTCCTTGTTTGTTTCTATGCTTTGTGAATACAAGTTTACAGTTATGATGTTGGTGTATGGGGGTGTGTTATCTAACTTCTTGAGCATGAAGTATCTAAATATCTCATTCAAGTTATAAGCCAGAGATTTGTTCATTTTTCACTTGTTTTAAGTGAAAATATGTTTGTGAGTGTGTGTGTGTGTGTGTGTGTGTGTGTGCGTGTGTGTGTGTGAAGGTGTGTAAGTGCCATAGTGAGCCTTGTGGGAGATAGGAATAAAACTGAGGTTGCCAGGCCTTCACTCAAGTGCTTCTACTGCAGAACCATCTCACCAACTGTCCTTGTCTGTTTATTTAGACTAATACATGTTAATGTTCTTGTGGGTTATGATTCAGTCCTACTTTTTAATATTTTGTTGCTTGGACTGCTCCGTCTCTAGTCACTGGGCTTCTGTCAGTTGGCTTCACAGTCCTTTAGCATGCTACCATTACTGTTCATCTGTCATTGCTTTGCTGTTCTTTGTTTTAGCTTTATCTTGCTTTCCAGCTCTGCAAGACCCTCCTGGCTCATACTGGATATTTACTGGCAAAGTCCTAGAGCCAGCTATTTCTAAACAAATCCTGGGCTCCTTTAATTAAATAACAATATTGGAAACTACCATGTCAGTGCTGGTGTACAATTAGTTTTTCAAGAAAGAAAAAACTCACAAATGATACATAGTATTTCACCTCTAGTTAATAGCACTTATAGATAGTTAGAACAAAAACTATCTAACCGTTTGTTCTTTGGAAAACCTTATAATTATTAGAGACCTCCAAAAGCATTAGTTAATGTGGGTTTTATTTATTTTTGGATCACTGAACTGAAAATTAAAGCTGAGATATTTAAAACATATTTATTAAAAAGTATTTTAATAAAAAAATAATAAACCCAATGTCTGCTTATATAACAAAAATAATTTTATATATAGTCTAAATATTCAAAAGAAAATAGCAAAAACAAACTCATTGCTCTACACTTCTAAAAATCTTTCTGTTGCCTGTGTAAATAAAAATATTAAAGTTATTGGCAATTTTTGTGTTTAACCTGCTGAAAGTTATTATGTTGGTTGAAGTCTATCAAAAATATTAAATGGCACACAACCATATATAGGTGGAAATGAGACTTTAGAAGCCTTTTTATGTAACATTGGAATATCTACTATGTGTTTATAAGAAAAAGCATGGGCATGAATATATATATATATCTTGTGTTTCTCTTTGAGATCCTTTAGGAGCTCTTTGGAGACTGTTAGTCCTAATTTCAAGTAGTAATATAAAAAGCATATAAGCAAATTGTTTACTATGGCTTACTCACTGTTTGGACAGAGGTAATTTTTGTAGAATTTTCAAAAATCCATTTCATAGTAAAATGATGAAAAACAAACATCAAACCTTAGAACAGTGGCCCAGTGGTGAAAAAAAATAGGAATGGAAGCTCCGTGCCGACCATTCATCTCAGTGCTGACCATTCATCTCAGTGCCGACCACTCATCTTCAGCCGCCGTATTTTTTCTTTTATTCTTTCTTCATTTTTTTTTGGTTCCTATTTGCCATTGCAGCTTGTCTCACTGTCACATTCTCCTTTTGCTTTGGGCTATCAGAGTGACATGTTTGGTGCAAGGTCACTTGGAAGCATTTTTCATGCTTTGCACTGACCACCTGTCAGTCCCTGTGAGTGCTTATGTGAGCAATTTTTACCATGTAAACACCGCATGGGCACTTGAAAGAAAGTAAAGCAGTTTGGAAGGGCGAGGAGGTGAGAGTCCAGCATGGTGCCAATTTTCTGAGTCTGTTTCTCAGCTGGAATGACGGGAGATGACGGATGGCTGATATCACTCTCAAGTGTCTTTTATCCTTTAGGATAATTTTTCCAATTTTCTGGTAAAGTTAAATGTCCACAGATGTTGGAAGTGAACATTTTCTGACTTGCAACCCAAAGGCTTTAACTGCCAAATTACTAAAGAATGTAAGTGGAAACTGGCAATTTCACTGTAGTTTCAGCAAAAGTCCATTGAGTGTCCTGAAGACACCTTGTCATTTTGATCTTGCACAAAACTCTTTCCTAATGATTTTCTCTTTTTCAGATTAGGGGTAAGGATAAGATGTCAATGTTGCTAGTTGCTAGTCTCAGACCACAGTCTATCAGCATATATATATATATATATAAATATATATATATATGTTCTTTTATCAGCATATATATATATATATATATATATATATATATATATATATATATATTCTTTTAGTCAAAGAACTATGTCAAATATTTTGTTTAACTTTCATAGATACTTTAGAAAATTTTATAGAATGTAAAAAGTGATTTTAATGAAATAAATTTCCACTCATAAGAAATTAATATGGGCAGGAAGGAAGAAGATATATATTTCATAGTTAAAATATCACTCTAAAGTTTCTAAAGAAAGAACCATTTGTACTTTCCATGTCTCTCTGACTAACAGTCCCCTCATTCTTATTTCTTTCCTCCTGATACTCTATTGGCGGTATAGATATATCCCTAAACATTCAATGGAAAGGAAAAGTTATCATTGCCTCCACTATGAGCTCTCCATTAATCAAAGTGCACATTTTGATGGTATTTCCACCACTTGAACAAAATTTACATCAATTTATTTTTTAATTATATCTTTCAATTATATAGGAAAGGTCCATGTGAAATTATTCTTTGAATGTGTATCCTTTGAACGCAGTAATAACCATTCACAATCTTAACCTGCATTTTTCAATAGTGTTCAAGCTAGAACACTAGGAATTATCAGAAAATATCTACGAGTTTGGTCTCTACCCATAATCAATAAGTCAGGACCCCTACCAGGACTAAGGCACCATTAATTTTCAAAGAAATATTTTAAGAGATTCTAATGCATAATAACAGTTGAAACTTGCTGTTTTAGCATTTGTGACAAATTCATTTTCATGCCATGCCACAGTGTCAAGAAACTGATAGCTGTTTAGAGCATTATATGAAAAATGATCTCAAGGTCATGTATGACCTCCGTAAGAATATTATAGTGCTTTGGTAGTGTGTACCTGAAGTTCTAGATGGTGAAGCAGTAACGCATAGATCAGGTTCCTGATGTATTTATGTAGTCTTCTCATTTTAAATGAATCAGAGTTCTTTCCTTGTTTCTCTGTTTTTCACATCACAGGTCTCTCCTTACATATATCATAAAGCTGAGAATTTTATTGTAAGTAATTTTGTTAATACTTTTCTTGAAGGGGGAATTGTAAGTTTGAGTACTACACAGTAATATTTTTAACTAATCTTAACATAAACGTGAATACACACACAATTCCACACAAACTAATACACGTACAATTTAAATATTATTTTGCCTGTAGCAAATAAATATTTTGAAAAATGTACCCATACAATTATTAAAGTATATTAAAAGTTTATGAACTCAGAAGTGAAAAATCTTTCATGTCTTCTCAGCTCTGCTTTTCATCCTTATTCTGTGTTTTGAGCGTTTTAATATTTCTGAACTGTTTTATTTTAGTTTTTACTTTATTACATTATAAAAAGGTGCTTAAAAGGGTAAGAGAATCATGTGGCCTATATTGTATGTTAACAAATATTTTTGTACAAAATACTGTCTCAGAAACCACTAGTCACATTTAGTTATTACTATTGAAATTTGATCTTTATCAACTCTACCCTGTTTGGGCCATCACACTTCCCAATGGAGTGACAATCCATCACATTTATAAACTCAGGATCATGTAAATTTTACAATAATGGTAAGGGGGAAAACACAATAGTTAAAGTATATTTATTTCTTTTGCATAAGACTGATCTGAAACATCTTGTTATTCATTCTTTTTTTATTCTGTGTAGGTTGTAAGATGATGAAAAATTTAATTACATTAACTATCTTGTTCACTTAGAGAAAATAGCACACTGGACTAGATAACTTTCTTTATGTTAATAATTTACCTCATTGTGATTTCTTTTTATATGAATAATGAGCTCCCTCTCCTTATTTCATAAATGACTATTCCAAGCAGTATTTACCATAAAGATTTTGTGAGATTTTGTCATATCCTGCAGGTGTTAAACATCTTAAGGTCAACATTTCAAAGCAACATCTAAATTTTCATGCCCAATAGAACTTGCATGTTTTCTCATGCCCTTGAATTAACCATGCATTCAGAAAACCCATGTGCAAGCCATATGGCAAGAGATGTCTATGTCACTTCCGAGAATGTCTCCTACAAAGACCTGGCTTCCATACCTGAGAAATGACAGCTGAATCCTGTAAAGATTAAAATACTAGATTAAGACCAAACACTGAAATTATATTTATAACAAAGGTACTCAAGTAATAATTCAAGTAAAGGGCACCTCAGCAATTGTTTTAGTCAGAACACTAGGCACAAAGACAGTGGCAGTGGCTTATTTGGAAACTGTTCATTAAAGAATGTCTAAATGCACCCTTTCCCTAAAATTAGGCAAGAAGAATCCTCCAACAGAAACAAAGAAACTGTCAGTTGACTTAGGAAGTGATGCATTTGGTCATGTTACTAGCTAAGCACTTTCTCATTTACTACAGTCTTAGCTAATTCCTGTTGTGTTAAACACTGTCCAGTATATACATTAAGGCTGCCAAGTTGATCCCTACCAGAATTTGCATTAATAACTCCTGTGGGTGGCCAGGCTTGCTGTAATAGTTACCTCCCTTATGTCCTGTGCAATTTGCAACTAAATTAATTTTGGTCTAGTCTCTAACCCAGAGTAAATTAATCATGCCTTTAAAATTACACTTTATCTTCTTTGAACAATATGGCCTTTTTAATTTTAAAGTGTGTGCATTGTATAAAATAATGTTACGTGATGATACCTTCACACGTGTATGTTATGTTTTGTTTACGTTCACTACATATTCTAAATAACATAATTCAGTATAATCAAGTAGTCTTTGCTAATGTTTTTCATGTCACTATTTCTTATCAATTTATTATTTCTAAAAATAACTAAAGTATATCAGTTACTGACACAAGTAAGTTTTTAATCTGGTTATCTATTATGCTTGGTTTGAGAGAAAGATTTGAATTTTTTTATTTAATCATTCTATTCATTTATATCTCAAATGATATCCCATTTCCCAGTTACCCCTCCACAAACTTTCCCATCCCACATTTACAATCTCCCCCTTCCCCTTTGCCTCTATGAGGGTGCTCCTCCACCCACCCACTCTCTCCTGTCCCCATAGCTCCAGCATCCTTCACAGGACTAAGGGCCTCCCTCCCATTGATGTCAGACAAGGCCATCCTCTGCTGCATACGTATCTGGAGCCATAGATCCCTCCCTGTATACTCCTTGGTTGGTGGTCTAGTTCCCAGGTGCTGGGTGGTTCAGCCAGTCGACATTGTTCTTCCTATGGGGTTGCAATCCCCCTGCCACTCCTCCAGTCCTTCGACCATCTGAGTCCCTGAGCTCAGAACCTCCCAAGGAACAGCCAACCAGTTTCTGCTCAGCAAGTGCCTCTTGGCAACAGCAACAGTGTCAGGTTTGATGTCTGCAGACAGGATGGATTCTCCAGGTGAGACAGTCCCCAGATGGCCCTTCCTTTAGTCTCTGCTGTACTTTTGTCCTTGTCTTTTCTTTGGACAGTAACATTTCTGGGTTAAAAACTTTGAGATGGGTGGGTGGCCTCATCCCTCAACTGGAGGCCTTGCCTATCTACTGGAGGTGGTCTCTACAGGTTATATTTCCCCTTTTCTGCATATTTTGGCTAAAGTCATCCCTGTTGGGTCCTGGGAGCCTCTCGCTTCCCTGGCATCTGAGACTTTCCAATGGCTACCCCACTTCCTCATCCCCCACTGCTACATATTTTTATTCAAACTCTTGGCCCTCTGTACCTCTCTCCCATCCCCTCCAGTACCTAATACCGCCCCCATTATTTCTCCCCCTCCAAACCCCCTTCCCTGCCAATGCAGGGCCGAAGACCCTGGTCTTCCTTCCTCCTAAACTCCATTTGGTACCCTGGCCCTCGGGGATTCCACTAGACCCTAGGGAAGGGGGCAAAAAAATGAAGAGACAAGAGATACAAGAACAGAGAGCAAGTGTGGGGTTCTGATCAGGCTCTGAAACTTTAATTTCGGGGGGCAGGTTATAAAGACACAGCAACACGGGAAGTTTAGGTGAGGGTCACTGCTTAGAGCTATCCCATTATTGAATCATCATTGTCTAAGACCATCCCACTGTAGTATCCTCATTGCCCAAGACTATCCTGTAGGACCCAGCTCCAGATGGGGTCCCACAAAATCTCCGGCTTGGCAGAGGACAGGGTGTGAATAACTGTTGTCTCCGCTGCTGCATCTGTGCTTGGGTGGTCCAGGGTAGAGTGTCAGCAGGGAAGGTCCATTGCTGCCTGTCGTCCTCTCTGCAGTAGAGACAGGGGAACCACAAAGGTGCTTTGGGAGAGCCAGGCGTCTTCTGAAGTGTTACAGCTCTTTGCTAAGCCGGGAGTGCAGGTTAGGTAGCGAGGAAAGAGAGTAGATCTCTTGCCCAATGTTAACAACTCTCACTGAGTCGGTGAGGGTCCCCCCCAACCCCCCAGCTGGCGAATAGGGGAGGAGCCACAACAGAAGCTCTCGGACAGCGGGATGATTCTTGCACGCCTTTACTTCTCAATTAAGCTCAATATATACAGTTTGGCATGGGTTAAGGTTTTAGGAGCAGGTAATCCCATTGGCTTGGTCTGAGATTTTGGGGCTGTCTCATATGCATGTGGGGAGAGTCTGGGGCCCTATTCCTACATGACCTGATAGCCATAGACTTCTTTCTGTGGGAGGAGCCGTGAAGGGCAGAAGCTAAGAGAACCAGGGGCCCAGGAACAGAGCTGAACATCTTCCGTCCAAGGGGGTCTCCTGGGTTCAAAGGCTCGTTCAACCAGGTGCCCAGCTGTCTCTCATAGCTCAGAGCCCCACACTATCCCACTGTCATATCCTTATTGACCAAGACCATCCCACTGTCATAACCAGCTTTTAGGAAATGCCAGATGTTCTTTAAGTTCCTGGGACCTGAGACCTGTGAACACCTTTCTTAATCTTGTACTGACTAGTCTTTCCAGAACAGCAGGTAATTTCCTGAGATTCTCTTAGGACAGCAGGTAATTTCCTGGTTTTGGCTCCCAGCAATTTGGTCTTTGGGTTTTGTCTTTTGGTCATGGGTATTGTGAGCTTTTGGACCTGAAACAACCCAGATGTCCCTCCACAGAATAGATGCAAGAAAATGTGGTAAATTTCCACAATGGAATACCATTCAGCTATTACAATCAATGACTTCATGAAATTTGCAGGTAGATAGATGGGACTTGAAAATATCATCCTAGTGAGGTAACCGAGACACAAAGAGCACATGGTATGTACTCAGTGATGAGAGATTTGAAGATCAAATAGCAGAGTCAAGGAGTCCTCAGAGAAACACATCAGAGCAGTTACTTTTTTAATTTATTATTATTTTTGAGAGCTGATTTTTTTGTAATGATTTTTGTAGTTGTTGCCCAAGTTGACATTCCCATCAGTAGGAAATAGTGCTCTTTTCTCCCCATATCTTGCTAGCATTGATTGGCATTTCTTTTTGATGATAGCCATGCCAACTATGGTGAGTGGATCTCAAATCAGTTTGAACTTGCATCTCTGATGGCGAAGGTTGCTCAATGTCCTTTCACACATTTCTAGCCACTAATATTTCTTCTTCAGACAACCGTCTATTCAGTTAATTAGTCCATTTGTTGTTTGAGTTATTTTTTAAAATTTATTTATTTATTTACATTACAAATGTTACCTCCCCTCCCAGTCCCCCCTCACAGGATTCCTCCCCTCCCCTTCTCCCCTTTGCCTCTGAGAGGGTGACCCCTTTATCTCCCCCACCCTGGTGCATCAAATCTCTGCAGGATTAGGTGTATCCTCTCCCACTGAGGCCAGGCAAGGCAGCCCTCTGCTACATATGTGCCAGGGGCCTCAGTCTAGTCTGGGTGCGCTCTTTGGTTGGTGGCTCAGTCTCCAGGAACTCCCAGGGGTCCAGGTTAGTTGACAATGTTGGTCTTCCTGTAAGGTTACCATTTCCTTCAGGGCCTTCAATAACTCTTCCCCCAACTCTTTCACAGGGGTCCCTGACCTCTATTCAATGTTTGGCTGTGGGTATCTGTGTCTGTCCCAGTCAGCTGCTGGGTAGAGCCTCTCAGAGGACAGCTATTCTATGCTCCTGTCTGCAAGAACAACATAGCATCACTAATAGTGTCAAGGATTGTTGCCTGCCATGGGATGGTTTTCAAGTTGGGCCAGTTATTGGTTGGTCATTCTTTAGTCTCTGCTCCATCTTTGTCCCTGCATTTCTTTTAGATAGAACCAATTTTGGGTAGAAAGTTTTGTAGGTAGCTTGGTGTCCCCACCACTCCACTGGGGTCTCTGTCTGGCTACTGGAGGTGATCTCTCCAGATTCCTTATTCTCACTGTTGGGCATTTCAGCTAAGGTCACCTGCATTGACTTCTGAGAGCCTTCCCCATTGCAGGTCTCTGGGACTTCTTGGAGATCCCTGCCTTCCTTCCCCCAAGACAGCTCTAGATTTCTCAGAGCAATTACTTTATGAGAGAATTAACTATGGCTTTTTGGAGAAGGAATGTTCCAAAAAGAAGCAATAACCTGAGAAAAGGCCATGGGGTATACCTTGTTAGAAACAATCAAGGAGTCTTGAGAAAATTCCACTGTGCTATCCTATCCAATGCTATCCTACCACTAACCAAGGAGGTATTAGCATTTGATAGCTGCTGAGACAGAGACAGAGTCAGAGTTTTGTTTTATTTTAATCATGATACTTCTGGTAGGCTGGCTACACATCAAAGCAGGCCTAAATCCCAAGACACGACAACTAGACTTTATGGGGAAAGAAAAAAAATAAAGAAGTAATCACAAAGTTGTGTGGGAAGAGATGTGAGTGGCATATGTGGTTTGGGGAAGGGTGATGAAGATCAATATATTCAAAATACATTGTACGATGATCTCACAGGATTAATTAAAATTATTTTAAAAAATAATTCATTACAATTGGAACACTGTCAGTAATAGAGAAAGGGAGAAAAAATGGATATAGAGGTAGTGATGACTGTGCAGTTGGCAGATTATATAAAACCTCAAAGATTAAGGTTGGAATATTTTCCAAGTTTTTTTGTGTGTGGAAGGAGTGTTTGGTCTTTATTTTCAAAACATGGAAGTAGAAGGCAAATCATTTGGGAAGAGGGGTAGGATTGAAGAAAGGAGAGAAACAAGAGAAGGCAAAAGATGAAATATATATATATATATATATATATATATATATATATATATTCAATAAATATAACTCATATATATATGTCAATTTGATAAGTTTTCATCAGTGATATATATATATATATCCATATATATAAATATATATATATTTATATATATAGATCGATATATATAAAACACTGATAAAAAGTTATTGAATATCTATCTATCTAAAACTGATGAAAACTTATTGAATTGTCATGTCTATTCAGGTAAAATTAAAATCATTAAGTTTTGATTGCAACCTTGTCATCAAACATTTGATGACAATCAAGTTTTACTTCACTTATAAAGAGTCTGCTTTAGGTCCTACATTGATAGTGGGAAGTACAAGAGGGCTGGAGAAAAGGCTATTGTCATAGTCAAATGTTATTTTACAGTAAAAGATAATGCTGGCACAAGCAGACAGTTTGAAGAGTAGATGGTGAGGAATAGATAAGGTGTGTATTTTGAAATTAGAGTTAATATATTGATAATATATTGAATTTGTATAATTTTATTGGGCAAGCCAAGTTCACGTTCAGGTAATTGATCCAAGTAAATAAAAGGATAAAGTCAACACTAGTTGAAATGGGAATGTTGGTAAACAGCATAGTTTTCTGTGAAAGAATTAGAAACACAATATAAAGTATGCAGCTTTGAGATGGTTTTTAGACATACGATTATAAATAGAAGAGTAGAGTCTTGAATACACAAGTTCAGAGTACAGTGGGAATGTCTAAAATAGTGACTCATAGATGTGTTAGTTACATCTCTTGTGACTAAGACATGACACCCAGTAAGATTGACTCAAAGAAGAAACTGTTTATTTAATCTCAGTTCTAGTGTATAATCCAGTGTAGCAGAGACGTAAACAGTCACATGGCATTTGTAGTCAGTAGGCAGAAAATGGTGAGTGTTTAACTTACTTTTTACCCAGTCTAACATATCAAGGGTAGATCTTCTCACTTCAGTAACTGAATCTAGACAATCACTCACAGATATGCCCAGAGTTTATCACTTCAGTGAGTCTATACCTTGCTAAGTTGACATCAGTATTAACCATCAATCCACAGTTGTTATGATTTTTACTCATTTTTCCATGCATCTTTCTATGTCTGAAATTTATTTCAGTTTAATAGTGCTTCCTTCAACAATATCTCACAGTTGATTCATGTATAATCAATTTTTCTCTTTTTTTTGCTCAGTTACTTTACAATGGCTCTTGGGTACTTTTCACATGTAACTTTTCTTGTTTGTAATTTTTCTGTTGTCTTATGGAGTTGGTAACTTCATAGATTACTTTACATAGGTGTTTATTTTAATACCATTTTTATTGGTCTATTTGCTTCAGCTTTTACATATAAGTCTATATTCTTGTTATTATTCCTCATGACTTGGCTACCTCATTTATAAATTCACTTTCCATGAACATTTTTGTTTAAGAGTCTTTATGGGTTAATATGGGTACAGTTTTTCTTGAACTTCAGCTTTTTATCCAGTTTTTACCCTGCTCCTATGTCAGTATCTTTCTTAGTCTAAGTTTCTCACCATGAATATGGTTTGAATTTGGGCCTGATACCTATGACTTAGTGTACTGATGTTGTGAAAAGAAATATGTCTCTACACTTTATTTAGTTAATTTTATAATATGTGCCTCAATAAAAAAATTTGTATGGTTTCTTTTGGCTATTGGTGTAAGATTTTCCTTGTTTGTAATTCTGTGAGAGACCCAGGGTGAGCCCACTTGTTCATTTGTTTGAACTCATAGTTTTTTTTAATGCCAGATCACTTGAAGAATGAGAGGTGTTCTCTGGGAAATAATAAACCCATTGGTAATATAGAACATCTTACTTTTTATGAGCTGGAGTATAGAATTATACATTCTGAGAAGGAAGTGCATAAACATAATGGAGAAAGTGAGTTAAGTGCCCTAATGGTAGGACAAGAAGAACAAGCAGACATGGCAATAACAGTGTACATTTTAATAAAATGTGTATAAATGAATATTGATGTGTTACCTGTATATTAGTAAGAAGATACTACATAAAGACTTTAAACATAGAAGAATTTGGGGAAGCAACTTTAAGAGTGGTTGATTAGGAAGCCTAGCAAATACTTTTCATGAGAAGCAATAATGAAATTGTGAAATTACTAACACCAACAATTTCTGGACTCTGAAAATTAACTAAAGGATTTAACAAATTAGAAAGTATTTGTTTAAGAAAAACTCCGGAACTTGGTAACCATCCTAAGAATATATTGCTTTTTAATATACTTCTGTTCTCATCATGCCGGCCAGCTCCAGCAAAGATTATTCAGGAAAAAAAAGTCCAGATTTCTAAGTTTCAATTCCAAATGTCAAATATGAATATGCATGTATAAATGAGTGTAGACTTGATTCAGGTTATAAAATACTTTTAATATCTTCTCAATTTGTATATTATCTTATGATAAAAGCATAGCAGGGAGAAAAAAATCTTCAAATTTAACTGAATTTATCTTGATACTGAAAGATATAGAAAACTTATGAAAAGTATAGAAAGTTTTTATGACCCCTAGACCTGAGCCAAAAATGTAGGCCAGCCGGTTTACTAGTTCCACAAAGAAAGCAGAACTAAGTGTGAGATTTTTAGGTCTTAGAATTCACTGCTCCAGGATACATTTTTGCATCCCCAGAGGAGTACACTATTCCTGAGTCAGAGGACACTTGTTGGATTAACATCCAGGAGAGGAAGTGAGAGGCTGATTAATATTTCTCAAACCTCAGGGAAGAGAACCCACCTGCGAGTGGGGAAGGCCCAAAGCATGCAGACACATTCCAGGATGGAGGAGGTAGAGAATGAAAGGAATAGAAACTTTTTGAGACCCCTGGCAGATAGCATGAAGCCAGACCAGCTATGTCCCAGGAACTTAGCTGACCACAAAGCAGCAGAACCAAGAATACAGGTCAGCTGGGTCATTCCAGGAACTGGCTGATCACAAAATATATAGTTGAACAAGGTTATGTTTCCCACGCCCTAGGTAATGGGTTGGGATTTTGCAATATTTTTATAGTATTCTTCCTTGGTTTCCCCCTCGCCCCCCTGGTTTTGTATTTTTCCCTTTAAATACCCCTCACATTCTATACTTGGGGGGTCGATGCTCCTCAATTTGAGCCTTGACCTCAGCTACAATTCCCAAAATAAAGCCTCTTGCTGGTTGCATCAAGATTGGTGTCTTATGAGTTATTGGGTGGCCGTGATATCCCGAGACTTGAGTGAGGGTCTCTCCTCTTGGGGGGGTCTTTTTTTCTTTTTCTCTTTTCTTTTTAATCGGATATTTTATTTACATTTCAGATACCATCCCCTTTTCCCATTTCCCCTCCCTAGAAAACTCCTATCCCATGCCCCCATCTCCTTTTTGGTTTTATACAATTTTTTAATGTTAACCAAAGGCTTTATAAGTTTGGTAATGCTCAATATCAATCAGAAGCATAACCTAATACCCAACCTAGATATATCAAATATCTTCGATTGGTGGAGACATGTGGACATCTGTTTCCATGTCTTCCTCCCCTCTCTCTTTCTCATCACCTAGCTCCTCCTCTCCTACTCCTCCTCAACTACTTACTCCTCCTTTTACTCTCTGTACTCCTCCCACCTTAGCTCCTCCTACATATCACCCTTCCTGTTAAAATAAAACTTTTCTCTCAAAATACAGTTAGAACATAACTATAACCATTTATGTCAGTAAGGTGCAAGATAGACCTAATACCCAGTCCATCATTTTGCTGACTAAGCAGAACCTCTGTCATCTCCATCTCTTCTAAATAAAAGACTTAGTTCTGAACCTGTTTTTTTTTTCTTGGCTTTAGAATGAATGTCAACTGGAAACCATCCTCTCAAATCTTTTCTTTCAAAGTAAATAGCAAGGATTGGCTATGAGCCTATAAATTTTCAGCCCCATCAGAAATCTAAAATGACTGAGTTAACTGAAATTATGGGAAGCACAAAGTATAGCTTCTAAAACTTAGTCAATTTATAGAGACCACTGAAAACCTGGACAGTCCTTATACTACAGAACGCTGGAGCATCTGATCTTCAGCCTTCTGGCCCAGGATCATCTGACAGACCTAGTGATGCAGAATTATTAAGGACTGATTACTCTGTCTTGACAGATATAATCAGTCGACTATTCTGCAAGTGTGTCCTTCTTTTCTGGATAGTAATTTGTCTGTAGATGGAAAGAGGCAATTCTTGCCTAGGGGCTGTTTCACCACTATTGGAATAACTCCAAAGATGCTCAATTTCTTCTTAGAATTCAAGACAGGAAGCTGTCAGGAGCAGACAGGTCGCTAATCAAAATAAACATTAATACAGAAATGTTTGTAATGTCAATTCTGTGGATTTCTGATGTTTTGAAAACCAAGTATGCAAGTAAGGTAATCTGGACTGTTGTCTGTTAACTCTTCTCAGCTATATCTAAATAAAATATAAAAAACACCCTAACAATAAACTCAAAGCCATGAATTTGCTATAGTCCCTTAACTCACAGTCTAACCATCTCAAATAAGTTAAGAAAGTTAAAGAAGGACTGGGTCTAAGCCTTGTATTCCTAAATGTGTTATACAGGCATAATGCCTATAATAGTAACAATATTCATCTCACTTTTATATCAGTAAGAAGCTCGTACCAATGAAAACCTTGAATTTGAAATCAAAGTAAATTTTGTACCATTTAAGAAATTATAACTTCATCTTAATAACAATTATACATATTTCTACCAGTAGGTTATGGCTATGCAGTAAATCCTAGCTAATTCTCCCTGTTCCAACAAAATCACTACTTTCCCCTAGAAAGACAGCTCAATGTTAACCACCTCAGTCCCCAAGCCCAGGGAATAGGGGTGTCGACTCTACATTAACTTCTTCAAGCTGATTATGGGCATTGAGATATTAGAAGAGGGGCAGTGGGAAGAGTAAATTGATAAGCCTCTGACACTGTGTCTTCACTGCATCCAGCTGGAATTCCAGGACATCAGAGGTTCGAGCAGGTCTGCTCTGCTTGTCTGATGAGTAGATACACTAAGGCTGTGTATTCTGCAATATACAATTCTCAAAACAAATTTTAATATCAAGATTATTGTTTGTTTGAATTTTGGAATCTAGTCTTCTGGAGACCAGCCTCTGTCATGTCTAATCCATATAATTCTGGGAGTTTCTATGAGAGTGTGCTCCCACCATCTTCCCATTTTTGCCTTCCTGCTCTCAAATTTCTCAACATTAAGGAATTCAAACTTTCAGGCACCAAGGCTCTCCATTGCCACTGATGCTTAACCTCTCACCCCATCCCTCTTCCTCCAATTACTATGAGGGTGTGTTCCCAATATCCTCTCATTTCAGCCTCTTTGCTCTTGCAATTCCCCAACACTAGGGAATCCAAACTTTCAAGTACCAAGGCTGTCCACTTCCACTAATGCCTGGCAAGGCCACCCTCAACTACCTATACTGGTGGAGTCATGAGTCCCTTCCTTTGTGTTCTTGTGCTGGAGATTTTAGAATGGCTACTCCAGCTTGTTTCTTAGGGCCATTTGCTTGAAAAATCGTTTTCCAGTCTTTTACTCTAAGGTAGAGTCTGTCTTTGCATTGAGGTGGGTTTCCTATATGCAGCAAAATGCTGGGTCCTGTTTATGTATCCAGCCCATTAGCCTATGTCTTTTAAATGGTGAATTGAGTCCATTGATGTTAAGAGATATTAAGGAACAGTGATTTTTGCTTCCTGTTACTTTTGTTATTAGAGGTGAAGTCATCTTTGTGTGGCTATCTTCTTTTGGATTTGTTGGAAGAGGGTTACTTTCTTGCTGTTTCTAGGGTATAATTTTCCTCCTTGTATTGGAGCTTTCCTGCTATTATCCTTTGTAATGCTGGGTTTGTGGAAAGATATTGTACAAATTTGGTTTTGTTGTGGAATATCTTTGTTTCTCCATTTATGGTAATTGAGAGTTTTGCTGGTTCTAGTAGCCTGGGCTGGCATTTGTGTTCTCTTAGGGTCTGTATGACATCTGTCCAGCATCTTCTAGCTTTTATAATATCTGGTGAGAAGTCTGGTATAATTCTGATAGATCTGCCTTTATATGTTACTTGGCCTTTTTCTCTTACTGCATTTAATATTCTTTCTTTGTTTTGAGCACTTGGCATTTTGATTATTATGTGACGGGAGGTATTTCTTTTCTGGTCTAGTCTGTTTGGCATTCTATAGGCTTCTTGTATGTTTATGGGCATCTAGTTCTTTAGATTAGGGAAGTTTTCTTCTATAATTTTGTTGAAGATATTTATTGGCCCTTTAAGTTGGGAATCTTCACTCTCATCTATACCTATTATCCTTAGGTTTGTTCTTCTCATTCTGTCCTGGATTTCCTGGATGTTTTGGATTAGGGGCTTTTTGCATTTTGTGTTTTCTTTGACAGTTGTGTCAATGTTTTCCATGGTATCTTCTGCACATGAGATTCTCTCTTCTATCTCTTGTATTCTGTTGGTGATGCTTACATCTATGACTCCTGATTTCTTTCCTAGGTTTTCTATCTCCAGGGTAGTCTCCCTTTGTGATTTCTTGTTTATTTCTGCTTCCATTTTTATGTCCTGGATGGTTTTGTTCAATTCCTTCACCTCTTTGGTTGTATTCTCTTGTAATTCTTTAAGGGATTTTTGTGTTTCCACTTTAAGGGTTTCTACCTGTTTACCTGTGTTCTTCTCAAATTCTTTGGTTGTGTTATTTATGTCCTTCTTAAAGTCCTCTATCATCATCATTAGAAGAGATTTTAAATCTGAGTCTTGCTTTTTTAGTAATATGGGGAATTCAGGACTTTCTTGTGTGGGAGAACTAGGTTCTAATGATGTCAACTACCCTGGGTTGCTGATGCTTATGTTCTTGTGCTTACCTTTTGCCATCTGGATCTCCTTAGTGCTACCTGCCCTGTCTCTGACTGGAGCCTGTCTTTCCTATTATCTTGGTTGTATCAGAACTGTGTGTGGTGGGTGTAACTACTGGGGTAAGAGCTGGGGCCCAAAATCTGCTCAGTGCTTAAGTGTAGATGGGATACTGCCCAGGTTAGAGCTCTGGGAGCCCTGCTTCCTCTGGGTTCTTAGAGATTGGGGCAGAGCTGCCGCCCAAGACCTGCTCAGTGCTCTGGCCCAGACTGTTAGGAACCAGTGCTCTGGGCTGGGAGTGACTTCCTGGGTCCTTGTGGGTCCCAGTTATTCCCTATTTGTGGTGGGCATTGCTGTCTGTTTACCTAAGATACTGCCTGAGTTAGAGCACTTGGGAGCCGCGCTTCCTCTGGGTTCTTAGAGAGTGGTGGTAGAGCTGCTGCCCAAGATCTGCTCAGTGCTCGGCCCAGACCAGAAAGATTGGGGGGGGGGGGTCTTTCAAGACTACCAGATTGCTAAAGACAACTAACAAAACTCCTATTCTACAAAAGTAGTATACATGTATTGATATACAAACTTAGCAACTAAAGCATTTAAAAGTAGTATACATGTATTGATATACAAACTTAGCAACTAAAGCATCTTTGGAGAAATTAATTAGTTGATAGTTAAGGATCAAGCAGGGGTTATTAATTTAATATTACATTTTCAGTCTTAATCAGACATAATAATGTGTTCTGAGAATTTTTCATAGATAATAAGGTTGAGTGGAAACAAGATAATGTTTATTCTCATTTGTTCTAAGGTCCCAAAAACAAACCCAGTTTTCAGTCCTCCAAAGATCCCCCTGGGTAATCAATGGGTTTATTGGAATTACTTACAAAGTACGCTAAAGCAGCCACAACCCTCAGGGCTGGAGATATCATTCAGCAGTTAAAAGCACATATAGAGGATATGGGTTTCTAACATAGTGACTCTCTTACTCTGGTTTCACAGGAATTGACTTTTCTGATTTCCATGAAGACCTGCATATAAATGGTGTATATATACACACATTCAGGCATAAACACACACTAAATAATAAAATAAATAGATAAATATTGTAGCTGCCTGCAACCACAGACAAACTGGGTTCACCTGAAAGGAGGACTGGAAATGAAAAAGGGAATGGAGAGGTGAGAGAAGCATGAAGCCAAGACAAAGATTTTTAATCAAGGCTCAAATTTTTAATATTCAGCTCTTCTAATTTAAAGGGAAAGCTCCACCGAACCCATTCTTGTTTCAGCCAGAGATGGGTGGGAGAACCCATCCTTTGTTATAGCTAGGATGTCTCAAGGCAAGCTCAGCAGGCAGTCTATTCTTCTAAGTTCCTATAGCAGATTGTAGCTGCAGCCAAGGTGGGTAACTCCACTTAGGTCTTATTATTAGGTCTATTGTGGTAAATAAGGTCTTTCTGGCCTGCTCAAGGCTGGGTGGAGGACACAAAATATCTTTTAAAATACCACAAACCCCAATATGCAAATAATTGGAGAATCCCTACATGCAGTGAACTTGCTGATATCCCATAGACAAACACAAGTCCCAAGAAGTAGTGAATCTCATGAGATTGTGGTTACAGGAAGGTGTGAATCAGTGGGCTCCACTTTGGTCATAGCTTATCCAATCACATCTATCTATAAGACAGCTATTCTAGTTCTCTCTCTCTCTCTCTTCCATTACATGGTTCAGCAGCTCATAAAATGGAAATTAAATTAAAAGTTAGCAGTACTATAAAAGTGACTGCTGTACATTACCACAAATAGTAGTGTTGTGAAGGCATTAGTTTCTGAGGAGAGATAAATTTCAATCAAATCATTTTATTTTTATTTTAAGTGGGTATACTTGAATGTATGTGTGTATACTGTTTTAGTGTCTGGTGCCTGTGGAGGTCTGAAGAAAGTGAAGGATCTCCTGGACCTAGTGATACAGGCAAACGTGAGCTACCATATAGGTTCTGAGAACTGAACTCAGGTCCTTTGTAAATGTAGCAAGTGCTCTTAACTACTAGGCCATCTCTCCAGCTCCAGCTAGCTCTTAAATAAGGAACAACATAGAGAAAACAAGAAAGTCAATGTCAGATAGCATTATAAAGTTGGCTAAGCGTTAAGAGTTAATTTTTTATTTAGTCAAATGTGTGGTCCCAAATGGGCAATGTCACAATATTTGGGAGTTTTATCTATATAGAAATATTCCCATGGTCACACAAAGAGAAAACTCACATATACAGTAGACATTTTTCAGTTTTTTTAAATCACCAGCAGTGATCATGTATTCTGTTCATGTATTACTCTATGTAATGTTTCTCTTATGATTCTATACGATTCTATCTATTCTGTTTGGGAAGCCATTCAAAACAGGCTATTCTCCAAGCTAGGCTAACTTAAATGAGCCCTTTCTCTCTTTCCCTCTTTCAGTGTGTGTGTGTGTGTGTGTGTGTGTGTGTGTGTGTGTGTGTGTGTGTGTGTGTGTGTAAGCCTGGCTGTACTGGAATTTGCTACTTAGACCAAGCTGATCTACTATTCTCTGACTCTCAATACTGCAGTTAAAGGTCTGAGCTACCTCTTCTGGCTCCAGGTCTTTTGTTTTTGTTTAGCATAGATCTCTAATCAGGCTGGATACCACATCTGGATATAACTGAGTATTTACAACCAGAAGATTCCCAAATCTGAAGTTTTTCAAGCATCTGCAAGACACAAAAATGCTTTGCAACATAGTTTGAGCTTTTGAAACATTCAATTTTGGATTTATGGGCGAGGAATTTCAACCTATATAAACTCTGTGTCAATGTATCAAATATGTAAAACTTCTCAAAATCTGATGTTCTTTGTTCTCAAATGTTTTATCTAAGAAACATTTAATTTATGACTGACAATTTTTGCATGATATAACTTACAAGTGAGATGCAAATAAAATATATATTTAAGAAAACAAAATATTTTCAGTTTATCAGCATCAGTGTTGATATTTTAATTTTACTTATTTATATTAAAAGTTTATCTTTTGAGTAGCACATAATATGTAATTTTGAGATGTACAATGTAATGTTTTTATACAGGTATACACTTGAATACATGTGATAAGTAAACTCTTTTTTAGATTAATAATTTAAACATTTAAAAATCCTATGTGTAAAAATACTCAAAAAATCTTCAGGCTATTTTTAACTATACATACAATTTTAAAAATTATTTCCTTTATTTGTGAGACTGTAATTTTATTACATCATTTCCCCTGTCCCTTTCCTCATTCCCCATTTTCCATATACCATTCCTAGCATTTTTTCAAATATATGGCTTCTCTTTTCTGTGATTGTTCATATATATAATTTCATATAATGTGTACAAAATATATAATACATATAGTCATAAGTATGCAAATACATTGTTCTCAGTCTGAATAATATTTTATACATATATGTTTTAGGGTTGATTATTTGGCATTGGATATCTAGTTGTACTCTTCTCTGCAGGAAGACTATTTCTCCCACTCTTTATATTTCATGGTCGCCTGTAGTTTTTTGCTTATGACTAAGAAATTAAACACACACTCCTCTGGGCAGTAGAACATCAAGATTGTTTTCCTTTCTAACTAAAACACTGTACACACTGATTAGTCTCATCTCATTTCTCCATCTTCATTTCTTCAGCTTCTGGTGTTTTCGTGTGAGATTTCACCTTTTTAAGAGCCAATATGAAGTGTAGAAGTCACCCAATAATTTATGTTTCTATCAAACTTTCCTCAAGTTGTCCTACTGATGTGCATAATAAGTCATTTCTTCATTCATATCTTCTGGGAGCTTGAATATTTTCAGGCATCTGAGGTGAATGAAGATATGGTGGCAATTTTTTTTAAGAACAAAGATAAAGACCCCTTCTAATATGTTAAGGTTGTTTGATTACCTATGTTCTCTTCTTCCTGGATTATTAGCTAATTTAAGGCAAAGAATTTTGATTTTTTTTATGTAGTTACTCAATATTTGGCTAGAGTAACAAGTCAATGTGTGGTTAATTGAAATAACTTGTTCACTAGAGGGCATGTTGAGTTTGTTGTTGTGAAGGACTGATGGGTATGCACGAATGTTTCCTTTGCAATCCCTTTAGAAACATTTTGTAGTTGATTAATAGTCTTAAGAGATTCATTAACATGGAAATATTACATACTGGGCTTTCATAACACACTCTCATGTTCTCACATTTTTTCTTATTCCTGACAGAGAATAAATGTTTGACAAGGGCTGCTGTATTAGAAAAAGTAACAGATTTGCTTCTATATTTAAGACACTTACATATTTCATGATATTTGTATGCCTGATGTCAGTAGGCCAGTAACAAGCACTCGGGTTACATGGAAACTACTGAGATATGAAACTTTTAAAATAATCTATTCCTAATTAAGTAGAAATCACATTGTCTATATAAATGTTCTTTTTAATATATTAACTGCAATTTACATGAAATCCTAGAGTTCCTAGGAAAATATGCCTTTCTGAGAATTTTTGAGGCATTCTAACAATTGGTAAATGATAAACAAAATAAGGTTATTCTTCCTGTTACTATTTTAGAAATCTTGTGTTCTGATTTAAGTTTGGAAGCAGAAGGAAGTATAAGAACCATTTATATTTTGTAAAAAGACTCCAATGTAAAATAATGCTTGTTTCTTGGTTTAATTATTATAGTTACAACATTAATTTAATAAGGTTAAACCCATGAATTTTATTGTCAAATATTCCAGAGTAAGCTATAAACACAGAAAGTGTTTTGATAACTAGCAAGAGAAGCAGAAAGAGACAGTTAACACTTAAAGTAGAGTTTTATTTCTTCTATCATCTTCCTAGATACTCTCAGACAAATTAAGTAACTTATTATTATAAAGAGTAGCAACAGTATCAAATGTATCCTAATTATTTATTAGAGACTTTGGAAAATAATATAATAATACATGTGAAACTGATTTTTAAATTTCAAACACAATGAATTCATTTGGTAAAAGTTTTTCTGTCATCAAGACAAGGATGAAAGACTTGGAGCATTATTATACACTCTATCATTTTTATTACAAATGCATTAAATATAAAATTTTGTGCACCATCTGTTATCCATCTGTCTGTAATCTATCTATCATTTATCTATCTATCTATCTATCTATCTATCTATCTATCTATCTATCTATCATCATGTATCCATTACTATCATTTATCTATCATATATAAATCTATGAATCTATCATCTATTTTTATTAATCTATCATATGGTTGTCATCTATTATCTATCATTTACAAAGCAATTATTTATTTGTGAATTATAAAAGTCAGTAATATGCTAGGTTAAAACATTTGGTTCCAGAATATGTAGTGAACAGTATTTCTAGATGCAAAACACTTTCATCTTATTTATGATCAGGTATGACATAACTGGTAAAGTAGCTCAGCACCTACTTTTGAAGTGATGTTTGAAGATATGAACGAGAACAAAAACTAGCTGTTCACTTTCTACAACATTCATGCACCAACAGATAGATTGCAATTTTAGTTCCATAGATTTTAACTGGGTGAAACTTCTAATGAATGTTCTTTCCTAGATAGCACCTTTTGACATTTGACCAGCTAGCCTGAATCCATTAGAAGAAAAAAGTAAGGTGTATACTTCAACTTGTAAACATAAATAAGGACTTTCTGGACAGTAGTGCTGGAAACAAGACCAACAATTGACTGATGGGGCCTCATGTCACAATCAAAAAGCTTTTGTACAGCAAAAGAGACAATCAGGAAAGTGAGGAGTAAGCCTATAAAATGGGGATAAACCCTTTTCCGACTATACATCTGACAGAGGATTTATGTGCAGAATAAACAAAATATTAAAAAAAAAAGCACTAGAAAAACAAACAGTCCAATGAAAAGAAGTGGGATGTAAATTCAGAGAGTTCTCAAAAGAATAGAACAGCAATACACTTGTCTGAGAAGCTATGCAGTAGGTTGGACATATTCCAAGATGTGGTAGAGTGGTGTAATGGTTTATATATGTTTAGCCCAGGGAGTGATACTGTTAGGAGGTATAGCCTTATTGGAGTAGGTGTGTCACTGTGGACATGGGCTTTAATATTCTGGTCCCAGCTACCTGGAAGTCAGTCTTTCCCTAGCAGTCTTCAGATGAAGATGTAGAACTCTCTGCTCTGCCTGTACCAAGCCTGCCCTGGATGCTGCCATGCTCTTGCTTTGATAATAATGAACTGAACCTCTGAACCTGTAAGCCACCCCCAATTAAATGTTGTCCTTAAAGGAGTTGCTTTGGTCATGGTGTCTGTTCACAGCAGTAAAACCCTAACTAAGACAGAAGTTGGTACCAGGGACTGTTGTATTGCTGTGATAGGCCTGACCATGCTTTTGTTTTGAAGCATGTGGATTTTGGGACTTTGAATTTGGAAAGCAGTAGAATCATTTAAATAGGGTTTAACAGACTATCCTAGTAGAAATATGGAAGACCTTGTGGCTGAGAGCGATTTGACCTGTGCAAATCTTCCTCAAGTAGTTTCAGTGGAGAAGAATTTCAGTATGTGGCATAGAGACTGTTTTTGTGATATTTTAGTGAAGAATATGGTTGCTTTTGCCATTGTCCAAAAAATCTGCCTGAGACCAAGGTGAAGAGATTTAGATTAATTGTTTTGAAAAAGGAAGTCTCCAAACAGTTGTTTGGTTACTAAAGTTCACTCTTACGAAGAGTGTTTTGAATCAGTGTAATAAGCTTAGAAAAGAAAAATATAAAATATATGGTTACAGTATTAAAGGGGCACCAGAAAGTGAAATGGACCTGAATCCTGTGTACAAGACATTAAGTTGAATTAAGGGAGTGGTGACCTTGGCACAAGATCCCACCTAGCTACATTTAGGTCCACACATGGTAGTAAAAGCCTTTAATTCCAGGAGGCAAAGGCAAGCAGATCTCTGAGGCAATCCTGGTACAGAGCAAATTCCTGATAGAGAAAAACTTAAATCCAGGCATAGTGGACTGTGTTTTTAATCCCAGTGCTTAGGAGACAAGTATGCAGATCTCCGTGTTCAAAGTCAGCCTGGAAAAGCAAGTTCCAGGATAGCCAAGCTTAGGCAGTGAAGGAGTTGGAAAGCAGAAAGCTGGTGATAATGTAATATAAAAAGGGGACCATGTTCCAGCCCCAGCAAGCAGCAGAACTCAGCAGCTTTGATCATTTGGCTCTGGTTTTATATTCAAGAGAAGAAGGAGGCTATTGGGACAATTGATGCTGGTTAGCTGGAGCTAAGAAATGAGTGGTGGTTAAGAAGAGACCAGCGTCACTGATGTGAAATCTGGGAAGTATTTTCTGAGAGCACAAAGAATCTGTGTTCCAGAGATACCCAAGGTTGTACCTTGTGCTGCAGCTATCCTTGGTAATGTGTAAAAGTCACCCTGCTGGTACTGGTTTTGAAGTCATGAAGGGATCATGAAAAGCAGCTAAGGCTTGGCACTATGGAAGGCGCAGCATCAGTTGCAGTTGACAACCCAGGACTGAAAAGGTCATGCAAAGAAGCTGATGCTTGGCACCATGAAGAGAGAATATGAGAGGCTTTTGGTGAAGGCTAGGTGCAGCAGAAAATCCCAGCATATTAGAGATGCCAGTATCGTAGGATCATCCCCAAGAACAGAAGCAGTGGAGTGGATCAACCAGAGTCAAGAATTCTACAGAGGGCAGAGCTAGAAAAGTGACCCAAGGCCTTTGGAGGAGGCCAGAAGATCATGTGTGGATCTCAGACACATTATAACAAGAAGCTATAACATTGACGTTGCATGAAGACCCCAAAATGTTTGAGATGCCAGAGCCCTGGGCTATCTACTGAGGAAAGCTGCTAACAGAGAGTGAAATCATCCTAGGTGAAAGTAGTTTATTGCAGTCAAAATATGAAAAAGGGCTTGGAGAACTGAAGACTGAAGACATCCAGCATGGAGATATAGAGTTTGAGTTTGCTCAGCTGGTTTTCAGTGTTGCTTTGGGGATTACTGTAGAAATTGGACTAAATGTATTTTTTTATTATGCTATGACTAAGTATGGCCTTCATAGGTTCATGGGTTTGAACAAGTCTATGAGGGCCAAGGAGTGGAATGTGATGGTTTGTATATGTCTGGCTCAGGGAGTGACACTATTGGAGTGCATAGCCTTGTTGGAGTAAGTGTGTCATTGTGGGTATGGACTTTAACATCCTTTTCCTAGCTGCCTAGAAATCAATAGTCTTCCTCTAGCAGCTTTCAGGTGAAGATGTAGAACTCTCAGCTTTTCCTGCATCATGCCTGTCTGGATGCTGCTGTGCTCCTGCCTTGATGATAATGGACTGAACCTCTGAGCCTATAAGCCATCCCCAATTAATTTATAAGAGTTGCCTTGGTTAAGGTGCCCATTCACAACAGTAATCCCCTAACCAACACAAGTTGGGTCATATGGTAGATCTACTTTTTGCATTTGTAGTCTCTCTGTGATTGATGTGTAGTCTCTCAGTTGTCAAATATGACTACTATATGACTTGTAGCCCCCCAACACACACAGCATCATAGATTCTGAAAGGTGTTAGATAAACTTTATTCATATATTTTTAAATAATAGCAAGTATGCATGGATATTTTTATTTAAAAAAAATCAAATGTAAGGTCTTGCTTTGCTGCCTATGCTAATCTTGAATTCCTTGGCCCAAATGATTCTTCTGTTTCAGACTCTTGAGTAGCTATAAATACAGATATGCTCTGCACACCCAACATGGTATATGGTTATGTTGCTTCTAAGTTACATTTAGCATTTTAGGACTTGATTCACAACATTTTTTTTTAAATAAATAGACAGAAATGGAAATCAAGCTTTTTGTTCCAATTTCCAGCTAAGCCAGTGATACAGTGATAGATGTGTTTGCATAAATTCCATATGGAGCTGTATAAGAAGTCTGCTGTACATAGCTAGTAGGAAGATTGAAGAGATATGTAGATAGGGCTGATTAAATCTTTCCAGGCAATTTCTGAAATTCTTTTACCTGTCTAGGCCAGTCTAGCTGTGAATCATATTTAGTATGTTCATACACATCACCTAAAATTTATCAAATATTTGGCCATAGTTTTTTTTTTTGCTAATATTTTTAGGCATGATTTATTTTCCAACATACATTTAAAAAATATTTTTCATATTATTTGAGTTTAGTATTTTACCTCTTTTCATTTAATTTCACAGTCACTCCTTAGAATTTATATCGATATATTTACATACTCTACTCATATGTCAATTTTATTTTGTAACCCTGTTTCATAAAATTTATTTTAATATTTTAAAGTAGTTCATTGTCTTCAATAATATTGAACTGCTATAGTAAATATTGAATTTACTATAAAATTCATCTTTTTTTGATTATGATTATTTTTTAATAAGGTTCTCTTTGTCCTGGGCACATTTTGGTTGATTTTAATGCTTTCTTAGATTTTTTTTCATAGAAAGCCTGATATCTTTAATCAGTTTTGAGGATGTTCAGCTCTGCAGCTATGATTCTTTCCTTCTTTTCACTAAGATTGCATTTCTACTTGATACCTATTCATTCCATTTTTATTGCTAGCTCTTCCATTTTCCTTCTCTCTTTGTCTTTATTTAAATAAGAGGTCCTAAGCGTCTCTTCATCTATTTTGAGTTCACAAATTCTTTCTCCTATTGAATTTGTCTGTTGAATTAAATGCATTCATGATTAAAATATAATCAACACAAAATTTAGATAAATTTAATATAATATTAATTTTTAAATTCATAGTTTTCTGTTGATATTTCCCATCTTTTCATCTATTTGTGTTTCTATCATTTTTATAAATGTATATAACAATATGATTCATATATTTGTATGTATATATTATATGTATATACACATAAGTGTGTATAAGTACTCGTCTTACTAGACCTACTAGGTGAACCATGCATATGCATCTGTACTCCAGCTTTTCAGGCCTGCAATTCTTCTTGTATTGAAGTTCTTCTAAAGTTTTTCTGCATAAGTAGCATAAGTAGCATAAGTAGCATAGAATGTACCTGAATATCATTATCTCCCTCCATGGGAAGGTTTTCTCTTTGTCTGTTGGCTAGACATGAGTGACTAAGATTCATTGAAAGGGTTCTTCAATAACTTAGAATTATGTCATGATCATGAAAAGGTCAGTACACCTCTGAGTTACATAAAGTAAGCCCCCTTGCTTCTTAAGAAACTGGTAAGACTCCCTTGTATTTCTAAAGCATGATGGGAAAGAGTCCTCAGCCTTCTGCTCCATTTACTGTAATGTCTGCAAATCCAGAATGAATATTGATTCAGAGTTGGAAACAGGCCTTCCCATTTCATTGACTTTTGCCTCTTAATTACCCTGAAAGTGGAAAGAGTTGCATGATCTTTTCTAAGCTTCCAAGCTTCCTAACTAGTTTCCCACTTCCTAGCTTTAGAAACTTCAACACCTTCTCTGTTCTGAAATGAGGTTTCTTCTCTAGGCCAAGTTCAGTCCTCAGTTTACAACCAGATTTACAAAGGCCATGAAGAAAGGGTTGGAAGGAGCTGGTCATCTAGAAAAGGCATTTTCCTTGCTACTTCTGCAGCATTTAGTTATTTTTTTCTAATTACAGAAATCACTGACTCCTTATGACCTTGTATCTTCTGTCAGTTTGTTTCACCTAAAGCATCATTTCTCATGATTTCCCATCAATAATTTCCCATCAGCTTTTCTGTCAGGCAGGAATGCTTTGATTCATTGACATTCTCTTTCTATGTTTGCTTAAAAAGTCATTTTCCACCAATAGTTTCACATTGTACATTATGCCTTTAACTGCAGATAACATTGAGTCCAGATTCACTTTACCATTCTTCATAACGTAATTTGGTGGGATAATATATAAAATAGCTGTTGTTTTGCCAATTGAATTGTGTGATCTCTTTTGCATAGTTTTAAAACACCCTTACACAAGTCCAGCTAGTCAAAGCCTTACTTTTGGTTCTGATGACTTTTTTTGCACATGGTCTTTTAGTTATGTTGTGCTGTTTTTCTAATAGTGTTCAAGTTTGTTTACTGTCTGGTCACTTTTTTTTTTTTTTTGGCTTTGGTATTTTTGTAGGATTCATATAAACACATCCATGAACAATTATATTTCTTTAAAATTTTTAAGATACATTTATTAAATAAATTCCTTTTAGGTCAATTTCATTCCTGGAATAAAGTTGTTAGTAAAAAAATCATTTTTTTTCATGGTATTAGTTGTTCCTCTCCAACATCGTCTACTCTTTCCACTGCTTCCTTTGAACCATTCAAAAAATCAGTGGTTTTGATGTGATGGTTGCTAGGAACTTCTAATTTTTTACTATTACAACCATTAAGCTTTATTGCTGCTAATAAAATGTTATTTTCTGTTTTGTTACACTTCAAATTATTATAGTTTTATGTAGCTGAAGACATTTAAAACATTTATTTTGATTTTATTTTAGCAAGTATATTAAAATTTCTTATGGATACTAATGAGTTTTTAATTCATTCTGATGATTTTTTATATTTAGGTGAGCTTTATCTTGATAATTTTATAGCATTTTATTGAATATAATATTTATATTACCAGCAAGATGAGTAACAATGTAAAAAGTTCTTGTGAATTTTTGCCTGGTTTTGAAAATTTATTACATATATATCCTATTAAATATAATTTTCACTATACCCTGTATCACAGATTTAAATCTATTTATTCTTTCCTTAGAGTTTTAGTTCTAAATAAATTCTGAATGTTGAAAATTATGCTTATGTCACTATCATCTTTCAGTTCATTGATGTAGTAAATATTATTTTAGAATTTTCTAATGTTGACGTACATCCTCCAAGAATTATAGTAACATTGATTTTAGAGTTTTTACAGATATGTTCATAAGTGAAATATGCCAGTGACTGCTTGTATATGCTTTCTTTCTTTAATTTATTTTGGCAACTGTAGAAGCTTTATTAAATCAACTTGTCATTATCTTTTAGCACATTCGGAAATAAATTTTATTAGATAAGACATCGCAGTCTAGTGAAGGACTCAAACACCAACAGCAGAAACAAATATTTACAAGCATAATTCATCTAACAGATTTGTATTTGCAACCATCCTTTGGTCTGATTCGCCATATTAGATTTATTTTCCCAAAATATTAGGTTAAGAAATGTGTGATGCACATTACAATTTTAGTCATAAGGCTTGCCCCTGTATTGCCAAGAACTCGTTTACTGTGTTTGGACTGAATTGTAATAATCTTTCCAAAGAATTCTTGGTTGAATATAAAAGATTTTAAATATATACTGAAGTTTAAATTTAGAAATTAAACATAATGAAAATAAAGAACTGTAACATAATAAAAAAGATATTTAAGTTTTACTGAGTTTGTTGAAATGAGGGCTCTGGACACAGGTCTCCTTTTACCTAAACCATCTGGGCTTAATGTCTGAATCCAGTTACATCATTGACAGGAAGAAACAGGAAATAAATTAGAGCAACATCTGTTTTCCACCTTAGACACATTCATCTATTGGATCCTGTCTTTTGCAGCTGTTTTCCCTTTTGTTGTATAAACTTTGAAGTATCTTAGTTCTCACAGATTCCATCAACTTCAGCAATATTGGATAGTGACAAGAACTCTCTGCACTCCTTGGACAGTTTTTTGTTCATGATTACTAATCTAACATATCATTATAAAACAGATGAACAAATACTGTTACATTCTCTATAAAGTTATCACATGCCAAGAATAAATGATATACAGTATATTATAGACTATGAACCATAGTGTACAAATAGAATGAAAAATACATACCTTTGTTTAGGTAAAAATAAAAAACTCTTAATAATGTTAACATTTTTGCCTATGGTTATTATTTTTGGACTTTAATGTTAATTTAAAAAATACATGTATTATGCATTTAGAGTGGAGTGGGGTATATAAACACGGCACGCACACATGTAGAGGTCAGAGGACAACTTGCTGGAATCAGTTCTTTCCTCCCATCATGCTAGTTCTGTGGATCAAAACTCAGATTTTGGGCTTAAAACAAATACCTTTACCTGCTGAGTCATCTCTTCAGCCTTATGCTGAGTCATCTCTGCAGTCTTATTTCTGGGCTATTTTTTTATTGACTTTGGGGGGGTTGTTTGTTTCTCAAATCTATTGTCACATGCTTTATGTCAATATTTAATGAATAAATTGAATATCTAATTTTGGTAGTGAAAAATGTTGTTCAGGATAACAGCCATTTCATCTCCTTGGTCTCTTGTCTCTGCTTTCTATTTTTGTATCCAGGTTTCAAGGTACATATTAGGATGCTATGTCTACTTGACTCACTTCTCTCTTAGTGCTTAATGGTGACTTCTTATACTTGCCTTAGTTGGTTTTTTTTTTTTTTTTATTTCTCATATTTGACACCTAGTTCATAAAGGCTTGAAAATCTTACAATGCCCAGGATAGTGTCATCCAACAATGAGTTTTATATTCTAAGGATCTGTCCAGGAGAATTATAACCCTTCATTCTCCAATTGGTGAGTCAGAGATTGGTTAAGTCTCTGAGAAAAAATACTTGACACAGTGTCTAGTTTCTATCAAAACCCCCTGGCATGTCACTTTACAAGGACAAGTGTCAGTGTTTTGTTGTGATATTCAGAATCATACTTGCAGATATTCTGTATTCATCAAATAGTAAACAACTCATTTTTCTTGGCAGAAGGTATGGCAGGATAATACATAAAGACTGATGAATCAAGAATTTTTTTTGATGGACACTTGCCGTGACAACATTTCTTTTAAAAAGTATTTTACTTGATAAACATAATGGTGTATACTTATTGTTGTGGGAATGCAAAGACACACTTATTAACCTCAGAATGGGGACTAACAACAGACCAAAAATGATGCCACCTGGTCTAGTTTAGTGAATCATTTGTTATTTGGCTTTCTTACAAGACCACAACTGACTTAAAGGCAGGTGCATCTGAAACCTAGACAACTTATAAAAACTGCCTTCCTGTAGCAATCTGCAGGCAATATGACTGGCTTGAGAGTCTCCTCTCTAAAAGAGTATTTACTGTTTTAGAATCTTTGGGTGGGAGCTGACAAATTTTATAACTTTGTGAGATTTCTCACCCTTGTAATTGTTTAATTCCTGAGACCAGTAAGTTTCTTTTATGTCCTGAAATGTATGAGTATTACTTCCACTCACTGTAGGAAAAATAGCTACATAACATTTATATAAAACAGGTTATTTTGAAAAATGCATGCATTGTATAACACAAATTAGAATATATGCCTCACATGTCCATTCATTTACTTATTATGTACTTAAAGATAAGTAAATGATTGTATCTCCTAAGAAACGTAATTTAAATTTATTATACAACAAGATGACAGTAATTAACAACAATAAGTTATTTAAACTTTCTAAGAAGAAAAATACATACCAAGTGTATTCACTACAAAAAAATAAGGCACTGAGTTAAACATTGACATTCTTTGGCTTGGTTGATTGATTAAATGAAAATCATAGCTTGTAATTTTGTTACAACGTTCTAGACACAAATAAATATATTAGAAAGAACTGTCCATGTCCTTCTATTTTTTAGTTCTCCCAAGTTCTTCAAAATCACAACTAAAGTTGATTAAAAAACTTAGCCGAAGCTGTCCTAGAATGACCGATTTGAGGACTTTTAAGTAGAGACATCACTACAGGTAGCACATTTGCATTTTACTATTCATGAGTCCAAGGAAAACTAGACATGAATCCTAAAGTGCAAGTGTGTAGCAGGGTGCCCACTAATTGGTGTCAAAGAAAGCAGGATGTGCTTTGATATCAATTACACTAACCTCCAATTAGATCTTTACTAGGGGCAGGCCTTGTGTTTAATCTAATGATTCATTAGCTGAAGAACTTGTGATGAGTTTTCACTTCCCATTAGTGAGACATCAAAAACAAAATCCAGGCTGGAGGATCCAATCTCAGACTAAAGCACAGAACCCAGGGTGCCCAAGTCCCCTGCCTTCTGTTCTTTGAAGGCTTGTCTTGCTGAATTTCAAAGTCTTGTTTGCTATTCCATATGGAATACTGTAGATATGAGTATATATGTAGGGCAGGGTAGAATGAATACAAAGAGGAATATTCCATTTTTGGTTGGAGTTGAGGTTTTACAATAGTGAAAGGAAAACTGTAGACATATGGGCTCTTAAACAAAGATTTACAGTTAAGGAATCACCATATAAAGAAGAGTTTAAAATCAAGGTATTATCACATAAAGAAGAATTTAAAATCTAGGGTATCATTTTATGAGAAATGCTAGCTAATTCTTTAAAGATTCTTGCCTTGGGGCTTGGGGAGAGCCAGAATTACTAAGAACATTCATTATATGTGCCTTTTTTTACATATAACAACCTTGAATATTATCCTATAAATCTAACACATATAGACTTCTGTCGATACACTAGATTGCCTTAGGAAAACTGACAAGACACTGGCAATACTGAAGGAGTCTATCCTGCCAGCTCTTATGCAGAGGAATTGTCCTGTCCCCAGAGGGTGAAGACCTTCTTTTTGAGGAATAAGTAGTCACTAGAAACAGTGAAAAAATGTCCTCTTAGTCAAAATTGTTTTTTTTCTCACAATATTAGTCTTTTTCTGAGTTGTGAGCAGCCTTTGAAGTGGGAACATGGTCGAGAGCTGGGTTATACATTAGGGAAATTAACAAATTACTAGCATGCATATTGAATAATTCATAAATATTCTAACATAAGTAAATACCGCAGGGAAATCTTTAAATGATCCTGAAAAAAAGCATACTTTGAGTGGGGAAAATAATATTTAGAACACAGTTAAATATTAGGATAGGCAATTCTTTTCCTCTGGATGTCCCTAAAATATATATTCTTACCTATAAGAAATAGTTTATGATTGGACGTAAAAGCTGAAAGTATGATTGATAGAAGGTTCTTTAATATTTATCTTGCTGAGTGATCAGATTTAGTTTCAGGCAGCTCACATTGGTAGTAACAGCCAGTGAAAATAATAACCTGGTATCAAAATTATATATAGTATTACATAAATTATATATGGCATTATATATTAACATGTATGTATTGGAGGCATTAGTAGTAGGAAAAGAGAGAACAGATATTCATCAGGAAAGAGTGACATGATTTAGTGATAAATGGTATCACAGGCATCTGGAATGACTCCCATCTTTCTACTGACTTAGGTATATTGCTTATAGTTCTCTAAAAAGAAATGAGAGGAGAGAGTGTGTGAGAGAGAGAGACAGAGAAACAGAGAGAGACAGAGAAAGAGGAGAGAGAACAAGGTAACTAGTTAGTTCAATGAAGACCGTGGTGCCTAGTGAAGCATACCAGATATAATTACCCACAGGCAATTGCTTAACAAGTATTATTGCTCCACACACACACACACAACTTCTTAGAACAACTCTTGACTGCAGCTCTGACTTTAGCAACACATCTTGCTGGAGGCTGGAGGCTGGAGGCTGGAGGCTGGAGGCTGGAGGCTGGAGGCTGGAGGCTGGAGGCTGGAGGCTGGAGGCTGGAGGCTGGAGGCTGGAGGCTGTCTCCATGGAATAAACTACTACTTTAACTTTGAGAACTTCATTCATAAAGACTGCATCTACATCACCCCTGACACCACCCCAATTCCTCCTATTTCCTCCTATTTCTGCACAAATTTATGACCCCCTTTATTTTTTCATTAAAGTTACTTTATAACACACACACACACACACACACACACACACACACACACACTTAGAAACAACTTACTAACTCCATTTCTATTGGTCTCTCATATGGGACAAAGGCTGACCATTGTGGTTAGACACTCTATGTGAATCTTGTTTGAAGGAAACACTTTCTCTCCTCGGCAGCCAATATTTATTCTGATTGAATTGGTATTCATCTCTCCTCTCTCTCTCTCTCTCTCTCTCTCTCTCTCTCTCTCTCTCTCTTTCTCTGTGTATATGTATGTGTATGTATGTGTGTGCTGTACATTGTATACAAATGTATGTGTGTGTACTTGACAATGTGGAAGCATGTGCAGGTACACATAAATGAATGTATGTGGGAACCAGCGTCGATGTTCTGTGTCTTTCCTAACAGGCCCACTTCACCCCATCTTTCTTTTTAAAGCCCTGGATCTTACCTACTCAGGCTGGCTGTCTAGCCATCTTCAGGAATCTGCAGGGATCTGCTTGACACAGTTCCTCTGATGTTACAGACACGTGCATAGTTTTTAAATAGTTGCTAGGAGTACCCAATTTTACATGTTAAACAATTGTTTTTCAGCTGGGTCTTGTCTTCAGTCATGGATTTTTAATCTCTATTCCATTAATTTGGTTAGCATTTTTTCCATATGAATGATTAAAGATGTCTTATTTTCCCTATAGAATGACTCTATAATTATTATATAATAAATTTTAAAACTCACAAACAACTCAGAAATTTAGTTGTGGAACAGAATGTTCAGATTCCAGGTAAGTCTACTAGGAGTGCATTCATTTTTATGAGGGAGCATGCACTGATAAGCCTATTCCAGCAAGAGTTAGAATTGAGTTCTATGTGCTGAATATTGAAGTCTGGGAATGATCTCCAGGGAACTCTGCATAAAGAATTATTTCACAGGCACAAAGCTGGTTGAATCATCATCCTGCACATGCCAAACAATTGATATGGCGACATTCCAGGCATGGCACAAAGTAAATGCCATCCCTTTAACCTATTCCTGGAACTGAACTTAGCAGCAGCAGCAGAATGCTCAGTTACTTACAGTCATCCTTCGTCATGAGTATTCTTGTGAAGTTCTCATAATTCCAACAGCTGACTAGAAAGCCATCATTTTATTTTGATTAGGAAGGTGAGGCTCTCCAGAGGAAAGTATGATTGTCAGATTAGTTATAAGACGATTTTTTAGTTAAAATGGTTTCAGCTTTTATCCTAAAGAAACACAGAAACAAACAGGCTTAAAATAAAGCAATATTAGTGACATTTATTAGTAAACATTAATTCTCAGAAGTTTTCATTTTTCTCCTCTTTAGAAGCTCTTCCTTATAGGGTGAATGTAAAAGAGAAACTCACATGGTTTTCTTTGATATTGCTTTAAATAATTTTGACTTTATGGTGTTGGATAAAGCATATTTGAAATATGAGAACACTTCATGTCTTTTCTTGACTATAGGTCTAGACTTCTCTTAGGTAACTGACATAAAAGAGAGTTTATTCCATTTATTTATTTATTCATTTATTTTGCATTCTGATTGCTGTTCTGCCACCCCCCACCCCCGCACCATTGGTCTCCCCTTGACAGAGTCCCTCCCTTCTCCTCTGACAAGTCTCTGCAGGGTTCATCCTCTCTCACTGCAGTCAGACTAGGCAGCCCAGTTTGGGAAGGATTCCACAAACAGCCCCTGCTCTAGTTATTAGGGGATCCACATGAAGATCAAGCTATACATCTGCTACATATGTGCCAGGGCATTGGTCCAGCCCATGTATTCTCTTTGGTTGGTGGTTCAGTCCCTGGGAGCTCCCAAGAGTAGAGGTTAGTTGACTCTAGTTAGCCTTTGTGTGGAGTTCCTATCCATTTTAAGGCCTTCAATCCTTCTCCCAGCTCTTCCATAAGACTTGCATAAGAACGGTTTCAGTCAGCTGCTGGGTGGAGCCTCTCAGAGGACAGTTATGGTAGGCTCCTGTCTGCAAACACAGCATAGCACAAATAATAGTGTCAGGGGTTAGTGCCTGCACATGGGATGGATCCCAAGTTGAGCCCACACTGGATGGCCTTTCATTCAGTCTCAACTGAACGCTCAGTAAGTGTTCAATAAGCTCAACAAAATTGTCTGTAGAATAGCAGTCACTGTTTTACATCAAATGGGACCCAAGCTCTTGTTTCAGATCATTTAGCTCTCTTGACTTACCTAGATACCCTTCATGATCTGTAAGCCTTGGAGGTTTTAGCACCATGTTTAACTAAAATCCCGATTCTTCAATGAGTTTTGGTTTGTAAGCTGTAAATTAAATACAGTCATTTTATCCATAATAATTTCTCATAGTTACATGTTAAATATGAGCATCTTTGGACTTTTGGCTTCTCCATCTTTTCTCTAAAGTCTCATTAGCAGATGATAGACTAGAATTTGGACACTTGATATATATATATCAACTCCTTTTCACTCTTTTCTTTATAAATGTCTTTAATTTTTTGAGATTATTTATCACTTCTTCCTTCCCACTTCTCCCTCTAAACCTTGCCATTTACCCTCTCTGTTCTTTAAATTTATGGTCTCATTTTTCACTAATTTGTATTACACACACACACACACACACACACACACACACACATGTTTGTGTGTGCGTTCCCAAATATAATCTGATAGTATGTACAATGTTATTTGTATGTATGTTTTCTGGGCTGACTGTTTGGCTATCGACTATCAGTGTGCTCCTCGCTGGGAAAGACTATCCTTCCTGCTCCCAGCCTCTCTCAGCTCTCTATAGTTTTTTCTGTAGTGGTGGGCCTGATGAGCTTTTCTCCATCCTCTTTGCATGCTAATTGGTGTCATTTTTGTTCACCTCACATTTTCAATCTTTTCAATGTTTATCTACCCAGGCATAAACAGCAGCAAGTTCTAGGGTTAGACTTATTTTAGGTCTTTAAATCTTAAGTATTTGTTTCTTTTTAGGCCAATAAGTTTGCCTGTGTAGCTAGATCTTAAGCCTAGAGTAAAACGGTGTTGTGAAAATGTCTATGATATTAATTGCTAAAAGTTAAAGTCAGTTATAATGTTTAGTAAAAGAGAAAGAAAAATAAATTATAGTATGTATTTCCCATGGATTAGTTTGCCTCTATTCTTTCTTTCTTTCTTTCTTTTTGTTTTGCAAAGAATTTATAATCATATGGAAAAATGTAAGAATTAAATCAAAAGACACACTAAAGAGAGTTTGTATATAGAGCATTACCATGGCGTGTAAGAACCATATGTATGGAATAACGTGTCAGTGGGTAGAAATCAATCAAAATGATGTATTATTGTTTATGTGTGCTTTCAGAGTGATCTGTCATGGTTTTCTTTCCTATTTATACTGTGCTTCCCCCTTACAGAATTTTTCTGTAATAAGAAAATAAAGTTATACATCCGTTTCTGCAAACACAGTGGTGACTTTACAAAAACTGTTTTAACAATTTTTGATCTTTAAAAAATTATATGAATCTGCTAAAATTGAACCATCTAGTACCAATTTTGTGTCAGGTTTGATGATAATAAACTTCAGTTTGTGAGAATGTTGTTCTTGGAAAATTTTGCTTTTGTACCTTGGAAAAGACATCAGAAATTTCTGTGCAGACTCTTAAGTCTGTAGAAGTATTGATAAGATAGTACACAGAGTTTCAAAGGTTTCTTGTAGTTAGACATTTTCAGGGCTGTTGTTAGACTCATATATAGAATATCTAAAAAGTATGAGATGTTCTGTTTTCATTGATTTGGTAGTGGAAGAAAAGCCAGAAGGCTGAATGGTAACCTGCATTTTCAGACCATAGCAAGATTAAAATAGGTAAGGAAATTTTTCTGAAGACAAGGTTCACATATATAAGAGAAGAGCAGCATTGAGTGAACTTAAATTCTATTTAATAGGGATTCCTACCCAGGCAAATAATTCTTGGAGTAACTAAAGGCTTCTTAGTGCTTCGATATTAGGAAACCTGTAAATCAGAGAAGACACAATTAAAATAATATCATGGGAAGGGAGTCCAGAAATCCCATAAAGTTTCCAGGAGACAAAAAGGCTGACTTTATAATAGTGCTTGGCTCCAAAGAGTGCCTGCTACTAGTTTGTGACAATGCCATATAAGTAAGAAGGTTTTAGTTTTCCCAGTTGGACCTCATTTTCAGTTTAAAAATCTGAGGAGTCAGAATGTGGAATTGCCAACAAGAACATAGGGGAGAGGACTGAAGCAGACACCCACCTGGTCTGCTTCTGGGGACAACTGATCCCTCCTGACGCACCCTAGAGGGATGCAAGGAACCCAGAGCAGTAGGTAAGGAGAACCAATCACTGCCCTAGGCCCAGAGATGAGTGCAGAGAGTGCTCAGATTCCAACAGAACCCCAAACTCTGCCACTGTGGAATAGCACACCCCTTCTGCCTCTCTCCGGGATCTGAGGCCTGATGGCCACACCCACCTGGTCTGCTTCTGGGGACACCGGATCCCTCCTGACCCACCCTAGAGGGTGCAAGGAACCCAGAACACTAGAGGATCCACTGAACCCAGAGTGGCAGAGGACCAAAGGAACTCAGAGGGACAGACAACATATCACGAGACATAATAGAGGAGCCACTGCACTCAGAGCAGTGGACACATTAGCCTGAGACATCCTAGAAGAGACATTACACCCAGAACAGTGGACACCTAGCTGAACTGCTACCTAGGAGACACCATATTCTGAGTCATCCTAGTGCTACCATTGTGTTAAGAGCAGCTGGAGAAGATCACAGAGACAATGGAACCTCGAGGAGACCAGACACAAGCAAGATAACTGTAAAGGGAGGCCTCAGTCAGAGACAGAAAGTACAAGGAGCACTAGAGTTAACCAAATGGCAAAAGGCAAGTGCAAGAACGTAAGCAACAGAATCCAAAGTTACAGGGAAACATCAGAACCCAGTTCCCCCATCATAGCAAGCCCTGAACACCCCATTACACCAGAAAAGCAGGATTCAGAATTAAAATCTCTTCTCATGATGATGTCAGAGGACTCTAAGAAGGAAATAAATAACAATCTCAAAGAAATTAAGGAGAACACAGGCAGACAGATAGAAGCTCTTAAAGAGGAAACACAAAAACCCCTTAAGGAATTGGAAGAAAAAATAACCAAACAGGAGAAGGAATAGAAAAACCTTCCAAGATCTAAAAATGGAAGTAGAAACAATAAAGAATTCACAAAGGGAAACTATCCTGGAGATAGAAAACCTAAAAAAAAAAGATCAGGAGTCATAGACACAAGTATCACCAACAGAATACAAGAGATAGAAGAGAGAATCTCATGTGCAGAAGATACCATAAAAAACGTTGACACAACTGTCAAAGAAAATGCAAAATGCAAAAAGCTACTAACCCAAAACATGCAGGAGATCCAGGACTCAATGAGAAGGCCAAACATAAGGATAATAGGTATAGATGAGGGGGAAGATTCCCAACTTAAAGAACCAGTAAATATCTTCAACAAAATTATAGAGGAAAACTTTCCTAACCTACAGAAAGAGATGTCCATAAATATACAAGAAGCCTACAGAACTCCAAATACTATAGACCAGAAGAGAAATACCTCCTGTCACATAATAATCAAAACATCAAATGTACAAAACAAAGAAAAAATACTAAAAGCAGTAAAAGAAAAATGTAAAGTAACATATAAAGGACGACCTATAAGAATTGCACCAGACTTCTCACCAGAGACTATAAAAGCCAGAAGATCCTAGACGGATATCATACAGACCCTAAGAGAACACAAATGCCAGCCCAGACTACTATACCCAGCAAAACTTTCAATCAATATTGATGGAGAAAACAAAATATTCCATGACAAAATCAAATTTGCACAATATCTTAACACAAATCCAGCACTTCAAACAATAATTGGGGAAAAACTCCAACACAAGGAGGGAAACTACAACCTAGAAAAAGCGAGAAATTAATCTTCCAACAAGCCTAAACGAAGACCCCTACACAAACATAACTCCAACGCCAATAATAAGAAAAATAACAAGAAACAACATTCATTATTCCTTAATATCTCTTAATATCAATGGACTCAATTCTCCAATAAAAAGACATAACCTGTAAGACTGGATACATAAACACAACCCAGAATTTTGCTGCATACAGGAAACACACCTCTGTGAAAAAGACAAACAGTACCTCAGAGTAAAAGGATGGAATACAATCTTACAAGCAAATGGTCTGGAGAAACAAGCTGGAGTAGCCATTCTAATATCAAATAAAATCAATTTTCAACCAATAGTAATCAAAAAAGATAAAGAAGGACACTTCATATTCATCAAAGGAAAAATGTATCAAGAGAAACTTGTAATTCTGAATATTTATGCTCCAAACACAAGGGCACCCACATACATAAAAAAAAAAAAACTTTACTAAAACTTAAACCATACATTACACCCCACACAATAATAGTGGGAGATTTCAACACCCCACTCTCAGCTATGGACAGATCACGGAAACAGAAACTACATCGAGACACAATGAAACTAACAGAAGTTATGAACCAATTGGACTTAACTGACATCTATAGAACATTTCATCCTAAAACAAAAGAATACACCTTTTTCTCAGCACCTCATGGTACCTTCTCCACAGTACATCATATAATTGGTCACAAAACAGGCCTCAACAGATACAAAAAGATTGAAATAATCCCTTGTACTCTATCAGACCACCATCGACTAAGACTCTTTGACATGGACAAAAACAACAGAAAGCCCACATACATGTAAAAACTGAACAATGCTCTACTCAATGATAACTTGGTCAATGAAGAAATAAAGAAAGAAATTAAATACTTCTTAGATGTAAATGAAAATAAGGACACTTCTTATCAAAATTTGTGAAACTCTATGAAAGCAGTACTGAGAGGAAAAATCATAGCTCTAAGTGCCCACAAAAAAAAAATGGAAAGAGCATACATTAACAACTTGACAGCACACCTGAAAGGGTTAGAACAAAAAGAAGCTAATACACCCAAGAGGAGTAGAAGGTGGAAAATAATCAAGCTCAGGGCCAAAATCAACCAAGTTGAGACAAAAAGAACTATACAAAATATCAACAAAACCAGGAGCTGGTTCTTTGAGAAAATCAACAAGATAGACAAACCCTTGGCCAGACAAACCAAAGGGCGCAGAGACAGCACTCAATTCAATAAAATTACAACTGAAAAGGGAGATATAACAATAGAAACAGAGGAAATTAAAAAAATCGTTAAATCCTACTACAAAGGCCTATACTCAACAAAATTGGAAAATCTGGATGAAATGGACATTTTTCTAGATAGATACCAGGTACCAAAGTTAAATGAGGAGCAGATAAACCATCTAAACAGTCCTATAACCCCTAAAGATATAGAAGCAGTCATCAAAAATCTCCCCACAAAAAAAAAGTCCGGGGCCAGATGGTTTTAGTGCAGAATTCTACCAGACCTTCCAGGAAGACCTAATACCAATTCTCTTCAAACTATTCCACAGAATAGAAACAGAAGGAACAATACCCAATTTGTTTTACAAAGCTACAATTACACTCATACCAAAGCCTCACAAAGACCCAACAAAGAAAGAGAACTACAGACCAATCTCTTTTATGAATATTGATGCAAAAATACTCAATAATATTCTCACTAATCGAATCCAAGAACACATCAAAGCAATCATCTATCATGGTCAAGTAGCCTTTATCCCAGGAATGCAGGGTTGCTTCAATATTCGAAAATCCATCAATGTAATCAACTACATAAATAAACTCAAAGAAAAAAACCACATGATCATCTCACTGGATGCTGAGAAAGCATTTAACATAATTCAACATCCCTTCATGTTAAAAGTCCTGGAAAGAGCAGGAATTCAAGGTCCATACCTAAACATAGTAAAAGCAATGTACAGCAAGCCAGAAGCCAACATCAAACTAAATGGAGAGAAACTTGAAGCAATCCCACTAAGATCAGGGACTAGACAAGGCTGTCCACTCTCACCCTACCTATTCAATATAGTACTGGAAGTCCTAGCTAGAGTGATTAGACAACAAAAGGAAGTCAAAGGGATACAAATAGGAAAAGAAGGAGTCAAAATTTCTCTATTTGCAGATGATATGATAGTACACTTAAGTGACACAAAAATTTCCATCAGAGAACTCCTAAACCTGAAGAACAACTTTAGTAAAGTGACTGGATATAAAATCAACTCAAACAAATCAGTAGCCTTCCTATACTCAAATGATAAACAGGCTGAGAAAGAAATTAGGGAAATGACACCCTTCACAATAGTCACAATCAATATAAAATATCTTGGAGTGAACCTAACCGAGCAAGTGAAAGATCTGTATGTCAAAAACTTCAAGTCTCTGAAGAAAGAAATAGAAGACCTCAGAAGATGGAAAGATCTCCCATGCTCCTGGATTGGCAGGATTAATTTAGTAAAAATGGCCATCTTGCCAAAAGCAATCTATACATTCAATGCAATTCGCATCAAAATTCCAAATCAATTCTTCATAGAGATAGAAAGAGCAATTTGCAAATTTATTTGGAACAACAAAAAAATCCAGGATAGTGAGAACTAGTCTCAACAACAAAAGAACTTCAGGGGGGAATCACCATTCCTGACCTCAACTGTACTACAGGGCAATAGTAATAAAAACTGCATGGTATTGGTACAGAGACAGGCAGGAAGATCAATGGAATAGAATTGGAGACCCAGAAATGAACCCACATACCTATGGTCACTTGATCTTTGACCAAGGAGCTAAAACCATCCAGTGGAAAAAGGACAGCATTTTCAGCAAATGGTGCTGGTTCAACTGGAGGTCAACATGTAGAAAAATGCAAATCGATCCATGCTTATCTCCTTGTACAAAGCTCAAATCTAAGTGGATAAAAGACCTTCACTTAAAACCAGATACACTGAAGCTAATAGAAGAGAAGGTGGGGAAGACCCTCGAATACCTAGGCACAGGGGAAACGTTTCAGAACAGAACACCCATGGCTTATGCTCTAAGATCAAGAATTGACAAATGGGACCTCATAAAATTGCAAAGCTTCTGTAAGGCAAAGGACATTGTCAATAAGACAAAAGGGCAACTAACAGACTGAAAAGATCTTGACCAATCCCACATCCGATAGAGGGCTAATATCCAAGATTTACAAAGAAATCAAGAAATTATACTTCAGAAAACCATATAACCGTATTTAAAAAATGGGGAACAGAGCTAAACAAAGAATTCTCAACAGAGGAAACTCGAATGGCTGAGAAGCACCTTAAGAAAGGCTCAACATCCTTAGTCATCAGGGAAATGCAAATCAAAATAACCCTGTCAGAATGGCTAAGATCAAAAACTCAGGTGATAGTAGATGCTGGTGAGGATGTGGAGAAAGAGAAACACTCCTCCACTGTTGGTGGGATTGCAAGCTGGTACAACCACTCTGGAAATCAGTCTGGCGGTTACTCAGAAAACTGGACATAGCATTACCTGAGGATCCAGCTATACCACTCCTGGGCATATACCCAGAAGACGCTCCAACATATAACAAGGACATATGCTCCAGTATGTTCATAGCAACCTTATTTATAATAGCCAGAAGCTGGAAAGAACCAAGATGTCCCTCAATGGAGGAATGGATACAAAAAATTGTGGTACATCTACACAATGGAGTATTATTAAAAATAATGAATTCGAGAAATTTATAGTCGAATGGATGGATCTAGAAATTACCATCCTGAGTGAGTTAACCCGATCACAAAAGAACACATATGATATGTACTCACTGTTAAGCGGATGTTAGCCCAAAATCTTAGAATAGTGAAGACTCAACCCACAGACCATGTGAAGCTCATGAAGAAGAAAGACCAAGAGGGGATGCCTCAGTTCTACTTAGAACCAGTAACAAAAATACTCAAGAGAGCAATTATGGAAACAAAACATGGGACAGAAACTGAAGGAGGAGCCTTCAGGAGACCATTCCACCTGGACATCCATCCCATGTACTGTCACCTAAGCTAGACATTGATGTGGATGACTGGAAATGCATGCTGTCAAGAACGTATTATAGCTGTCTCCTTAGAGATTTGCTAGAGATTGACACATTCAGAGGACGATGCTACCAGTTAACGCCTGATATGATCAAGGGTTTCCCAATGGATAACTTAGAAGACTTAAGAAGCAGAAAAGGTTTGTGACCCCAAGAGGAAAGCAACAATACCAAACAATCCAGAGACCCCCAGGGTCTAATCCACCAGCCTGGGAGCACATAGGGAGGGACCTTTGACTCTAATGGTATATGTAGGGGAGGATGGCCTTGTTTTGCATAGGTGGGAGAGGAGATTCTTGGTCCCATGAAAAACTAACACAGAATGGAGGGGAATGTGAGGGTGAGGAGGGGGTAGTGGTGGTGGAGGGTATGTGCAGGTGCGGGCACAGCCTCATAGAAGGGTTATAAGGAGGGGGGATTGGATAAGGGGTTCCTGGGTGGTGGGGGAAATGGGATAAGAGGATAAAACTTGAAATGTAAATATTATAACCAACTACATAAAAGGGGAAAAAAAGTTGTTAGAACCAACATCTTTAAAAAAAACTGTCAGCCCTCTAGGAAAAAATTTTTTTTTTCTTGATACTAAAACTTGTCCAGAGAATTGTATATTGCAGAATACACAGCCTTGGTCCATCTATTCATCAAGCAAAATGAGCAGATCTATTCAAACCTCTGGTGTCTGGGAATTCCATCTGGATGCAGTGAAGACACAGCATCAGAAGCTTATCAATTTACTCTTCCCCCCACCCCTCTTCCAATATCTCAACGCCCGTAATCAGCTTGAAGAAGTTAAAGAAGAGTCAGCGCCCCTATTCCCTGGGCTTGGGGACTAAGGTGGTTAATACGGGGCTGTCTCTCTGGGGAAAAGTAGTGATTTTGTTGGAACAGGGAGGATTAGCTAGGATTTATGGCATAGCCATAACCTATTGGTAGAAATCTGTATAATTTAGTATCAAGATGAAGTTATAATTTCTTAAATGGTACAAAATTCACTTGGATTTCAAATTTAGGGTTTTCATTGGTATAAGATTTTATTGATATGAAAGTGAAATGAATATTGATACTCTCATGGGCATTGTGCCTGTATAACACATTTAGAAATACAAGGCTTAGACCCAGTCCTTCTTTAACTTTTTTAACTGACTT
>JANHMN010000004.1:153323648-153342748 GCA_030674055.1 Rhabdomys pumilio
TTGGATTTCAAAACTTCAGAAATCCATAGAATTGACGTCACAAATATTTCTATATTAATGTTCATTTTGATTAGAGACCTGTCTGCTCCTGACAGCTTCCTGTCTTGGATTCTAAGAAGAAATCGAGCATCCTTGGAGTTACTCCAGTTGTGGTGAGACAGCTACCAGGCAAGAATTGCCTCTCTCCATCTACAGACAAATTACTGTCCAGAAAAGGACACACTTGCAGAATAGTCGACTGATTATATCTGCCTAGACAGAGTAACCAGCCCTTAATAATTCTGCAGCACTAAAGTCTGTCAGATGAGTTTGGGCCAGAAGGCTGAAGATTTGATGCTCCAACGTTCGGTAGTATAGGGGTTGTCCAGGTGTTCAGTGGTCTCTATAAATTGGATAAGTTTTAGAAGCTATGCTTAGTGCTTCCCATAAATTCAGTTAATTTAGTCATTCTGGATTTCTGACGGCATTGAAGACCTATAGACTCATAGCCAATCCAGGCTATTTACCTTGAGAGAAAAGATCTGAGTGGAGGATTCTCATCTGGCATTCATTCTAAAGCCAAGAAAAAGCCAGGTTCAAAACTAAGTGTTCTAGTCAAGAGAGATGGCAGAGGTTCTGGCTAGTCAACAAAAGGATGGATTGGGTATTAAGACTGTCTTGTACCTCACTGGTACAAATAGGAATAATTATGCTCTAATTGTATTCTGAGAGAAAAGCTTCATTTTAACAGAAATGGTAATATGTAGGTGGAGCTAATGGAAAAAGAGCACCGAGAGGAAAAGATGGAGTAAGGAGAGGAGAAAATGAAGTAGATGAGAAGCTCAGTAATGAGAGAGAAAAAGAGAGAGAAAGAGAGAGGGGGCATGGAGGCAGAAGTTCACATGTCTCCACTAGTCAAAGATAGTTTACATAGCTAGGTTGGGTATTAGGTTACACTTCTGTTTGAGCATTACCATACTTATAAAGCCCTTGATGAACATTTAAAAAAATTGTATAAAAGCCAAATGGAAAGGGGGGGAGGCACGGGATAGGGGTTTTCTGGGGAGGGGATATGGGGAACGGGATTGGCATCTGAAATGTAAATAAAATATCCAATAAAAAAGAGAGACAGACAGACAGACAGACATAAGGCACAAGTGAGCAGGACCACTTGACACAAGAGTCTCTCTCTGTATCAGTTCCTGACTTCCCAGCAGCTGAGCCATCCTCAGTGCTTTCAAGAAATTTAAGGACTTTACTCAAGCTCTACTCAGTTGGGCAGAGAGTAACTTTGCCTATTCTCATCTTAAAGCAGAAGTGGAAACCGGTGCTTTTTAGTTACATTGTTGCCATGTCCAGAACAGGGGTTTTTTCTTTTTAATGCTAAGCAGATGATTAAGTAAGGCTTTTTCTATTGCACAAGGACCTCAGAAAACATGCAGCTGACATATCTAGCAGTAACATTATTGCAAGCCCCTAAGAGTTCTCAAGGCATTCAATCCACTAACCACCTCTAAGCATCCTTGCCCAAGCACAGTGCAATCACCTATAACAAACAGGGAAAGGATATGGTAACTATGAAGAGAGCCCTATGATTGCTAATGGTCTGTCTCATTTTTAAATCAGGTTCCTGCTCTTATTACAATTCTCCATTGCTCGAAGGCCTAGCATCAACAAATTACCTAATTAGATTGGTTTCCAGTATCCTAAACATGGGTCCTGACTAGTGTGAACACAGGACTAGCCAGAATTCTATCTACACAGAGAGCAGCTATATGCCACCCACCAGGCTGGTAGCTGTGCCAGCCAACTGGGGAGAAGGAGAAGTAGGCAGTGAGTACCCTACCATGAAGCTATTATGTACAACTGATACCTGCTGGGAGAGGGAAATCAGTGCTCACCAGTGAAGGGACACTGGTCTGTCAGCCTCATTCCAGGGCAAGCCTTGTGCTCAGCAACAGGTGACCAGAATAAAATGAGCCTATTGTTTTTTTTTTTTGTGAAAAAAAAAAAGACATAGGGGAAAGAGCTGCGATAGAGACACAATTGTGATGACCTTCCTTGGGGAAAATAGGAACTCTGCACTTGGATTCATGTTAGAAATATTATTACATGAGACTATGTACTTAAATATAGAAAAAAGGGAATGTTTGTAACCATGACAGGAGACACTGAGCATTGTCTTTCAAATTGAAGACACAATAGCCTTTTTATCTAAGGGCTTCTTCTGTTGTCAATTTCCTTATAATAGCTACAAAGGCACCTTATCTATGAGAATAACCCCCAATTAATGAAAGACTGATGGGAAATGACAAGAAAATACTCCAGGTCATTAGTTACTCACATGAAATACACTCAACATAGGTGCTTCATTGCCACTGAGTGTTTCCTGCTAGGATTGAGTTCCTTGTACGCTCTGTAGTCAGTCATTCCATCTAGCCTCCTCTGTTGGCTTCCCTCTATTTCTGTCTGCATATTCCCATCTTTTCATCTGTAGTAATAGAATAATAATCCCAAAATCAAATTTTATAAAATCCTTGTTTTAATGTCTACAGGCTGGCAAATCCAACTTATGACAGGTGATACCAGAGTAGTCTTAGAAGAGAATCCCCTAAGATAAAACTTTGGCCAGATGATAATTTTGGAGTTACTGTCACACTGAAACTACTAATATTTCTCTTGTAATATACTGATATTGCATAAATACAGAAGAAGGAGATCAAGTAACTTTTTAATGCTTGTAGTGCGTGGACAGTGAAGAGACAATAATAAATGAAAGGCTCATTAGTTTCTAGTTGCTGTTTAAGACATCCAGAGATGACAAGAGGCTCCATCATCTTAACAGTCAGTTAAATCCATACTCTCCATGTACCATTTAAACAAAGTTATTTAATTTCGTTTACTAGAGAGAAGGTTGTTTCCCTTTTGCTTTCAGGTGAGTGCGTGCATGCCACCAAATTCTTTACAAATTGCAAAAGGGCACACTATCTCTCGCTCTCAACTGCTACATTAGTTAAAAGTGCCATGGAATAATGAGAAATATTTAAGTTGCTTTTACCTTTTAAATTGGTGTTTGACTTAGTGAAAACTAAGAGCATGAAAACCAAGAACCTCTTAGAAAATTGGCCTAAGCCTTGTAGATGTGCAACAAATTTAGTTGAATAAATGTTACTTTAGAGCTGAGGTATGCTGTATTTTTCTGATGTTGATTGAAGCTGTAGCAGGTAAAATGGGAGCTTATTACACTCAGATTTTACTTTTCTAAAATTACCTCCACTGATGCTGGTAGAGGGTACTGCACTGGATAAATTTATGCATATTTTGATTCAACAGTGGTAATCCATGGGGCAATCAGTCCTAATTTGTGTATCTACAATAAAACTCCTAAACTTAGGGGTCAGGAACATGGAAGAAAAATGGTAAACAAGACTATAAAAGCGAGAGGATTAGAAGTCCCCTTTGTCTTTAGTTATGACAGGGAAGCTACATCATGAAATAGCTACAATACAGCTTCCTAAACAAGACTTGAACACTAGTAACACCAATCTGAATTCCAAAAATATGTGAAGAAACTCTAATTGGACCTCATGCATAGATGATTTAATGATTACTGAGAGAGAATTAGTCTTCCCTGGGGATAGCCCTCTAACTGATTATCTACTATCAGCACTAAAATCATATATATACAAGAAAGACTAAACAAACTCAGCAGGTTATGTATATGTGTATGTGTATATGTAATATATATATATATATATATATATATATATATATATATATATATATGATGTATATGTATATGCATATACATATGTGTGTGTGTTTGTGTGTGTGTATCTCTACCTTGAAGTAATACTTTTTAAGATAGAAAAGATTGTGTTTGATACCACAGGTCTGACATTCCCACTACTTAGAAGCAGAAGGATCACAAGTTAAAAGTTGTTTTGTGCTATACAATGAGTTGAAGTCCAGCCTAAGTAACTTAGTATGATCTTGCCTCAAGATAGATAGACAAAGAGATAAACAGACAAAAGAGGAACTGAACATTTTCTTTTTCCTGCATAAAGAAACACAAGCTACAATTGTTAGGAGGAATCCTGATTGCATTACCACAGGATACAGCTCTTTCATGTTTGAATGAGAAGAATTTGTTTAAGACCTATGGAAGGTAAGTTGATTATTGGAGACAACATACTTACAAAAACTTGAAAGAAATGTTTTGTTTGGATTTACAAGAGTAAATATTTATAAGAACTTGAATCACATATTCTAGTCCTCTGGTCCAAGTTGCACTGAGTTGTACTGCTAAACCAAGTATTCCCATATTACTGTGCAACTGTCACCAAAGTCCAGTTTTAAAATTATGTTATTTTTCCTGCCTACAGGCTTAGACAGAATGAGCTAGGGAGAACATTTAATGTTCCCTTTTCAACAACTGTCAACCTTTGTCAACAATGACAGATGGTTGACATGACTACTCGACAGTCACACCCCCATCCAGCTCCTCTCTACCACACCAGTTCTCTAGACTTGTTCTCAGACCCACTGTGGCTACCACTTCTATTTTTCCATTAGGAGAAAATTTTATCTTAAAAGTGTTATCTTCACGTGAGTTAAATTGCGAGGATATCCATTAAACACCAAAATTAAACATGCCAAAAGAGAAGCCATATTGTTAAAATGCCCACTTAACCTTTCCAGATACCTCAACCCACCCTTTCCTGACCTTCGATAGTTCTCCACACTTCTATTTATTAAACAAGAAAATGCACACAGATACATGGTGGTAAATGATAACCATCCACAGTCACATGAAGACACACTGCAATCTCTGATTCCATATATACATAAGAGAAGAAAACCTTCAACTTTATTTCCTACTCTACAGAGCCTGGTACCTTCCCACCTACAGGAGAACGAAGAGAGCTGGGGGTGGGGTGTTCTTTTATCCCATAAATGATGATGGTACTGTTGCATCTTCAGGTTTTGAAACAAGAGAGGATAAAAATAAATTTAGAACAGAGAAGTGGAAATTCTTCTCCAGTTGTATTTTTCTCAAGGTATTTCTCTCAAAATAAGTTGAGAACTGCAGTGTTGGGAAGACAAAGACATCAAAAAGAGAAGGATGGTGGGAATGACTATATATCGCTCCCAGGGACTAGGGAAAACTGAAAAATAAATAGAATAAGAAAATTTAATTCCACCAGTTTGCTATTGTATTAGTCATCTTTTCATCCTCCTCTTTGATTCCTTTCATCATCATCTTTGTCTTCCTCACCTTCATCCTCATTCTCTTCATCCATAGGTATCTCTTCATCTTATCACCATCATCATTTTCATCATCATCTTCACCACATTTATCATCATCACCATCATCTTTCCCCTTTCCTCCTTCATTATCCAGATCAGCAAAAAGAACTGCAAATTATGTGACTAAATATCTTTGACATTTCCTAACACATTTGTACCTGCATCAGACTAGTCTGTAAACCAGGTGAAAAGGCTCATTGGTTCCTCATGCTGATGCTTCCTATAGAGGTCTTATTATGCATTAGACTTGCATGTTTTGTCAAACTGTTTCCAGATTTCCATTTGGTTTTGTTGGACTTTGAAGATAGATCATTTCTCCTATTCAGATAAAATCTTTTGGAGACAACTTTGTTTTCAAAGTAAAGATTCTCATCAAAATAAAACACCAGTCTATACTCTGATTTCATTTCTTCAAATTCTGTCACTTCACTTGTGGTCAAATAATGCAGGGTTTTATTGTCCTCCTGTTCAAGCAATATAGACACTTGTGAATGGTTGACAAATGTTGTCACTAAAGATTTTGGGATATGGGTTATCAATTTTTACCTCCACCGAGAAAGAAATGGTTAGTGGGGGTTTGTTGTTTCTTGTTTACTTTCAAATTTTGCTCACAGCTTGTTCATTATGTCTGTCTGCTTCATTCTGTACTTTGCTGATACGTTTAATTGCTCGTTACTGTTATTTTCTCCTTCTGTCAGGTCAAGAGAGGTTGACATATGCTCCAGCCCCAGGAAAGGAACCGGTCTGGTTTCTTGGACTTATGCAGGAACATGGATTACTCTTTCAGGGCTATGCAATGAGAGAAGTGTTCAACACTCCTTTCTGGCCTTTGTTGGAACCAGGCATACACATGGTATACAGACATACATGCAGGCAAAATACTCTTACACATAAAATAAATAAAAATAAATTAATCTTAACAAAAAATGTGGAATGCCTACAGTCTTGCCAGAGAATATATACCCAGAAGAGATTACAGTCAGACTCATCTGCAACTCACTACATTCATGCATACCTGGTGGATTCCAGTATTGGACATGGATTTTAATATTGGAGAACTCAGAAGGAAGTTTCTCTTGTTCAAGTGTCTCAGCCAAGAGAAATATCTTTTTTTCCCCAATTTTTTTTACTTAGTTTTAAATTGGGATTTTTAATATAAGCTGCTCTTTTCTTTTCATTTTTCCATTTAAAAATTGTGCTACATTTTTAAGTCTCCAAATGCATAACTTTCCTTTAAAAGTTATTTTATTAGTTTGTTTTACTAATTTTAAACATGTTAGTTTGTCCTGTTATTTTGTACCCTTTCTATTTTTACGAATGGCATAGTTGTTACTTTAATTATTTTTCACATATTTAAGTCTTTTATTCTTCTCTCTCTCTCTCTCTCTCTCTCTCTCCTCCTATGGTTCAGTGAATCTAACTCAAGGCTTTTACCCAGAGGTGAGTGTTCTAGTGTTATACTTCCAAGTTTTTACATCCCAAGCCTTGGATTCATTTTAGATTAAATTCTCACTGTGCCTTTGTCTGCCCTCAAATGTGTTACATAATTGAGGTAGACTTCAAATTTATTATTTCTGCCCTTGACATTGAAATGCTAGAATATAGCTCTGACTTCATTCTGTCTGTTCCATTTCCCAAGTTTTGAGCAGTAAAGATTGACATTTAAGAAAATGTTGTTCACTAAAGTTAGTAAATAGTACTCAAATTTAGAATCATTGTTTATACAAATAGACATATGTGAAGATAGAAATGAATGGAAAGAAAGCAATCTATAGATTAATGTTTCTGATCATAATTTTAATGTTATTTTTAAGAACTTTTTTCAGAAACAATTCCAGCATTCATTTGGGACATGCCAAAAGAACAATGTTAAAGGCATTATAATAACTGTTTTTAAAACATCACTGAGCCATAGTAACAATGAAAAGGTAGAACAATAAAAAGGTAGATTGAGATAGAGGACATGTCTAAAAGCCTACACACCCTCAGCCACTGATTCTTCATAAGAATGTTAGAACTGAATACGAGAGAAGACAACCTCTTTAACAAATAGTGCCTGGAACGTTAGACACCCATATGTAAACACTTAAAATTCAATCTTTATCTCTATACTAGACAAAAATTACTAAAGTGTAGATCAAAGACTTTAATGTAAGATTTGAAACTATTAGAGTAAACTAAAGAGGAAACAATTTAAGATATTGGCTCAGGCAATAATCTCCTGAATATAACCTAAAACAAAGTAAAGTCAATTCCTGGCATGTAAAACTACACTACATTAAGAAATATCTAGCAAATGAAAGAGCCAAGCAGCATAATGACAGAATGGAAGAACTTACCGGCTATATTAGCTGACATAGGACAAGATTTCAAAATGTATAGTAAACTCCAAAAGTTCATTAATAGAATAAATCATTCAATTTATAAATGGGCAAATGTTCTGAAAAGATGCTTCTTAAAACAAGAAGTACAAATAGTCAATAATTTAAGAAAAAATGCTAAATATATTCAGTCATCTTATGTAAAATTACTATTATTTTTAAAAAGTGTGAAAGAAAGAAGCTTCATACACTGTGAAAATATAAAGAGCTATATCCACTCCGTAAATTTCTTTACACAAGTAGTGTAGTAAAAATTATTTTAAATTCCAGCCTGAGTCTTCTACCCCACCTTGATCATTGAGTTCCCAGATGAAAGACTCACTCAGATTTTATAATTTTAATATGCCTTAAGCAGCACAATAGCCGGGCAGCTGCCTACCCACCATCCTGTTAGAATCTATTTTCTGATGCATAACCCTGAGTTATTACTTACTACCTACTATGTTCCATCAGGGCTGCTTTTAACTCCAACTGGCCAGCCCATATGACCCCGTTTTTATAGGTCAGCTAACCCATGATGATTGGTCCTTTCTCCTCTCCTGTATGATGTTCTGATATTCATGGCTGCTTCATCCTCCTCCTTCCCGTTTCATGATTCCCTCTGATCCAACTCCCCCTCACTAAACCTCAACCCCACCTATGTCTCTTCTGCCCAACTATTAGAAGTTGGCATCTTTATTTACCAATCACAATTAACTGGGCTCAGGGTCACTTAACTAGCATCTAGGTGAAAACTCTTTTGTCTTTGAGGGCCCAAATTAACATTAGAATATAAGTAGCATCAGGCCAATTCACTACAAAGTAGGAATATGTCTGCCATTTGATACATCCATGCCACTTGTAAGTATAAGACTAAAGAAAACAGATAAGCCTATACAATGAACATCTATGTAAATGCATTGCAGTGCTATTTATAAATGTAAAGCTGCACAACCTCTGTAGGTACATATGAATAAATAAATAAAAATCACATGTATATCACTCATATATGTATGGTTTTATATTTTAGAGTATTATTCATTCATAAGAAGAAAAATCACACATTAGGCTAGAACAAAGAAGTAATCTCAGGCAGGAATCTAAATCCTAAGCTAGAACAAAGAACTAATTTCAGGCAGGAATCTAAATCTTAGGCTAGAACAAGGAAGTAGGCTTCAGGCATCAAAATGACTTTGGTCTAAGACAGGGAAGTTGGCTCAGATATTTTGGTCATCTTGATAAGTCCTTAGAAACAGTGATCATGGGACTTTGTTTATTGCTTTGCTTGTTCCTTGACTATTTACATCTATTGTATTGCTAGTTCCTCAACCTAGAACTGACCTTAATATTTGCATGTAATTAAAATGGTATAAAACAGTCAATAAAAAAAGAACACAAAGAACATATTTTTTAAAAAGAAGAAGAAAAACCCCATTAACTGTAGAAAAAATTGTAGAATGGCAGATGAACATATTTAAATGAAATAGGATGAATAAGGATTGGTGCCAATATTTTCCATATGTAGAAGTTTTAATATAAAATGAATGAAGAAGCTGGATGACTATTGAAGGGTAAGTAGCTTTCGAAGAGGGTGAGTAGAAAGCCAAAAAAGGAGGCAGGTATATATAATCAGATCCCATTTCATCCGATTGCCATTGGCAGGTTGCTAGACTGTGGAAGTCTTTTGCTTGTGTACTCATTCTAAGTAGAAAAACCATGAATACACAAAATGATTCAAACATCACATCAACTCTGTAAGATTTTTATATTGATCTATGTTAAATCAGGCCAACATTCATTAAATGGAATAAGGAAAAATGCCATTTATCTCCATCAAAGATCTCAGCCCAACCACTTCTCCCAGTCAGTGCCTATTTTTGGTTTCACATCTATGGCTCACAATAACATCAAGACAAAATTTCAGTAAAAATAATCTTTAGTTGTTTAGAATTATTTAAATAGTTCTCAACTATGTCCAATAATTTGTTTAAAAATTTTACTCAGTATCTTGTTCATTAAATTATCATGTTTTGAACAGTATTTTCAATTTGTCAGGGACTAGAAATTTAGAGAGTAGAAATTCCACAAGAGTATCTGTGCTCTGGTGAGATTTTTATTGAAGAGATGCAAAAATTAAGCCAGTAGGTGATAAGAAAGAGAAGAGCCAAGCTGAGAGAGAAAAGATGAAGGGAGTGGGGAAGGTTCCTCAAGAGAGTTAAACGACTATGCTGTAAAATAAGCTCTGAATCTGTCTCAGAACTTTCACAGTCCAGGGCCAGCAGAAAAGGAAAAAGTGGAGAGTGAATTTGCTCAGCATGTGCAATCCATTATTGACTTTTCCCCTTTTTATTCTTTAGTAATTTCTGTGCCTGATGATTCTGTTGCTCTTTTACCTTTTAGATAACAATCAGAAGTAGATTCTAAAGTCTTTAGACTAATGAATGTGTTAAAAGTTAATATTTTTTAGCATAGAGAAATTTACTCAATGCCTTGATTACTGCTCCATTTTAAGATAGTTGTGAACAAATAAAGCATTCTTTAAAATTGAATGGAATGATTAATAAAAAGAAACTTAAAGGTAAGATTTTTCTCTTTAGTAATATAGTCATTATTGAGCTGTTATAACCAACTTTTAACTATGACAAAAACAATACATTATAATTAAACAATGTTGTTAGGCTGGTTGGATAGCTACCTTATTTGGTCCACAGAAAGTGATAATTGTACAATTTAGTCCTCATATATTTTTCTTTGCCAACCCACAATTTTAATTCTGTGTAGAGAAAAAAATGGACACTTATTCATAATAACCTCAACATTTTAGGATAAGAATACTGCTGGGGCAGACTCTTAGCTGGTCTGCGCCCGTGAAGACACCATATCCTGACCCATCCTAGAGGATTTTCTGCACTCAGAGCAGTTGACTCCTAGCTGATCTGCTTCTGAGAAGACACCATATCCTGACGCATTGGCATGGGTCCCTTCGTGTCTGAGCCATTACCCTGAGCAGACCTTGGTAGCTAGCTAATTCTACAACATCCAGAGCAAACTGGATTTCCAGGAGCTTTTACACCTAGGATCTCAGGATCACAGAGACATCTGAACTCTGAGGAGTTCTGACACAAGCCAGACATCTGGAAAGACAGGCTCCAATCAGAGACAGTGACTGCAGGTACCACCAGAGTTAGTCAGATGGCAAAAGGCAAGCACAAGAACATGAGCAACAGAAACTAAAGTTACTTGGCATCATCAGAACCCAGTTCTCCCACTATAGCAAGCCCTGGACACCCCATCACACCAGAAAAGCAGGATTCAGAATTAAAATCACTTCTCATGATGATGATAGAGGACTTTAATAGGGACATAAATAACTCCCTTAAAGAAGTACAGGAGAACACAGGTAAATAGGTAGGAGCCCTTAAAGAGGAAACACAAACATCCCTTAAAGAACTTCAAGAAAATACAACCAAACAGGTGAAGGAGTTAAACAAAACCATCCAGGATCTAAAAATGGAAGTAGAAACAATAAAGAAATCACAAAGGGAGATTACCCTGAAGATAAAAAATCTAGGAAAGATATCAGGAGTCACAGACATCAACAAAGTACAAGAAATAGAAGAGAGAATTTCAAGTGCAAAAGATACGATGGAAAACATTGACACAACTGTCAAAGAAAATGCAAAATGCAAAAAGCTCCTAACCCAAAACATTCAGAAAATTCAGAACACAATGAGAAGGCCAAACCTAAGGATAATAGGTATAGATGAGAATGAAGATTCCCAACTTAAAGGACCAGTAAATATCTTCAACAAAATTATAGAAGAAAACTTCAAAACCTGAAGAGGTGACCATGAACATACAAGAAGCCTACAGAACTCCAAATAGACTATACCAAAAAAGAAATTTCTCCCGTCACATAGATAATCAAAACACCAAATGCACAAGACAAAGGAAGAATATTAAAAGCAGTAAGTGAAAAAGGTCAAGTAACATATAAAGGCAGACCTATAAGAATTACACAAGACTTCTCATCAGAGACTATAAAAGCCAGAAGATCCCGAACAGATGTCATACAGACCTTACAAGAACACAAATGCCAGCCCAGACTACTATACACAGCAAAACTCTCAATTACCATAGATGGAGAAACTAAGATATTCCATGACAAAACCAAATTTATGTAATATCTTTTCACAAATTCAGCCCTACAAAGGATAATACATGTAAAACTCAAACACAAAGAGAGAAACTACAACCTAGATAAAGCAAGAAAGTAATCTTCCCACAAATCTAAAAGAAGATAGCCACACAAACATAATTCCACCTTTAATAACAAAAATAACAGGAAGCAACAATTACTTTTCCTTAATATCTCTTAACATCAATGGATTCAATTCCCCATTAAAAAGACAGACTAACAGACTACATATGTAAACAAGACTCAGCATTTTGTTGCATATAGAAAATATACTTCAGTGACAAAGACAGACACTACCTGAGAATAAAAGGCTGAAAAACAAATTTTCAAGCAAATGGTCCCAAGTAACAAGCTGGAGTAGCCATTCTAATATTGAATCAAATTGACTTTCAACTAAAAATTATCAAAAAAGATAAGGAAGGACACTTCATACTTATCAAAGGAAAAAAATCTACCAAGATGAGCTCACAATTCTGAACATCTATGCTCCAAATGCAAAGGCACCTATACTCATAAAAGAAACATTAATAAAGCTCAAAGCACACATTGCACCTTACATAATAATAGTGGAAGAATTCACCACCCCACTCTCAGCAATGGTCAGATCATGGAACCAAATTAAACAAAGGCACAGTGAAACTAACAGAAGCTGTAAACCAAATAGATTTAACAGATATCTATAGAACACTTCATCCTAAAACAAAAGAATATACCTTCTTCTTAGTACCTCATGGTACCCTCTCCAAAATAGACCATTTAATTGGTCACAAAACAGGCCTCAACAGATACAAGATGATTGACATAATTTCATGCATCCTATCAGATCAACACAGACTAAGGCTGATCTTCAATAACGACATAAACAATGGAAAGCCTAATAACAACAAGAATAAATCTCCTGTCACTAAAAAATCTATTTAGCTGATTATTATAAAATTTGCCATGGAAAACCTAGGTCCAGATCATAATATGAAATACTGTTAGCTACTAATTATTTCTGGTTTGTGACTAATGAAACTGGTAAACAATTTCTATTTCCTCTCAGAAAAGGATGAAAACATACACATTGTAAGAGACACTTCCAGATGCTCACTAAATATCTTCAGCAAAGTGTGAGGAAAGTATTTTACCAAAAAATGTAACCATGTAGGAGTAATACAGTTGACAAGCTTAGGGGCTTGTCAATTTTTTCCTATGCATTGTGTGTCCATGAAAGAGCAAACAGCGGGGGTTAGATTTTAATTTATAATACAGACTGCACTAAAAATAGTAAACAAATTAGCCTATTTATTATAGAAAATCACAAGAATAAAAAAACTATAGATTTGTAAAAATGACACTTTTATAAAAGTCTAGAGGAGATAGTGCACCCCACTCTTTTCATTGTGCACACAAATCACCCAGTTGCATAAGATATCCTGGGTTTAGGAAAAAGATGCTTCTACTTGCATCTATAGTATTTCTGATACTGTCTTAAATTCTTTTAATACCAGATTCTGCTCTTATTTGACTGTTAGAAATAAAAAATAAAATTCCTGTAGATCAATGATTAATATCTACCTAATGTATCAACTTCAACTTGGTTGTTGTAATAATTTTAGAATATAAAATGGTACATTCAAACATTTAAAACTATAGCAACAACATTACTCAGGAGTAAATGTTACCACAAAATTTGATCCCTGGGACTGACTTAATAGAAAGAAATTGAGCCCCTTAATTTGTCCTCTGACCTCCACACATACATTCATCATGGTACTTATGTCTATACACACACACACACACACACACACACACACACACATACACACAAGCACAGAAAATAATTAAATATAATAAAAATTAGAATTTTAAAGAATTTGTATTTATTCTGATACTCCTTTTTCAAAATAATATGGACTATGAGTAAGAGAAAATTTAAGATGCTCCTATATAGCTTGTCTTGGAATCATGTTATATATTTTACCAAGCTAATTTTAATCAACATGAAAATAGTTTTATTTTATTATATAATATTAATTTGTCAGGTCATCAATAATAATTAACTTTTGCTGTGTGTATTTATATAATAAAAAGCCAATTTCTTGAATACCTTCCATTATCAAAAATAAGAATACCTCCACTCCCAGAATTTATGCCTGCATAAACAATGAAGAGTGTATCATAAGCAACTTAGTCTGTACTTTCACAGGATTTGTCTAAGAACATTATTCTATTGTAGTGTACAGAGAGCAACTGTGTGGTAGTTCATACTATGTATTTAATGAAAATTAATTTCTTGTCCACCTTGGTAAAAAAATTAACTTCTTTTTCATATTTTGCTATTACACAGAAGATTGTGTTACTGTATTATGTGAAATATACAACAAAATTTCTATAAGAGTAAAGATAGGATATACTACCAAGTTGAATTGCTAGAATAAAGAATTATACAAGCACAGATTTTTCTCCTTTTATTGAAAATGGATTTTTTTCACATAATATATTCTAATTATGTTTTTACTTTTCTCTACTTTTCCCAGTTTATATCCACACCTCCTCCTTTCTGTACCTACTCCCTTTCTGTCTCTCATTAAGAAAAACAGGCTTCTAAGACCCCTTATAATAATAAGGTATTATATAAGATAAAACAAAAACACACTGGAATCGGACAAACAAACAGAAGGAAAAGAGTCTAAGAGAAGGCACAAGAAACAGAGATGCAATCATTCACATACCCTGGAATCCATTCAAACACTAAACTGAAAGTCATAATATATAGACAGAGAACCTGGTGCAACCAGCGCAGGCTCTGTGTGCAGCCTCAGTCTCTGATAAACAGCTTTTGTAGACAGTATTGTTATTCTCTGTAGTCAGAGTGAAGCTTTACATTTCTGTTAAATATATACAAGGATGATGGTTTCCATGCTCTTTGCAACACATCTGAACACCTTTTATTCTCTTCTGACTGTTCTTCACCTCATGGTGGCTTTCTTTTGGATTTTTCTCATCAGAATTTTGCACCACAAATTTTCATGCCAATGAATGTTTCTTAAAATCCCCCACATCGCTGTTAGGTTGTTAGTCTCTTGTTGTTGTTGAGATAGTAGGAATATGAGTTACTAGGCAATGACTGTGTTCCTTTTGTGAGCGGTCCCACCCCATTAAGGGTTACATGGCTTTTACATTCTCAACTATACTTCTTCTATGAAATGTTTACTAATTTTTGAAAAGATGGATACTACTTTGAACTTCGGTAATTGATGATCTGTAATTTGTATTGTACATATACATCTGGAAAGTACTTTCCCTGCTGAGCCATCTTACCAGCCCTGTTTTTAAATTTTATTTAGGTTAGGAGGACTCCCTATTGTTAAACAGTCTGATGTAGTCACACAATCTTTTCTTTCTCAGTCAGCAGTCAATGGTTATTTTTTTCTTGTTAGAATTTATTCCTGTTCTGAAGCAATGCCCTATTCTTGAAGGTTTCCTAGTTTTTCATAAGAAGTGGACTTTGGAAGTATTTATTTTGCTCTTCAAATTGTAGTCTGTTATCCTTTTGCTTTCCATATTGTCCAGGGAGGACTTTCAAACATCCCAACATGTTCTCTGTGGATGTCAGGTAGATGCCTGAGTAATTTTAACACCATAACATCCCTCAAACTACTTACCGTCCCCACCCCTGATTACATTCATTTCTCATACGTCAAGCTTCACTCTTTAAAAATACAAATTCAAAAGGTTTCATATCATGAAGAAGGCATATGATACTGTGAATTAGTATTTATGTGAGGATCACATATAAATCTCATATAAATATGTAAATCTCATGTAAATATAAATGTATATAATATAAATATAATAAATAGTAAATATTTAATATATATAAATATATATAACATATAATATATATTTTTGACACAGATTCTGGTTATTGACCCAGGCTGGTCTCCTACTTGCATAATGAAAACAGAGTCATCATCTTACCACAGCTCTTGGGTGGTTGGGATTGCCAGCATGTGCCATCCTGCTAGACTAATGTCTTTTAAATGTAAGTGCACATATCCCATCTGTTGGATGATTTAATAATATCAGGGATTTCCTGTATTTAATTTGCTCCTCATTTCATTCACAAATATTTCCTTTCAGCATCTGCTCAAAATACAGTTTTTCTCTTTTTTTGGTTGGCACTTTGTTAACTTTGCAGTGATATTTTCAGAAAATCATGAAAGGTAACATACCATATTCTTTATTTTTCTTTCCTATTGTTATAATTATTGCTTCTTTAATTACATTTCCACAAATAATGAATTATTGGGTTATTTTCATTATTGAATTTATGTTTCTTGCCTGCCAATAACTCACATGTGGAAGTCACAGAAGAAGATACATTTTCTCTGAATTATTCTTTTGCTAATTTTACTGTGTGAAATCAACATAAAATATGAAAAGCTATAACCCTAATGGAATACATTGGAATTTTCAAGTCCTATAGAAAGTGTGTATCTACACTGTATTTTATAATTGTTTTCATTTATAATGGAAATTATTTAGGATATGTTTGTCCTATGACTACATAAAATCATCTTATACATATTCCAAACTCCCTGCAGATGTAGACTATTGTGTGACCTCTTTCAGAGTCTCTTACCTTACTATAGCACTTCTCTTGCAGCTCAGTTCATTTGTTGAATTTCTTTTGCTTTTTAACATGGTGTATATATTCATAGTTTTAAAATTATAATTTGTGACAGGATAAACTGCAAAGCCAACATCTATTTAGAGATAAGAAAATTTACTATAAGTCACTATCAACTTTAATAATTCATTTAAAGGTTTTATTTACTTGATTTCTCCACATAAATTAAAGTTTTTACTGTGCCTTTAGAGTGTTCTGCTATTGCTTCACGTGGCACTTATTGTATTTAACCTTTGTTCTCATCTAGTGGCTTGTCTTTTTGTTGGTTTAGAGCAAGTCTTGCATTTATAGTATTTATTTAGGTTATTTAGAGTTACTTAATAATCATCTATTTTATTAAGATACTTTTTCCTTCCATTGCCATTCTATCCACATAATTTTAGAATACCTCATTACTAAAGAGAACATCACCTGAGAAACTGTAGCATTGTTACTATTTTACTATCTTTCCATTCTCACTGTAGCTCATTTGCCTATTTAGATCAGTGACACATCAACGCACACATTATATGGGACTATTTGTATACGTTAAACGCTTGACCATTCCTTTAGTCAGAAATGCATTAAAGGCTGTTCATATTTCAAGAGCTACATTGTTTCAGTGTTTGAAGCTGTATGTCATGATTTACATTCAGTAATGTTAAAGTTTGCTGTTTATTGTCATGTTGTTTCTCTTCGAACATCTAAAGTCTATTTTCAAGTTTAGTGCACCAAAAATTTCCCACTGTGTCTTTACTTTTAGACAACAAACAAAATACTTACCAAACAAAAATACTCTACTTCAAGGTTTTCATTAAATATAATAGTTCTTTGAGGATGTGTGTGTGTATGTGTGTGTACATGTGAAAAAGAGTGTGTTTCTCTTTGTGTGTGTATGTGTGTGTGCACTTGAGAGTGTGTGTGTGTTTGTGTGTCTCTCTGTGTGTGTATGATGTACTTTGATTATATTCACCTCTAGCCTTCTAACTTCTCTTGGATTCATCCTCTACCTTTCCCAACTTCATGTCTACTCTCTGTGTTTTTATAGCCCTCAAATTCCAATTTGTGCTGGACATATATTTACTGGGTATGGAGCTATACACCAAAATATGGTTGACTCTCTGACGAATTCTCACTCCAGCAAGGGAATTGACTCTCAATAGATCCCTTGTTAGGGTAGGCATTTGTGAATCCCTTATCCTTCTATGATGAATGGTTGATTGGGTTGATCCTGTGCAGGTCTTACACATGGCTGTGAGTTCATTAGTGAAAGTGTCCTGTCATGACTGGAAGATAGTACATTGCTCATATTATCCTCAGTTTCTGAGTCTTACAAACTTTCCAGCCCCTCTTCATTGATGCTTCCTTAGCTTTAAGGTAATGGGGTATGATATTGATGTCTCCTTTGTGGTTGAGTATTCCACCAATTAGAAATGTAGTCTTGTTTTTGTGGACCCTGGCTGTAGCAGTCAAGGGTCTACATAGCTATCAGGGAAAAACATACATTTGGTTGTAATTATCTTTTCTTTTTTTTTATTGGATATTTTATTTACATTTCAGATGCTAATCCCTTTCCCCATTTCACCTCCCCAGAAAACCCCTATCCCGTGGCCTCCCCCCCTTTTCCATTTGGCTTTTATACAACTTTTTTAAATGTTAATCAAGGGCTTTATAAGTATGGTAATACTCAATCAGAAGTGTAACCTAATACCCAACGTGAACTTCAACCTCCATGCCCCCTCTCTCTTTCTATTTCTTTTTCTCTCTCATTACCGAGCTTCTCATCTACTTCATCTTCTCCTCTCCTTACTCCATCTTTTCCTCTTGGTACTCCTTTCCCCTTAGCTCCTCCTACATATTACTCTTCCTGTTAAAATAAAGCTTTCTCTCAGAATACAATTAGAGCATAATTATTCCTATATGTACCAGTGAGGTACAAGATAGTCTTAATACCCAGTTGATCCTTTTGTTGACTAGCCAGAACCTCTGCCATCTCTCTTGACTAGAACACTTAGTTTTGAACCTGGCTTTTTCTTGGCTTTAGAATGAATGCCAGATGAGAACCCTCCACTCAGATCTTTTATGTCAAGGTAAATAGCCTGGATTGGTTATGAGTCTATAGGTCTTCAATGCCATCAGAAATCCAGAATGACTAAATTAACTGAATTTATGGGAACCACTAAGCATAGCTTCTAAAACTTATCCAATTTATAGAGACCGCTGACTATCTGGACAGTCCCTTTACTACAAAATGTTGGAGCATCTGGTCTTCAGCCTTCTGGCCCAGGATCATCTGACCGACCTTAGTGCTGCAGAATTATTAAGGGCTGGTTACTCTGTCTAGGCAGATATAATCAGTCGGCTATTCTGCAAGTGTGTCCTTTTCTGGACAGTAATTTGTCTGTATATGGAGAGAGGCAATTCTTGCCTAGTGGCTGTCTCACCACAACTGAAGTAACTCCAAGGATGCTCGATTTCTTCTTAGAATCCAAGACAGGAAGCTGTCAGGAGCAGACAGGTCTCTAATCAAAATGAACATTAATATAGAGATATTTGTGACGTCAATTCTATGGATTTCTGAAGTTTTGAAATCCAA
>JANHMN010000004.1:153347748-153362296 GCA_030674055.1 Rhabdomys pumilio
TCTGGGTTGTGTTTATGTATCCAGTCTGATAGTCTATGTCTTTTTATTGGAGAATTGAGTCCATTGATATTAAGAGATATTAAGGAATAATGAGTCTTGTTTCTTGTTATTTTTCTTATTATTGCTGTTGGAGTTATGTTTGTGTAGAGGTCTTCTTCTAGGGTTGTTGAAAGATTACTTTCTTGCTTTTTCTACGTTGTAGTTTCCCTCCTTGTGTTGGAGTTTTCCCCAATTATCCTTTGAAGTGCTGGATTGGTGTTAAGATATTGTGTAAATTTGATTTTGTCATGGAATATTTTGGTTTCCCCATCAATATTGATTGAAAGTTTTGCTGGGTATAGTAGTCTGGGCTGGCATTTGTGTTCTCTTAGGGTCTGTATGATATCCGTCCAGGATCTTCTGCCTTTATAGTCTCTGGTGAGAAGTCTGTTGTAATTCTTATAGGTCATCCTTTATATGTTACTTTACATTTTTCTCTTACTGCTTTTAGTATTTTTTCTTTGTTTTGTACATTTGATGTTTTGATTATTATGTGACAGGAGGTATTTCTCTTCTGGTCTATAGTATTTGGAGTTTTGTAGGCTTCTTGTATATTTATGGACATCTCTTTCTGTAGGTTGGGAAAGTTTTCCTCTATAATTTTGTTGAAGATATTTACTGGTCCATAAATTGGGAGTCTTCCCCCACATCTATACCTATTATCCTTAGGTTTGGCATTCTCATTGAGTCCTGGATATCCTGTATGTTTTGTGTTAGTAGCTTTTTGCATTTTGCATTTTCTTTGACAGTTGTGTCAATGTTTTCCATGGTATCTTCTGCACATGAGATTTTCTCTTCTATCTCTTGTATTCTGTTGGTGATACTTGTGTCTATGACTCCTGATCCCTGATCTTTTTTTTTTTGTTTGTTTGTTTGTTTGTTTGTTTGTTTTCTCTCTCCAGGATTAGTCTCCCTTTGTGATTTCTTTATTTTTTTTCTACTTCCATTTTTAGATCTTGGAAGGTTTTGTTTGATTCCTTCTCCTGTTTGGTTATTTTTTCTTCCAATTCCCTAAGGGATTTTTGTGTTTCCTCTTTAAGGGCTTCTATCTGTCTGTCTGTGTTCTTAATTTCTTTGAGAGTGTTATTTATGTTCTTCTTAAAGTCCTCTAACATCATCATGAGAAGAGATTTTAATTCTGAATCCTGCTTTTCTGGTGTGATGGGGTGTTCAGGGCTTGCTATGATGGGGGAACTGGGTTCTGATGTTTCCATGTAACTTTGGATTCTGTTGTTTACGTTCTTGCACTTGCCTTTTGCCATTTGTTTAACTCTAGTGCTCCCTGTACTTTCTGTCTGACTGAGGCCTCCCTTTCCAATTATCTTGCTTGTGTCTGGTCTCCTCAGGGTCCCAATGCCTCTGTGATCTTCTCCAGTGCTCTGAATACAATGGTAGCTCTAGGATGACTCAGAATATGGTGTCTCCTAGGTAGCAGTCCAGCTGTGTGTCTACTGTTCTGGGTGTCATGTCTCTTCTAGGATGTCTCAGGCTAATGTGTCCACTGCTCTGAGTTCCGTGGCTCCTCTATTATGTCTCAGGATATGTTGTCTGTCGCTCTGAGTTCCTTCGGTCCTCTGCCACTCTTGGTTCAGTGGATCCTCTACTGCTCTACTGCAGACTGGGCGGGTGTCTGCTTCAGGACTCAGATCCGGGAGCTTGGTTGTGATTTTTATGTAGGAAGCCTTGTGGGGTACTCTCTGAATGTAGACATTTACACACTCTCCTTCCAAATGAATATTTTTCAAACATTTAAATTTTATATCTTAGAGCTGGTGATGGGTAGAATCTTGCATCATTTTTATTACCTCAGCACAGAGTTTAATAACTATGCTGATCTCTCTAAGAATAATAGCATCTTGACCTGCATTCACTGTCTTCTAACTTCTTAGCTACTTCAGCCAAATTTATGTTCCTTTCTTTGTCAGTCTTTATTTTTATATCTTTTTTTATCTTTCTGTTTGCTCTCATGATAAACATGTCTGAGGACAATGGAGAACAATTATAACAGAGCTTAAATACTATGCTGCTGCTTATGATATTTGAATAATATGAATAGTATTACATTTCTTTCATCAAACAAATTAGTTTATTCATAAGAATGCAGCCTCACTCAAAATTTCAGGACATGAGTAGCGTGTTACTCAATACTTGATCTTTAGTTCAGTTCCTAATAGAATCCTCTTTCCCCTCTGAAATCCCATGAGCAGTCATTACTGTCCACATTCTACCAGCATTCTGATCTCCCACACGTCCATCGCCACCAAGTTCTGCTTACGGCACTCTAGACCTTCTTACCTCACTGTTCTAAACTCTTTCATTTTCTTCCATAAACCAGCTCCAGAGACTTAGGACCTACATCATCAATTTTATCACTCTATAAATAAAAAGAGATACACACTGTAGAGATTCATGGTAAATCTTTCAAAATTCAAGAGGAATTATAGGAATAAAAAATCACTGAAAAAGTGAAAACAAAAAAATGTTGGAATAATTCTGTGGAGCACTAAATGAAAGCAACAAAAAGATCATTTTCTACTAAATGCTGTTCTTAAACAAGGAGGTAATCAATAAAGTGAACTGCCTTAGATTTGATAATAAATCCAAGTGAGAAGCAATGTATAAATAAATAAATCCAAAGAAGAACATAAAAATAAGACTACTTGGGGTTGAATAGATACTAAAACTTTAAAAAAAAAATTCCATGGCTACAATTGTTGAAAGAATAAGAGACATGGAATTCACTTTTATTTACCATGTATTTTCTGATAGTACTCTGTAGTGTGGGAGAAAGAAAGCAAATACATTTAATATGAGGTTCACTTTATATTTACCATGTATTCATTTCTGATAGCATTCTGTAGCATGGAGAAGAAAAGGTAAATATATTTAACCCTTCTTACTAAATGAAAGTGGTAAAGAACAGATCTTGGAAATAGTAGCATCAATAAAAATTGAAGGATTCAGTCAAAAAAAGAAAGTAGACACAGAAGTTGCTTTTAAATATGTACTGTATATACACCATTATGTGTCCATTCCTCATACTAAACTGTATATTTATTTTTAGATGTTATTGGTTTGCATGAAGCAAGAAGACTATTTTGTGTGTTTATGTTTGTGTCATGTATGTTTCCTTCTTTATTCTCCATGTCTGGCATTCAAGACCATCCAGACACAGAGTACTAGTCCTCTCTTAATTGGCTGTGTCCTGGGGCTAACTTGCCAAAGGGTCTTGTAAATGCGGATTAATCAAGTCTGGAATCTTCAATAGTGCTCAATTTCTCCTTTCAGATTTCAGTATTTCAGAATTGTGTCTCTTGCTATAAATATTATACGGCCAAGTACCTGACTACTGGTACAATTTCCAATCATAAGTTTGTACTGTGAGTGAGAGTCCTTGAAAGCAATTGTATCTGTGAAGACTGATTGCAGGTCCAGAACCTAGTTACATTATTGATGCTAGTTTAAACCTCCAAAAAAGCCATTTTTTGCTCACTTCTGTATTGGAACTAACATCCTGTGACTAATAGAAAAAACATTTTAAGATTGATGAACTTAGCAGATCAGTAGCTTCCAACAAACTCAAAGCTGAGAATATTATTAGATAGCACCCCAAGCTTTAGGAAAGACTCCTCAAACTTGATGTAATTCACCTCTTTGATGTGTCCACTAATACATGTTTTTAATTCCTTATTTATGACTTTCTTTGTTCTGTTACCACAAAAACTTCATGAAACTGCTTCCATCTTGGAATGTGAGATTTTGAATATCTGAAATCTGTGTTTCTAGACCATGGTCACTCAAATTTGGCTCCAGAATGAACCACTGTTAAATCTATTTTAGGTGAGAGGTATGTTTTGAAGGGGGAGGCAAAATTCTATTTTGTTGGTTTGTTTTCCTCGTTCCTTGTCTCAAAATAATCAATCTGACATGCTCTTGTGTGATTATAGTTCCAGGAAGCAGAGGCCAGAGGAAGTATCGCCAGTGAGTTCAAAACCAGTCAGAGCTACACAGCAAGAGTGTATTTAAAAAAAAATATAACCAAAACTGAATTATGCAGAGAAATCCTTTCTCAAAGATCAAAACCAAACAAACAGAAAATTAATTAAACAAAGACATGGTCTCCACCCTCAGCTTCTCTATATATATGCTCATCACACTTTGCTCTGTGTGACCTGAAGTCTCCTGTTTCTTGCAGACCGAGAATGTATCAAGAAACTCTTCAGCTATGACTGAATTTTGTGTCTGTGTATCTTATGCTACTGCTCAAAGCACAATTCTAAACTTGTTTTTAGACTATTTTGAATTGATAATGGTCACTTTAAAAAATCAAGTAAATATCTTTCTCTTGACTAAAGGTAAGGGCCAGCTTCATGTTTTCTTTATTCCAGTCTGAATGTGTGGGCTTAAGGGTTAGCCCGTGAGTCTTAAAGGGCACAGAACGGCACTGGTTTTTATCCCTTCCAGCTAGTTTGGCTTTTATTCTGATGGAACCATCCCTGAGGAGGACTGTTCAGTTCTCCATATGGACACAAAGACTCTCATATTACTCAGCCCTTAGGGTAACTGTCTGGCTAGTGATAGAATGTTTATAAAGATTAGTTCAGTCTTCCTTTCTATAAATAGTAGGGATGACCTGGGTAAATATGATCTAGTATTGTAGGCAATAGAATAAATTAAAACAAAGTATGTTTTAAATGATCTTGTGGAAACATCAAGAAATTGGCTAGAAACAGACATGACAGGGTTTTTATACATACTTCTCCCTTGATTTTTTATTAAAAGTTATCTAACTGATTGATCGATCTGTGAGATGATTATGTGGTTGAGTTCTTTCCCCTTTCTGTACACTCTTTTAAGTATAAACTCCCTCTTCCTTGTTGATTTTGAGAATTTTTAAACTATATATATGAATTGTGTTACTAATAGTCTTGGGTTATAGTTTGTTGTTTTTTAAAAAAAAACTGTAAAAGCTTATGAAATGGATAGAGTTATTTAGATTGGGTATTTATAAGTGTAGCTAAAACAGTAACAATGCAGGGCAGGGTTTTATCTAATTATAAAGAATTTAGAGGTTTTCCAAAGCATGGGCATAAGAGCCATAAAGACAGTATTCACACTTCTAAACTCTGGACTGATGGTGTGCATGCCCTCTTCCCATTACTAAAGTGCATTTGTGCTGCTGACTAAGCCTGGTCAGAATATTGGTAACAGAAAATTCTTTCTTTCTTTTCCTTTCTTTCTTTTATTGAAATTATTTCCTGTTTATTTTATCCCTATATCCTCTCTTGACTTTTATATTTTTAAGGTAGGTAGGAAATAAATACTTAATCACATATTTCATTTGCATTTTCTATTCTAAAGTATTAACTTTTTTTAAAAATTACTTTTATTTTTTTTTTACAGTCCAGTCATTTTCCTCTCTCCAGGTCGCCCTCCCACAGTTCCTCATACCATATCTCATTCCTCCTCTCCTCTGTCTCCAAGAGGAACTTTGTGTCCTCCCCCCAACCCCTGGGCTTTAGCCAGGATTTGTCATTCCCTGGGCCTCAAGTCTCTCAAAGGTTAGACAGGGTCTTCTCCCACTGAGGCCAGACCAGGCAATTTTCTGCTGTATGTTTCCTGGTGAGGGTGGAGTTTGGACAAGCTCCTGTATGCTGCCTGGTTGGTGGCTTCATGTCTGAGATAGTTCCAGAGTCTCTGTTAAGAGTGCTGATCTTCCTATGGGGTCCCTCTTTCCAGAGGCTGGATGTCTGAGATATAGGCATGTCTTGTTATGGTGAGTGTCCTCATCTGCTAAAGTGTAGATGAGAGTATTTGTGCTGTTCCTCTAACAAGGGCACTGATCTCATTCATAAGAACTCTCATTATTCAGTGACTCCCTCCATAGACTCCACATCTAAGTTTAGCTTAGTTTAAAGTTTCAACAAACATAAAATCCATTATAATGAGGCTTTGGAAAGAAGCAAATTACCTTTAAAAATGTGATTATATAATTGATTGACTTGCTTAATACATATATTTTGGAAATGTTTCATGTTCTTTAAGCATTTTTTTTCTCTTTTCCTTCTTTCATTTTCCTTCTTTCCTTGCTTTTGTTCTTTCTTCTTTCTTTCTTACTATAGAAGAGAGATTTACTTAAAAGAAATCAAGACAATGCCTAACATGTTTATGCCTAGCTGGTGTCATTCAGACTAAAGCATTCCTGCATGCTGGAGTTAAAATGTATGGCAACACACACCTACAAAAATCACTGTTAACATGTCCTTTGTACTTACTTTGTGCTCTGTGTCCATGCCTGGGAAAATATATAAAAAACGATGCTATAAGTAAATTTATGTCTAATGAATCAATATCAAAAGAGCAGGAGGATTCACATCCTTCTTTCCCAAGGATACTCATTTCCCCTTTAACATCTATACCCATATTTTTCCTGTTCCTTAGGAGATTTGTGCCCGCCTTCTTTAGTTTCAATGGTAAATGTGTTAATTACTTGAGTTTCAGTGCAAATGCCTTTTAATAGGAATAGGTAACTTTTCCATTAATAATTTCATTCTGCTAGACTCATTCACTGGATTCATACTTATTTACTTTCTACTGATGCAAAGCCACCAATCCTTGCATTCAAGTAAGCCATGCAATCTAAAAACTCACAAGTCACCAATGATATTTCCTTTAAACCTAGATTTCTTTTACTACTTTCTGTCTTTGTAAATTGCATCATCCCATTAGTTTAGCAGCTTTAATGAAAATTTTGCTTTTGTAATTTAGTGTCATACCATAGCCAATGGCAATCTTAGTAACCATTTCTAGTTATCCAACTATTTAGTACAGCTCACTACTTCATTCTAGGTTGCCAAAATTGATTTTCAACAAACTTAATTCTTTTTTTTAATCTATTTTTACAATCCAGATTTTATACCCCTCCTGGCCCACCCTCTGGCTGTTCCACATTCTATAACTCCTCCATTCCCACACCCTGTTTCCATGAGTATGTCACAACCCACCCACCCCACCACCACCCATCCATCCCCCCACCTACCCACTCCCACCCACCCCACCATACCTCCCCACTCCCTGGGACCTGAAGTCTTTTAAGGGTTAGGTGTGTCTTCTTAGAATGAACCCAGACCTAGCATTCCTCTGTTGTTTATGTGTTGAGGGCCTTATATCAGCTGTCTGGTTGGTGGTCCAGTGTCTGAGAGATATTGGGGGTCCTGGTTAGTTGAGACTACTGATCCTTCTACAAGGATTTTTTTGCCCCTGCAGTTCTTTCAGACAGGAACAATTACAGGTCAGAATTTTTGACTGTGGGATCTCCACCCAATCTCTCACTTGATGTCTTTCTGCTGGAGGTAGGCTTTACAAGTTCCCTTTCAACACTATAGGGCATCTCATCTAAGGTCCCTTCCTTTGAATCTTGGGAGTCTCTCACCTCCCAGGTATCTGGTACATTCTGGAAGGTTTCCCCCTCCCCCAGCTCCTAAGGTTGTCTGTTTCCATTCTTTTTGCTTGTCCTCGGGGCTTCATTACTATTACCTACTACCCCAATACGTTATTATGTTCCCTTCTTCCCCTCAGTGTCCCCTTTCCCACATAGGTCCCTACCTATCTTCCCCATCCTGTGATTTCTTTCTTCTCCCTCCCAAGTGGGATTGAAGCATCCTCATTTGGGCACTTTGGCTTGTTAACCTTTTTGAGTTCTGTGGATTTTATCCTGGGTATTCTGTATGTTTTTTGGCTAATATCCACTTATTAGTGAGTACATACCATGCATGTCCTTTTGGATCTTAGTTACCTCACTGTGGTGGCTATTTCTGGTTGTCAACTTGACTACATCTGGAATGAACTACAATCCAGAATTGGAAGGCTCATCTGTGATTCTGATCTTGAGGCATAGTGGCTATGAAACGTTTAGGCCCAGACAAGGTTGTATACACCTTTAATCCCAGGAGACTAAGGCTAATCCAGGTGTGTTGATACACACGTTTAATGTGGACCATGCCTCCTGCTGGAGACCTATGTAATGACATTGAAAGAAAGAAGGCTCACTCTTCTTTGCCTGCTTGCCTTGTGGGACTCAGCTACTGCAAGATCTTTGGACTTCCATTCACAGTTCCTGCTGACCATTATTCGGTAGTTGGACGACAGACTGTAAGTCATCAACAAATTCCCTTATTATATAGAGAGTACCCATAAAAATTCTGTGACACTAGAGAACTCTGACTAATACACTTACTCGGGATGATATTTTCTAGTTTCATCCATTTGCCTGCAAAACTCAGAATATCCTCATTCTTAATAGCTGAGGAGTATTCCATTGTGTAAGCGAACCAAATTTTCTGTATCCATTCTTCTGTTGTAGGACATCTGGGTTATTTCCAACTTTTCTGGCTATTACAAACAAAGGCTGCTATGAACACAGTGGAACACATGCCCCTGTGGCATGGTGGAGCATCTTTTGGGTATATCCCCAAGACTGGTATAGCTGAATCGTCAGAGGGGGGGAATCTAAACAGAACTCCAATGGCTCACGCTCTAAGTTCAAGATGTGATAAATAAGACCTCATGAAACTGGAAAGCTTGTGTAAGGCAAAGGACATAGTCAATAGGAAAAATCAGCAACCTATAGATTGGGAAAAAATTCTTCACTGACCTCACATCCAATAGAGGGTAAATATCCAAAATATATAAAGAACTCAAGAAGCTAACCACCAAAACATCAAACAACCAAATTTTTAAAATTGGGTATAGAACTAAACAGAGAATTCACAACAGAGGAATCTCAAATGGCTGGGAAGCACTGAAAGAAATGTTCAAAGTCCTTAGATATCAGGGAAATTCAAATTGAAATGATCCTGAGATTTCACCTTACACCAATTAAAATGGCTAAGATCAGAACCTCAGGTGACAGCATATGTTGGTGAGGATGTAGAGAAAGAGGAACTCTCCTCCATTGCTTGTGTGATTGCAAATTGGTACAACCATTGTGAACATCAGTCTGGAGATTCCTCAGAAGACTGAAAACAAACCTAATTCTTTTCATGTAAGAATATGTCATCAAAATTGTTGACCTAAAACTAGATCATGGGGTTTATTATTTAGGTCATACAATGAGATAGCATTTTTTTTTTACTATGTTTAAAGAAATTCATTAAAGTAGATCATTATGATATGTACTACCGAGTTTCTACAACAGTCTTTGCTCTATGTTCTGTGCTGAAATTTCTCTCACTAGGTAGGAACTGCTATGTTTGGCTTTGCACTATAGGACTCTGGTACATAATTTTGTCTGATAGGTTTTGCTCCCTTCTCTGTTCTATATTTCATATCTGCAGCTATGTGTCATTTCTTCAAATACTGAATAAATGAATTTGAGCAAATAGATTTGAAAACAGATGGAAAGTTCCATAAAATATTGATATAAAGTATGCAGACTAACAATTAGGAAAACCGGTTTCAATAAGTAATATTGAGTATTTTAAGTATATTACAAGGTTTCATTGTCTCAGAAGAAAACATCTCACACTCTCAAATTGAATGGTTTGACAGATTACTTCAATAGGTTTGAGCAGAGTTAAAAAACACAAAAGAATGTGTAGACTATCCCTGAACCTGAAGAGGACGGAGTAGGTGGTCAGTGGATTCTACAGGCACTAGCTGTAATGGAAAAGACTACGTGACTGCAGCTGTAGCCTTTATCATAGCACATCATTCACCTGGTGACAATTCTATGGGGATGGGACTGAGAGAAACAGTGCTTGCTTTTTTCTTATATATGAGTTTTGGGTTGTTGCTGTAACAAATAAACACCCATAGTCGGTTGTAATATACATTTATCTTATAATTCTGAGGGACAAATAATCTTGCATGTGTCTCATCAGACTAAAATTCATGCCACTGCACTATTAGAATATATGAATTTCTATCTCTCTGATTTCTAACCTCATGTCACTTCCTCTTAAATGCTCTCATTCTGAGTTTGACCTTCCCATATCCCTCTTGATAAGAACCTTGTGAGCATATTAAACATAGGAGGCAAATACAGAATAATACCCTTTCTGAAGAATCTATCACTTAAGTCATATCTTCAATGTTTTTCTGACCACACGAGGCACAAAATCCACTAGTTCTGGTGTTTGAAAGCAGATAACTTTGAAAAGTCCTTATTTAGAAGGCCATGTTCTCATTATGCTTTCTCTTCTAAAATGAGCTGGTCAGATTTGGCCTAGAAATAGAAGGACAAATGAAACCTTAGATGTTGTCTATATAGGTCAGCCCCCCCAGACTACGAAGATTGATAGAGTTAGAAGAACTGACATAGACAGATAGAAGCTCTTATGTAGCAATCAACATTGTTATTATGTATCATATTGATTCTGTCTTACCAATTTCACAATTTAAGTAGACCCTTTGATTTATAAATTTAATTAGTCTGATATCTGCTCTGATTCTACTGTATAATTTTTTAATTAAATGTGATTGCCAAAATCTAAAAATGAACAAATTTATAGGAATGTTAGTACATTAGACTTACTGAAATTTTATTTCTCTTTAAATCTTTTTATATCTACAAAACAGAAAACAAGTAATTTTCCATTATAAAATTCTCAAAATTCCTGTTTTAAAATAAGTAATGTTTATTTTAGTGGTTAGTGGATTGTTAAAATAAACATAATGACTATACATTTGATGCATTATGCAGATGTTTGAATTATTTTCATCTAAGATAATTGCAATCATGTCATTGGATTTTAGAACTCTTAATTTTAAGTAAATATTTTCATATTGAAGTGAAAATTACAAGGCCAAGTGTAAAGCATCTTTAAGACATATAAAATTATTTAAATCTAGTGGGAAAATATGCAAGAGTATATTTCAGAAGAGAATAAAAAGAAATAGGAACATTTTTTAACTCAATACTAAACCTATATATAAGAGATAACACACTGCTTATGAAGCTAAAGCGATACTGGTAAGCATTATGAATTAAACAGGAGAGCCACAGATAATGTAGCTTGTCTTTGCTTTAGAACCGTTGTTTTGAAGGGCTCTTGGTTTGCAGGATAATAGCTGTTATCTCATAGATTGTGGCTCATACCCCAGAGGATGTTTGTGAAATGTGTTACTGTGGTTATGAGTCATCCAAGCGACTGCCCATATCTCTTCATTTGGTGGAGTTAGAGGAAGGTGACCCAGTCAAGTCCCTGTAATGGATGCAGCACACTCTGAAGGATCTGTTACATGCATCCCTTATTGAAGACTGTCTTTTTCCAAGGGATGCTGTTTCTTTTTGTAGTAAATTTCCCAAGAATATGGATGTCTATCATGAAAATATGTATTCACAGATATTGTTTCTGTTCCCGGAAGGTGATAAATATTCACTACAGGCATTGAAGCATTTAACCATGTTTGATTGCATAAGTGGGCCCGTTAGTGCAATCAAGAAGCAACTTCCTGTATTAACATTTCCACAAGACACACACATTCTGCAAGGCAAACTATCCTAGGAATCATTAAGATGAACATTGCTCCCAGATTTCTCATTATAGGCTTTTACCTCTCTTTTCTCTTATCTTTCTTTTAACTTACTTCTGTTTAATAGATAGCAATTAAAGCTTTTGTTCACATTTAAGAATTAGCAAAATTATATACCCCTCACCCTCATCCAGAAAAATAGCAAGGTTGTCTTGGTTTTGTTTGTTTGTTTATTTATTCTAAATATTTCCCAAATCATTCTTAGTTCTCTGCCATTTAGCTCATTCTCATGTACTTGACTACAAGAACGAACTGTATAATGCTATGCATAGTGGCATACACCTTTAATCCCAGTACTCAGAAGGCTGAGGCAGCTAAACTGTGAGTCCCATTCTGGTCTACATAGGAGGTTTCAGAATAGCCAATATTGAGACCTTGTCTCAGAGAGAGAGAGAGAGAGAGAGAGAGAGAGAGAGAGAGAGAGAGATATCCAGTCCAGCTGAACAATCAAGTGGGATGCTTAGACCCTGTGGAGAGGACTGGGATGCACAAGAAAATAAGGAGGCACAGCAAGTCAAGAAGTCTGATCAAGCTGACAAAGATGTTATTGTTCACACAGGTTATATACTCTGAAAACAGGATATGGGGAGGGGTAGGAAAGGAAAGAGGGCTTTGCAGGTGGAGGAAGCTAGTTGCAGCTGTGGGGTCTAACTAAGTTATACCTGTTGTTCTCAGAAAGCCTTGCCATTACCAGGGGTTCTAAAAACATCTACCTAGCAAGAGGTTGGCTAAATCTGAAGATCAGGAGGAAGGGTTACTAAGGTGGGTTGCTATAAGGCCTTGTTTTAAGTTCTGAGAAAAGACAAGTGAATCATGGAAGGTAAGCAGAAAGAAGAATAGTAGATAGGAGAGCCAAGGTTGAGTGTTTGTCAAAATAAGGCCTTGCCATGGCTTCCGACAGACAGAGAGTCAGAGAGACAGACAGAGAGACAGAAAGAGACAGAGAGAACTGTATAATTATCACTCATATTAGAATAGAAAAACTGCTAATATGTGAATGCAAATCCATTCGATGTCATTTCACTTTAAAGAGTTATTTACCTCTCTCGAGGATCTGAGACCTAAAGCAGACACCAGCCTGGTCTCCTTCGGAGGGCACCAGATCCTTCCTGACCCACCCTACAGGGTGCAAGGACCCCAGAGCAGTAGGTAAGAAGACCCGCTCACTGCCCTAGGCCCAGAGCTGAGTGCAGGGAGTGCTCAAATTCCAGCAGAACCCTAAACCCCGCCCCTATGGAATAGCACACCCCTCCACCTCTCTCCCAGATCTGAGGCCTGAAGCAGACACCAGCCCAGTCTGCTTCTAGGGATACTGGATCCCTCCTGACCCACCCTAGAGGGTGCAAAAAATCCAGAGCACTAGAGGATCCACCGAACCCAGAGTGGCAGAGGACCAAAGGAACTCAGAGTGACAGACAACATATCACGAGACATAATAGAGGAGCCACAGCACTCAGAGCAGTGGACACATTAGCCTGAGACATCCTAGAAGAGACACGACACCCAGAACAGTGGACACCTAACTGGACAGCTACCTAGGAGACACCATATTCTGAGTCATCCTAGAGCTACCATTGTACTCAGAGCAGCTAGAGAAGATCACAGAGATATTGGGACCCAGAGGAAACCAGACACAAGCAAGATAACTGGAAAGGGAGGCCTCAGTCAGAGACAGAAACTACAGGGAGCATTAGAGTTAACCAAATGGCAAAAGGCAAGCACAAGAACGTAAGCAACAGAATCCAAAGTTACATGGAAACATCAGAACTCAGTTCCCCCATCAGAGCAAGCCCTGAACACCCCATCACACCAGAAAAGCAGGATTCAGAATTAAAAACTCTTCTCATGATGATGTTAGAGGACTTTAAGAAGGACATAACACTCTCAAAGAAATTAAGGAGAACACAGGCAGACAAATAGAAGCTCTTAAAGAGGAAACACAAAAATCCCTTAGGGAATTGGAAGAAAAAATAACCAAACAGGAGAAGGAATCAAACAAAACCTTCCAAGATCTAAAAAATGGAAGTAGAAACAATAAAGAAATCACAAAGGGAGACTATCCTGGAGAGAGAAAACCTAAAAAAAAAAAAGGATCAGGAGCCATAGACACAAGTATCACAAACAGAATACAAGAGATAGAAGAATCTCATGTTCAGAAGATACCATAGAAAACATTGACACAACTGTCAAAGAAAATGGAAAATGCAAAAAGCTACTAACCCAAAACATACAGGAGATCCAGGACACAATGAGAAGGCCAAACCTAAAGATAATAGGTATAGATGAGGGGGAAGATTCCCAACATAAAGGACCAGTAAATATCTTCAACAAAATTATAGAGGAAAACTTTCCCAACCTACAGAACGAGATGTCCATAAATATACAAGAAGCCTACAGAAATCCAAATATTATAGACCAGAAGAGAAATACCTCCCGTCACATAATAATCAAAACATCAAATGTACAAAACAAAGAAAAAATACTAAAAGCAGTAAGAGAAAAATGTAAAGTAACATATAAAGGACGACCTATAAGAATTACAACAGACTTCTCACCAGAGACTATAAAAGCCAGAAGATCCTGGATGGATATCATATAGACCCTAAGAGAACACCAATGCCAGCCCAGACTACTATACCCAGCAAAACTTTCAATCAATATTGATGGAGAAACCAAAATATTCCATGACAAAATCAAATTTACACAATATCTTAACACCAATCCAGCACTTCAAAGGATAATTGGGGGAAAACTCCAACACAAGGAGGGGAACTACAACATAGAAAAAGCAAGAAAGTAATCTTTCAACAACCCTAGAAGAAGACCCCTACACAAACATAACTCCAACACCAATAATAACAAAAATAACAGGAAACAGCATTTATTATTCCTTAATATCTCTTAATATCAATGGACTCAATTCTCCTATAAAAAGACATAGACTATCAGACTGGATACATAAACACAACCCAGA
>JANHMN010000004.1:153362696-153381742 GCA_030674055.1 Rhabdomys pumilio
TCCCGAGAAACAAGCTGGAATAATCATTCTAATATCAAATAAAATCAATTTTCAACGAATAGTAATCAAAAAAGATAAAGAAGGACACTTCAGATTCATCAAAGGAAAAATGTAGCAAGAGGAACTTGCAATTCTGAATATTTATGCTCCAAATGCAAGGGCACCCACATACATAAAAAAAACTTTACTAAAACTTAAAGAATACATTACACCCCACACAATAATAGTGGGAGATTTCAATACCCCACTCTCAGCTATGGACAGATCATGGAAACAGAAACTACATCGAGACACAATGAAACTAACAGAAGTTATGAACCAATTGGACTTAACTGACATCTATACAACATTTCACCCAAAAACAAAAGAATATACCTTTTTTTCAGCACCCCATGGGACCTTCTCCAAAATAGACCATATAATTGGTCAATAAATAGGCCTCAACAGATACAAAATGATTGAAATAATCCTTTGTACACTATCAGACCACCATGGACTAAGACTCATCTTTGATATGGACAAAAACAACAGAAAGCCCACATACACATGGAAACTGAACAATGCTCTACTCAATGATAACTTGGTCAAGGAAGAAATAAAGAAAGAAATTAAAGACGTTTTAGATTTAAATGAAAATGAGGATACTTCATATCAAAATTTGTGGTACTCCATGAAAGCAGTACTGAGAGGAAAAATCATAGCTCTAAGTGCCCACAAAAAAAAAAAAATGGAAAGAGCTTACATTAACAACTTGACAGCACAACTGAAAGCCTTAGACCAAAAAGAAGCTAATATACCCAAGAGGAGTAGACTGCAGGAAATAATCAAACTCAGGGCCGAAATCAACCAAGTTGAAACAAAAACAACTATATAAAATATTAACAAAACCAGGAGCTAGTTCTTTGAGAAAATCAACAAGATAGACAAACCATTAGCCAGACTAACCAAAGGGCACAGAGACAGCACTCAAATCAATATAATTAGAACTGAAAAGGGAGACATAACAACAGAAACAGAGAAAATTTAAAAAATCGTTAGATCCTACTACAAAGGACTATACTCAAAAAAAAAATGGAAAATCTGGATGAAATGGACAGCTTTCTAGATAGATACCAGGTACCAAAGTTAAACGAGGGCAGATAAAACATCTAAACAGTCCTATAACCCCTAAAGATATAGAAGCAGTCATCAAAAATCTCCCCACCAAAAAAAGTCCGGGGCCAGATGGTTTTAGTGCAGAATTCTACCACACCTTCCAGGAAGACCTAATACCAATTCTCTTTAAACAATTCCACAGAATAGAAACAGAAGGAACAATACCCAATTGATTCTACAAAGCTACGATTACACTCATACCAAAGCCTCACAAAGATCCAACAAAAAAAGAGAACTAAACACCAATCTCTCTTATGAATATTGATGCAAAAATACTCAATAAAATTCTCACAAACCAAATCCAAGAACACATCAAAGCAATCATCCATCATGGTCAAGTAGGCTTTATCCCAGGGATGCAGGGTTGGTTCAATATTTGAAAATCCATCAATGTAATCAACTACACAAATAAACTCAAAAAAAAACCCACATGATCATCTCACTGGATGCTGAGAAAGCATTTGAAAAAATTCAACATTCCTTCACGTTAAAAGTCCTGGAAAGAGCAGGAATTCAAGGTCCATACCTAAACATAGTAAAAGCAATATACAGCAAGCCAGTAGCCAACATCAAACTAAATGGAGAGAAACTTGAAGCAATCCCACTAAGATCAGGGACTAGACAAGGCTGTCCACTCTCACCCTACCTATTCAATATAGTACTGGAAGTCCTAGCTAGAGCGATTAGAAAACAAAAGGAAGTCAAAGGGATACAAGTATGAAAAGAAGGAGTCATAATTTCTCTATTTGCAGATGATATGATAGTATACTTAAGTGACCTTAAAATTTCCATCAGAGAACTCCTAAACCTGATAAACAACTTCAGTAAAGTGGCTGGATATAAAATCAACTCAAACAAATCAGTAGCCTTCTTATACTCAAATGATAAACAGGCTGAGAAAGAAATTAGGGAAATGACACCCTTCACAATAGTCACAAACAATATAAAATATCTTGGAGTGAATCTAACCAAGCAAGTGAAAAACTTGTATAAGAATTTTAAGTCTCTGAAGAAAGAAATAGAAGAAGACCTCAGAAGATGGAAAGATCTCCCATGCTCCTGGATTGGCAGGATTAATTTAGTAAAAATGGCCATCTTGCCAAAAGTAATCTATAGATTCAATGCAATCCTCATCAAAATTCCAAATCAATTCTTCATAGAGATAGAAAGAGCAATTTGCAAATTTATTTGGAACAACAAAAAAACCAGGATAGCGAGAACTATTCTCAACAACAAAAGAACTTCATGGGGAATCACCATCCCTGACCTCAAACTGTACTACAGGGCAATAGTAATAAGAACTGCATGGTATTGGTACAGATACAGGCAGGAAGATCAATGGAATAGAATTGAAGACCCAGAAATGAGCCCACATACCTATGGTCACTAGATCTTTGACAAAGGAGCTAAAACCATCTAGTGGAAAAAGGACAGCATTTTCAGCAAATGGTGCTGGTTCAACTGGAGGTCAACATGCAGAAAAATGCAAATCGATCCATTCTTATCTCCTTGTACAAAGCTCAAATCAAAGTGGATAAAAGACCTTCACTTAAACCCAGATACACTGAAACTAATAGAACAGAAGGTGGGGAAGACCCTCGAATACCTAGGCACAGGGGAAAAGTTTCTGAACAGAACACCAATTGCTTATGCTCTAAGATCAAGAATTGACAAATGGAACCTCATAAAATTGCAAAGCTTCTGTAAAGCAAAGGACATTGTCAATAAGACAAAACGGCAATGAACAGATTGGGAAAGGATCTTAACCAATCCCATATCCAATAGAGGGCTAATATCCAAGATTTATAAAGAACTCAAAAAATTATACTTCAGAAAACCATATAACTCTATTAAAAAATGGGAAACAGAGCTAAAAAAAAGAATTCTCAACAGAGGAAACTTGAATGGCTGAGAAGCACCTTAAGAAATGCTCAACATCCTTAGTCATCAGGGAAATGCAAATCGAAACAACCCTGAGAGACCATCTCACACCAGTCAGAATGGCTAAGATCAAAAACTCAGGTGATAGTAGATGCTGGTGAGGATGCGGAGAAAGAGGAACACTCCTCCACTGTTGGTGGGATTGCAAGCTGGTACAACCACTCTGGAAATCAGTCTGGGGGTTCCTCAGAAAACTTGACATAGCATTACCTGAGGATCCAGCTATACCACTCCTGGGCATATACTCAGAAGACGCTCCAACATATAACATGGACATATGCTCCACTATGTTCATAGCAACCTTATTTATAATAGCCAGAAGCTGGAAAGAACCAAGATGTCCCTCAATGGAGGAACGGATACAAAAATTGTGGTACATCAACACAACGGAGTATTACTCAGCTATTAAAAATAATGAATTTGATAAATGTATAGTCAAATGGATGGATCTTGAAATTACCATCCTGGGTGAGTTAACCCAGTCACAGAGGAACACACATGGAATTTACTCACTGCTAAGTGGATGTTAGCCCAAAAACTTAGAATAGTGAAGACTCAACCCACAGACCACGTGATGCTCATGAAGAAGAAAGACCAAGAGGGGATGCCTCAGTTCTACTTAGAACCAGTAACAAAAATACTCAAGGGAGCAATTATGGAAAGAAAACATGGGACAGAAACTGAAGGAGGAACCATCAGGAGACCATTCCACCTAGACATCCATCCCATGTACTGTCACCTAAGCTAGACGTTGATGTGGATTACTGGAAATGCTTGCTGTCAAGAACGTGTTATAGCTGTCTCCTTAGAGATCTGCCAGAGACTGACACATTCAGAGGACGATGCTCACAGCTAATCACTGCTATGATCAAGGGTTTCCCAATGGAAAACTTAGAAGACTGAAGGAGCAGAAAGGGTCTGTGACCCCAAGAGGAAAGCAACAATACCAAACAATCCAGAGTCCCCCAGAATCTAAACCACCATCCTGGGAGCACATAGAGAGGGAACTACGACTCTAGGGGTATATGTATGGGAGGACGTCCTTGTTGGGCATAGGTGGGAGAGGAGAATCTTGGTCCCATGAAAAACGAACACAGAAGAGGGGGAATGTGAGGGAGAGGAGGGGGTAGTGAGGTTGGGGGGGGTAGGTGCGGGCACAGACTCATAGAAGGAATATAAGGAGGGGGGATGTGATAAGGGGTTCCTGGGTGGTGGGGGAAATGGGATAAGAGGATAAAACTTGAAATGTAAACATTATAACCAACTACATAAAAGGGGGAAAAAGTTGTTAGAACCAACATCTTTAAAAAAAAAATGTCAGCCCTCTAGGAAAAAAAGAATTTTTTTTCTTGATACTAAAGCTTGTCCAGAGAATTGTATATTGCAGAACACAAATCCTTGGTGTATCTACTCATCAAGCAAATCGAGCAAACCTATTCAAACCTCCGGTGTCTTGGAACTCCATCTAGATGAAGTGAAGACACAGCGTCAGAAGCTTATCAATTTACTCTTCCCCCCACCCCTCTTCTAATATCTCAACGCCTGTAATCAGCTTCAAGAAGTTAAAGAAGAGTCAGTGCCCCTATTCCCTGGGCTTGGGGACTAAGGTAGTTAATATTAGGCTGTCTCTCTGGGGAAAAGTAGTGATTTTGTTGGAACAGGGAGGATTAGCTAGGATTTATGGCATAGCCATAACCTATTGGTAGAAATCTGTATAATTTAGTGTCAAGGTGAAGTTATAATTTCTTAAATGGTACAAAATTCACTTGGATTTCAAATTTAGGGTTTTCATTGGTACAAGCTTCTTATTGATATGAAAGTGAAATGAATATTGATACTCTCATGGACATTGTGCCTGTATAACACATTTAGAAATACAAGGCTTAGACCCAGTCCTTCTTTAACTTTTTTAACTGACTTGGGATGATTAGCCTGTGAGTTAAGGGACTATAGCAAATTCATGACTTTGAGTTTATTGTTAGGGTGTTTTCTATATTTTATTTAGAAATAGCTGAGAGAAGATAACAGACAAAAGTCCAGGTCAACTTACATGGATAGTTGGATTTCAAAATGTCAGAAATCCATAGAATTGACGTCACAAATATTTCTATATTAATGTTCATTTTGATTAGAGACCTGTCTGCTCCTACAGCTTCCTGTCTTGGATTCTAAGAAGAAATTGAACATCCTTGGAGTTACTCCTGTTGTGGTGAGACAGTCACCAGGCAAGAATTGCCTCTCTTTAACTACAGAAAAGGACACACTTGCAGAATAGTCGACTGATTATATCTGCCTAGACAGAGTAACCAGCCCTTAATAATTCTGCAGCACTAAAGTCTGTCAGATGAGTTTGGGCCAGAAGGCTGAAGATTTGATGCTCCAACGTTCGGTAGTATAGGGGTTGTCCAGGTATTCAGCGGTCTCTATAAATTGGATAAGTTTTAGAGGCTATTCTTAGTGCTTCCCATAACTTCAGTTAATCTAGTCATTCTGGATTTTTGACGGTGTTGAAGACCTATAGACTCATAGCCAATCCTGGCTATTTAACTTGAGAGAAAAGATCTGAGTGAAGGGTTCTCAGATGACATTCATTCTAAAGCCAAGAAAAAGCCAGGTTCAAAACTAAGTGTTCTAGTCAAGAGAGACAGCAGAGGTTCTGGCTAGTCAACAAAAGGATGGACTGGGTATTAAGACTATCTTGTACCTTACTGGTACAAATAGGAATAATTATGCTCTAGTTGTATTCTGAGAGAAAGGCTTTATTTTAACAGGAAGTGTACTATGTAGGTGGAGCTAAGGGGAAAGGAGTACCAAGAGGAAAAGATGGAGTAAGGAGAGGAGAAGATGAAGTAGATGAGAAGCTCAGTAATGAGAGAGAAAAAGAGAGAGGAAGAGAGAGGGGGCATGGAGGCAGAAGTTCACGTGTCTCCACTAGTCAAAGACAGTTTACATAGCTAGGTTGGGTATTAGGTTACACTTCTGATTGTGCATTACCATACTTATAAAGCCCTTGATTAACATTTAAAACAATTGTATAAAAGCCAAATGGAAAAGGGGGGGGCACGGGATAGGGGTTTTCTGGGGAGGGGAAATGGGGAAAGGGATTGGCATCTGAAATGTAAATAAAATATCCAAAAAAAAAAGATTTATTTACCAAAGAATATTATAATGCTTGAACATTAAAGGCAAATATAATGTTTTTCTTTTTTCATTTATTTACTCAATAAACATTACCAAACAGGCAGTATTAGCTTGTGTTGTATTGCAGCATGATTGGCTGTGTGTGTTTCTATTTCTCTGTGTGTGAGCATGTGTATTTGTGTGTGTGTGTGTGTGTGTGTGTGTGTGTGTGTGTGTGTGTGTGTGAGCACGCATAGACTGTAGGTTTAATATATGTTTAAGTTTCTGAAAAGTTGTTTTTCTGGACATACCTATGACACATATATTGTATGTAGTATTATTTTTGATACTCAAAATTAATGTTAGGTTTAATGCAAATTTAATAATCAGAGAGATTGTACAAATGGGGTGATGTGAAATTTAGTATTAGAAGATAGCACTTTTTACAAAGATAACTGCAGCCTAGTGTGAGAGGACACAGGAGGAGTCGTACAAAGTAGGGATTAGTGAACATAAGTTCTAGGGGAAAAAAGACCATTTTCCATGTATTTTCAAAGAAATCAATGCCAAAAGAGAGAAGGAAATAGTGATAAGTGAGGAAGGATATTGCTTGTCCAAATATTAGAGTAGTATAGCTTGATGGCAGGTACGTATTTAGAAGAGAAGGATTGTCATCAAGATCAGAAACCGCATGAAGGTGAGCCTTGTTTGTCCAACCCCTGGGAGTGTATGAACACTAGCATGATTTTATGTCTCTATGTATCAGTATTTTGTATGTAAAAATGGAGATAATATGCTGACTATGCCATTTAGTATTTAAAACAACAGAATAACTTTATATCTATACTTGCAATAACACACAGTTAGAATATAATAAAAAATGAACATGTGCCAAGTTTATTGTTGAAGATTTTAAAGCAGAAAAATGAAAGTATACTTACAATTTCATCAGAGTATGTGACTTTCCTTATGCTATATTTTTTCCTGTACCATTATGGTTTTCTTACAGTAATATGATAAACAAAAGGAAGAATTGCCAAATCACCAGGAAGCTCATTAAGAATGATTTAATTGAAATTAAATTTTAGACCACTTAATTAATATCAATTAGCCTTCCCCCTTTAACTATAATTTATCATGTTTTCCCACAGTCTATATTTGGACAGCTATTAAAACATGACTGAATCAGCTCAATATTCTGTATGAATCTAATAGAAAGCAGAAGCTTTCTTATTGTATCTGTTTCCTGAAGAGCAAACTTAATGCCAAGTTTCTGTGGCAAGGGTCAGTGCTTAATAGATACTGTGGTATGGTTAATAACCCTATCAAATGCTAAATGTGCAACCACAAATTGGAATCTCAACCTATTTTTTTTTCTGCCCTGTGGTTTCATGCACATGGATTTAGGTGTCCAAACAGGTTTCTTGTGAATTTCCAATTCTTTTTCAAACATACTAGATTAAAAAAAAAAAAGAAACGATAATTTTCTACCAAAGGTCATCCATGCTTCTTTCAATTTCATGTTATTTTAAGGTAAGATGAAAACATGGTTGTTGCTCGATGTGATAGCTCATGACTCATAATCCTAGTAATGGGAATGATAAGAGAAGAGAACTGTAAGAACAAAGTTGACAGATAAAGTTTCAGGCTGGCCTGAGTCACATAGTGTGACCCTTTCCCAAAATTGAACAAATAAACAAAACTAAAACAATAAAATAAAGTCAAAGAATGTTGCAAAGAATTAATTTTATTGGGCCGCATAACACAATTATCAGTGCTTCTTAGAATTACCTGGGATAAAGTTAATGAGAGACCTTCTCAGATACTGCAGGTCTTCTCTCTCATTCTTTCATTCCTTCTTGTCCTTCCCACTCCCCACCACTTCCCTTCCTTTCTCCATCTTGAACTTTCTCTCTAGCAATATAAATTCATCTCTGTAGAAACTGCGGTATGTGTTTCCATTATGATGTTGGATGTTTTCCAAATCATTATCCATTCAGTTTTGTAAACAAGCAATTGAAAACTAATAAAATATATAAGTATGTTAAATATTCTACTTGGATATGAAATATTTGGAACTTTCATATAATACTCTTATCCATAAATTTGACACTGCCCATTGAGATTGATTTATGTTTATGTATATATGCTAATTAGGACTTAAAATGATTTTTAAGAATATGAAATACTTTTTTTCACTCCAGTAGTTTGCTTTTTATATGTGCACTTTCTGTCCATAACATTGAGATAACTGCTGTTGTATAAAATACAGTTGGTGCAGTATGACTACACAGCTCTGTTCATGCCAGATATACTGTTTGAATAGACTTCACTTAATGGCTCTCTATAAATCTGACTACAGCTTTGAAATTTAAAACAAAAATAAAGTACATTCAACTAGAATCATAGTAATGCTCTTAAACAGTGGAACGGAAATGAAACTTGCAGAAGAATCTTCTGGGCTCACTAATAAGAAGTTACTTGTAGACACTTGAAGTCAGGAATCATTAAAAGGTAAGCATAAAAGGTATGGGCCAAACACAGCCACTGTTACTGTGGGTAGTAATCGTGCAAATTGTTCAGTTGCAATTTTTGAACAATAAGACTAACTTTAGATCCTCTGACTTTCATCTGTTATATCTATCAATTTCAGTGGGAAAGAACACAGCAATAAAATAAAAATCTCTTTTCTCTGGTGAGTTAGTCTTTCAAAGTTACTTTACTTTTAGTTTTCCTGGATTTAACTTTGTGTACTTTTCTAAGAACTTTATGGAACTCATTTTTAATAATGATAATTTATCACTATTATGATATGAGGTAGAAGGAACAAACTCAAGTCTAATCTATTCTCAAACAGGAAGACTATGTACATTGTTCTGCAAGACCAATGGTGGTAGCAGAAAGCCTTTAAGTATGTTCGTACTGTTGGGTTGTGTTGGGATCAAGTGATTGGTCTTGTTCTAAGAGTATGTACAACTTATGATAAAATACCATTATTTGGAAGTTTGTATACATGAAAATACTTGTTTGGGTTAGCTGTGAGAAGTTTCTTAAGTATGCTAGTGATAAATATGAGAAGTAAATATACTCAGTGCCAATGTGTCAGATGCTAGAGTGTGAAAGATACAAACAGGAAGATAGAGGAGAATTTCTGAGTTGTTAGGGTAGGACCTGATATTAGGTGATTTTTATTATTATTTATGTATTTATTTTTATTGGATATTTTATTTAATTACATTTCAGATGTTATCTCCTTTCCCCATTTCCCCTCCCAGAAATCCTCTATCTCATCCCTCCTCCTCCTTTTAGCTTTTATACCATTTTAATTGCATGCAAATGTTAAGGTCAGTTTTAGGTTGAGGAACTAGCAATACAATAGATGCAAATAATCAAGGAACAAGCAAGACAATAAACAAAGTCCCATGATCAATGTTTCTAGGGGCTTATCAGGATGACCTAAATATCTGAGCCTACTTCCCTGTCCTAGCCCAAAGTCATTTTCATGCCTGAAGCCTACTTCTTTGATCTAGCCTAAGATTTATATTCCTGCCTGAAATTACTTCTTTGTTCTAGTCTAAGATTTAGATTCCTGCCTGAAATTACTTTTTTGTACTAGCCTAATGCCACATTCCTGCCAGAAGCCCATTTCTTTGTCCTGGGCCAATGTCAGGTTCCTGCCAAGCAATCCCAAAAGCTCTCCACATCTCCCCCTTTTTTATTGCATAAACAAGACTGAGCCTGTCTTAGGATATATTTATTTACATCCAAAATGCTGCCCTCCCTTTCCTGTTCTCCCTTGTAGAGTGTTTCCCCTTTGCCTCTGACAGTGCAGCCTCTATATCATCCCTACCATAGTGCATCAAGTTTCTACAGGATTAGGTGTATCTTCTCTCACTGAGGCCAGACATATGCCTCTGCTACACATGTCCCTGGGCCTCAGATCAGCCCATATCTGCTCTCTGGTAGGTGGCTCAGTCTCTAGGAACTTCCAGTTGTCCAGGTTAGCATGGCATCATTAATAGCATGAAGGATTGGTGTCTACCCAAGGGATAGGTCTCAAACTGGTCTGTTCCCTAATCAGCCATGCAGGGATACTTGGTGATTTTTAAAGAAAGAAAGTAGAAAAGAACTAATTACCTTTTCAGAAAAATGACTATGTATTGCTCTTGAATATTTTACACTATGCTCAGTGCAGATAACAAGGAAATTGTGACACAGGACCTTTCTGGAGTATAGAAGCCCATTTCCTTCCTGTACTGCTGTGATCACATGACTTAGATTGTGAAACTGAGCTGGCACTTAGTCTGATTCACTGAACAACAACCTAAAAATAGGCCCTGAGTGCGAACATGACATCTTCATAAATGGCTGTTAGTGGAAGTCACAATTCCATTATCGTGTAACTTACCCATTGATTATTTTTTTGTGATAAGAATGGAGTATACCATATACAGCCCTGATTTTTAAAAGGCTCCAGAAGAGCTCATTTCTATGGAAAAATTGAATGACATTTGTCTAGTCTCAATCCCAAATGAGAACAAAATGGTTAAGTGATATTTCAAATAAAGTTTATAAGACTTACAGATAATTTAAGACTTTAATCCTAAAACAACCTGAGTTCTTTGGAAAGCTTTTATGTTCTTTTGGGATTCCCACACAGGCTACTTACCTGCAGGCCTCCTTCCTGCCAGCATACAGGTTTAGTTACTGCTTGATGGTAGAAACAAATTCAAAATTAAGAACAAATGACAAGGAGAGCTCTGTTTGTCCTGAATCTTTAAATAAGAAAATAATTCTTTCTGAACTGAAAAGTGACCTTAATCAGCCTTTTCTGCACTTCATATTTTGAAGCTTATTTATATCTAGCCAATTGCTGATATTTTCCTCTAGGGCATATGTGTTACTCGAGCTTTTACAAAAGAATATTTGAATTTTAAAACCCAAGTTTCTAGAAGACCATAAAACACAGAAATGTAGAACTATGTGAATTCTCACACTGCCAAGATGAAGTTCCATGAAGTAAGTGACCAGGCTAAGATAAATCCTGAAGCCAGTATGGATATAACTGCCTCCTGGTACCAATAGCTCATTTCATACTAGAGACCATGTACTTTACCAGTTCAGTAAAACACTGGGCTGGCTATTTCTAGATACTTTTGTTACACAGTCCAGAAAAAAAATTAACTTTTAAGTATAGACAAATAAGGTTATCAGTTATAACAAAACTGAACAGGGCAAGTGCATTCTTAAGTATAAGTAGGACATGCAGAACATACAATGGGACTTCTATAACTCAATCTGAGCAAAAGTCAACTAAGGCGATAGTAACAATATAATGGTAAAATCAGTGACTCCGAAACTGCCAAAGAAATCACAGAGAAACCTTTCAAGACATTGTGCTAGGCACTAATTTTCTGGATAGAACTTCTAGGCAGACAGGCTAAAATGAAAAACAAAATGACAAATGAGACCAAAAACTTTTTTCACAGTAAAGGAAACAGTCAATGTAGTGAAGTTAAAAAAAAAAAAATATATATATATATATATATATATATATATATATATATATATATATAGAATGGGAGAAATTAACATCTAGTCACCTGAAAAGGGTTAATATTAAGAATATATAAAGATGAAAGCAACAGAAATCACATAACTTGTCCATTTGAAAACATGAAAACATGACCTACAGGGGCATTTCTCAGAATAAAAAAATATAAGTAGCTAACAAAAATATAGAACATGAGATAAATTTGATTAGGTATCAGGTAAGTATAAATAAAAAACTACTTGGAAACACCTGTGTCCATTTAAAATACCTGTTGTCACAAATGCTGGTAAGAATATGAAGAAAAATGATCGCTCATATATTTTTAATGGAAATGTAAATTAGCCATTGGCTAGTGACTCTTTTTTTAGAAGTTTAATTTTTTTCATCTGTATGTGGGTGTGTCTCTGTTTGTAATATGTTTGTACACATGGGTGTTGATGCCAACACAAACTGGAGTTACAGGTAGTTGTGAAATATTTTATGTGAGTGAGAACTTAGTTTCCATGCAAGACCAGCAATTATTCTTCATCACTGAGCTATCTCTCCAGCTTATTATCGACATCAATATTTCTCTACTTTGTATATTTATATTCAAAAAAGATGAGTGATATTTCCAATATTTTTACTCTCAGGAGATTTTATAGAGAAAAGTTACCTTAGACAAATTCTATATGTATATATAAATTTAACATACTTAACTTTAGGTATACATTACTCGAGTGCTCTATGGGCACAGTGAGGAAATACTCATGATCTCACATCAAAAGGCTACTGTATTCATTTCATTTATTTCATTATTTCATTATTTTTCATGGCTTCAACAAGTTATGACAAAATAGGTGGTTTTAAAGAGTAGAAATTTAATTTCTCGCAGTGCTGCAAGGAAAGAATATGGTAAACAACCCTCAAGGCTATGCTTCTGAGCTTTTGGGAGGAGCCTTCTTTGCTTATTAAAGCTTTCAGAGAATCTTGGTAGCACTTAATTGGATCTATATAATTCTATTTTCCTGCCTTACTCTATGTACGCCTTAAATGGTCTCAAACTTTCCTTGCTATTATAAAAACATTGTAAGAGGGATTATATCAGAACTTAACTCTCAATTAGTATACATTTGTGTTAAGATTCTTAATTACATCTACATAGACCTATTTAAAATAATTTCATGTGGATGGTCAGCAAATATCAGGACTGGCACATGTTTGACCTAGTACAATTCAACCCATCATAATATACCTGGTTATTTTCACTGTAAGATGACCTTTTTTTTTTTTTTTTTAACGAACCACCTGAGCAACCTATTTTTTCAGTGATTAAAATCAGTGACCCATTTCTTTTTTTATTTTTAAAAATTTTTATTGGATATTTTATTTACACTTCAGATATAATCCCCTTTCTCCATTTTCCCCCACCCAGGAACCCTCTATCTCATCTCCCCTCCTCCTGCTTCTATGAGGATTTGTCTTTATACACCTTTCACTACCACCTCCCCATCCACAATTTTACCCACACAGGGGCGTCCAGCCTTCACTGGACCAAGGACTTCCTCAACCATCTATGCCTGACAATGTTATCCTCCCCTACATAAACAACTGGGGCCATGGATCCCTCCCTATGTGCTCCCAGACTTGTGGTTTAGACCCTGGGAGCTCTGGTTAGTTGGTATTGTTGCTCTCCCAATGGGACCACAGCAAAACCTTTCAGCTCCTTCAATCTTCTCTCTAACTCCCCCATCAGGAACCCAATGATCAGCTTGATGGTTAGCTGTGAGCATCCACCTCTGTATATTTCAGATTTTGGCAGACCTCGAAGGAGACAGCTATATCAGGCTCCTGTCAGCATGCACTTCCTGGCATCCACATCAACATCTACCTTTGGTGACTGCACAAGGGATGGATACCCAGGTGGAGCAGTCTCTGGACTGCCCCCTCTTTCAGTTTCTGTCTCCATAGTTGCTCCCATGAGTATTTTCTTACCCCTTCTAAGAAGGGTCAAAGCACACACACTTTGGTCTTCCTTGTTGATGAGCATCATGTAGTCTGAGAGTTGTATCTTAGATATTGCAAGGTTTTGGGCTAATATCCAATTATTAGTGAGTGCATACCATGTGTGTTCTTTTGTGATTGGGTTAACTCACTCAAAATGATACTTTCTAGTTTCATCCATTTACCTAAGAATTTCTTGAATTCATTGTTTTTAATAGCTGAGCAATATTCCATTGTATAAATGTACCAGGTTTTCTGTATCCATTTTTCTGTTGAAGGACATCTGTATTCTTTCCAGCTTCTGGCTACTATATATAAGGCTGCTATAAACATAGTGGAGCATATATCCTTGTTATATGTTGGAGTATCTTCTGTGTGTATACCCAAGAGTGGTATAGCTGGGTCCTCAGATAATACTATGTCCAATTTCTGAGGAACTGCCAAACTGATTTCCAGAGTGGTTGCACCATCTTGCAGTCCCATCAACAATGGAGAAGTGTTTCTCTTTCTCCACATCCTCACCAGTATCTACTATCACCTGAGATTTTTATCTTAGCCATTCTGACTAGTGTGAGGTGGAATCTCAGGGTTGTTTTGATTTGCATTTCCCTGATGACTAAGGATGCTGAACATTTCTTTAGATGCTTCTCAGCCATTCGAATTTCCTCAGTTGAGAATTCTTTGTTTAGCCCCATTTTTAATAGGGTTATGTTGTTGTCTGGAGTCTATTTTCTTAAGATCTTTGTATATATTGGATATTAGCCCTCTATCGGATGTAGGATTGGTAAAGATCTTTTCCCAATCTGTTGGTTGCAGTCTTGTCCTATTGACAGTGTCCTTTGCCTTGCAGAAGCCTTGCAATTTTTTGAGGTCTCATTTGTAAATTCTTGATCTTAGAGCATAAGTCATTGATGTTCTGTTCAGGAACTTGTGCCTAGGTATTCGAGGGTCTTTCACACCTTCTCTTCTATTAGTTTCAGTGTATCTGGTTTTATGTGAAGGTCCTTTATCCACTTGGACTTTAGCTCTGTATAAGGAGATAAGAATGATCGATTTGCATTCTTCCACATGTTATCCTCCAGTTAAAGTAGCATCATTTGTTGAAAATGCTGTCCTTTTTCCACTGGACAGTTTTAGATCCTTTATCAAAGATCAGGTGCCCATAGGTGTGTTGATTCATTTCTGAGTCTTCAATTCTATTCCATTGATTGACCTGCCTGTCATTGTATCTCTACCATGCATTATGTGTACCTTGCACTACTGTCCTATAGTACAGCTTGAGGTCAGGGATGGTGATTCCCCCAGAAGTTTTTTTATTGTTGTGAATAGTTTTTGCTATCTTGGGATTTTTGTTATTCCAAATGAATTTGAGAATTTCTCTTTCTAATTCTCTGAAGCATTGAGTTGTGATTTCACTGAATCTGTAGATTGCCTTTGTCAAGATGGCCATTTTTGCTGTATTAGTCCTGTCATCCATGAGCATGGAAGATCTTTCCATTTTCTGAGATCTTCTTCGATTTCTTTCTTCAGAGACTTGACGTTCTTATCATATAGATCTTTTACTTGCTTGGTTAGATTCACACCAAGATATTTTATATTATTTGTGAGTATTGTGAAGGGTGTCACTTCCCTAGTTTCTTTCTCAGCCTGTTTATCCTTCCAGTTGAGGAAGACTACTGATTTGTTTGAGTTGGTTTTATAACCAGCCACTTTGCTGAAGTTGTTTATCTGGTTTAGGAGTTCTCTGGAGGAAGTTTTGGGCTCACTTAAGTATACTATCATATCATCTGCAAATAGTGAAATTTTAACTTCTTCCTTTCCTATTTGTATCCCTTTGACTTCTTTTCATTGTCTAATTCCTCTGGCTAGGACTTCCAATACTATATTGAATTGGTAGGCAGAGATTGGGCAGCCTTGTCTAGTCCTTGATTTTAGTGGGATTGCTTCAAGTTTCTCTCCATTTAGTTTGATGTTGGCTACTGGTTTGCTGCATATTGCTTTTACTATGTTTAGGTATGGGCCTTGAATTCCTGTTCTTTCCAGGACTTTTACCATGAAGGAATGTTGAATTTTGTTAAATGCTTTCTCAGCATCTAGTGAGATGATCACTTGTGGTTTTTTGTTTTGTTTTGTTTTGTTTTGAGGTTTTTTTTTTTGAGTTTTGAGTTTGTTTTTTTGTTTTTTGAGTTTTTTTATATAGTGGATAACTTTGATGGATTTCCAAATATTGAACCATCCCTGCATTCCTGGGATAAAACCTACTTGATCATGATGGATGATTGTTTTGATGTGTTCTTGAATTTGATATGTGAGCATTTTATTGAGTATATTTGCATTGATATTCATAAGGGAGATTGGACTAAAGTTCTCTTTCTTTGTTGGGTCTTTGTGAGGTTTTGCTAATGAGTGTGACTGTGGCTTCATAGAATGAATTGGGTAGTGTTCCTTCTGTTTCTATTCTGTGGAATAGTTCGAAGAGAATTGGTACTAGGTCTTCCTTGAAGGTCTCATAGAATTCTGCACTAAAACAATCTGATCCTGGGCTTTTTTTTTTTTTGGTAGGGAGACTTTTAATGACTGCTGCTATTTCTTTAGGGGTTACGGTACTGTTTAGATGTTTAGATCTCTAACCTGATTTAACTTTGGTAACTGGTATCTGTCTAGAAAATTGTCCATTTCATCCAGATTTTCCAGTTCTGTTGAGTATAAGCTTTTGTAGTAAGATCTAATGATATTTTCAATTTTCTCAGTTTCTGTTGTTATGTCTCCCTTTTCAGTTCTGATTTTCTTAATTTGGGTACTGTCTCTGTGCCTTCTGGTTGTTCTGGCTAACGGTTTATCTATCTTGTTGATTTTTTCAAAAAACCAGCTCCTGGTTTTGTTGATACTTTGTGTAGTTCTTTTTGTTTCTGCTTGGTTGATTTCAGCCCTAAGTTTGATTATTTCCTGCCATCTACTCCTCTTGGGTGTATTTACTTCTTTTTGTTCTAGAGCTTTCAGGTATGCTGTCAAGTTGCTAGTGTATGCTTTCACTAGTTTCTTTTTGAAGACATTTAGGGCTATGAGTTTTCCCCTTAGCACTGCTTTCATTGTGTCCCATATGTTTTGGTATGGTGAACCTTCATTTTTATTAAATTCTAAAAAGTCTTTAATTTCTTTTTTTTATTTCTTCCTTGACTAAGTCATCATTGAGTAAAGCGTTGTTCAGTTTCCACATGTATGTGGGCGTTCCATTGTTTTTGTTATTATTGACATCCAGCCTTAGTTCATTTTGATCTGATAGGATGTAAGAGAATATTTCAATATTTTTGTATCTGTTGAGTCCTGCTTTGTAACCAACTATATGATCTATTTTAAAGAAGGTACCACGAGGAGCTGAGAAAAAGTTATATTCTTTTGTTTTAGGATGAAATGTTCTATAGATATTCATTAAATCCATTTGGTTCATAACTTCTGTTAATTTCACTGTGTCTTTGTTTAGTTACTGTTTACATGATCTGTCCATTGCTGAGAGTGTGGTGATGAAATCCCTTACTATTATTGTGTGAGGGCAATATGTGCTTTGTGCTTTAGTAAAGTTTTTTTTATGAATATGGGTGCCCTTGCATTTGGAGCATAGATGTTCAGAATTGAGAGTTCATCTTGGTAGATTTTTCCTTTGATGTGTATGAAGTATCCTTCCTTAACTTTTATTTTAAAATTTTTGGTTGAAAGTCGATTTTATTCAAAATTAGAATGGCTACTCCAACTTGTCTCTTGGGATCATTTACTTGGAAAATTGTTTTCCACCATTTTACTCTGAAGTGGTGTATGTCTTTGTCACTGAGGTGATTTTCCTGTATGCAGCAAAATTCTGGGTCCTGTTTACATATCCAGTCTGATAGTCTACATGTTTTTATTGGGGAATTGAGTCCACTGATGTTAAGAGATATTAAGGAAAAATGATTTTTGTTTCCTGTTATTTTTGTTGTTAGAAGTGGAATTATGTTTGTGTCGCTATCTTCTTTTGGGGTAGTTGAAAAATGACTTTCTTGCTTTTTCTAGGTTGGAGTTTTCCATATATTATCCTTTGTAGGACTGGATTTGTGGGAAGATATTGTGTAAATTGGTTTTGTCACAAAATATCTTGGTTTCTTCATCTATAGTGATTGAGAGTATTACTGGGTATAGTAGTCTGGACTGGCATTTGTGTTCTCTTACAATCTGTATAATATCAATCCAGGATCTTTTGTCTTTTACAGTCTTTGGCAAAAAGTCTTGTATAATTCTTATAGGTCTGTCTTCATGTTACTTTACCTTTTTCCCTTACTGCTTTTAGTATTTTTTTCTTTGTTTTGTGCATTTGATGTTTTGATTATTATGTGACAGGAGGAATTTCTTTTCTTGTCTAGTCTATTTGGAGTTCTGTAGGCTTCTTGTATGTTCATTGGCATCTCTTTCTTTAGGTTAGGGAAGTTTTCCTCTATAATTTTGTTGAAGATACTTACTGGCCTTTTAAGTTGGGAATCTTCACTCTCATCTATACCTATTATCCTTAGGTTTGTTCTTCTCATTGTGTCCTGGATTTCCTGGATGTTTTGGATTAGGGGCTTTTTGCATTTTGTGTTTTCTTTGACAGTTGTGTCAATGTTTTCCATGGTATCTTCTGCACATGAGATTCTCTCTTCTATATCTTGTATTCTGTTGGTGATGCTTACATCAATGACTCCTGATTTCTTTCCTAGGTTTTCTATCTCCAGGGTAGTCTCCCTTTAAGCTTTTTTTTAATTATTATTGTTTCTACTTCCATGTTTTAGATCCTAGATGGTTTTGTTTAATTCCTTCACCTGTTTGGTTGTGTTTTCTTTCAATTCTTTAAGGGATTTTTGTGTTTCCTCTTTAAGGGCTTCTACCTGTTTACCTTTGTTTTCCTGTATTTCTTTAAGGGATTTGTTTATGTCCTTCTTAAAGTCCTCTATCATCCTCATGAGAAGTAATTTTAAATCTGAATCCTGCTTTTCCAGTGTGATGGGGGTGTCCAGGACTTGCTTCGGTGGGAGAACTGGGTTCTGATGATGCCAGGTAACTTTGTTTTCTGTTGCTTATATTCTTGTGCTTGCCTTTCACCATCTGGTTAACTCTGGTGCTACCTGCACTCACTTTCTCTGACTGGATCCTGTCTTTCCAGTTGTCTTGCTTGTGTCAGAACTCCTCAGAGTCCAGATGTCTCTGTGATCCTGTGATCCTGTGATCCTGTGATCCTGAGCTCCTGGGTTGAAGAGTTCCTGGGACTCAGGCTGTCTCTGGAATCCTG
>JANHMN010000004.1:153395839-153438900 GCA_030674055.1 Rhabdomys pumilio
TGTGTGTGTGTGTGTGTGTGTGTGTGTGTGTGTGTGTGTGTGTGTGTGTCTTACTTGTTAGGAGTTTTTTGTAGACCATCTTGCATGCTAAATATGTATTCTACCACTGAGCTACATCTCTAATTTTTTTTTAAGGTGTTTTCCCCCATTTTCAGATTCAAAACTACAGCTAATCTCTAGTAATAAAGAATACTTTTCAACAATTTATACGGGATCAATAAACCAATAATAATATAGGACTATTTTAAACTATACTTGAATTTTTCAATGTAGACAAATGTGAATGACAAGCCTTGAACTGAAATTTTCTTGAAAAGTAGAGGTATTTGATGAAATGTAAGAGAAATATATCATTTCAAACACCAAAAAAAGTAACGGGCAATACATTTATCAATATTGTATATTAGTTATACTTTAAGGTAATTTCTTGATTACCTTGGATTGGATATTTTACTATTGAAATTAATTTCCATCACTTGAACATTAAAGTATGTCTCCTGGATTATTTAGAGTTGCACTTGTGGTTTGCAATGCTTCTATTGCATGGTCCAAAGACAGCATATTACCTGCAGACACTACACATGCTTTACCCATTGCTGCAATTGTGAACAGCAGCATTTTTCACAAACCAGTGAACTCTCAAAGACACTTCTGGTATCATGTTGACTGCAAAGGGAAGTTCATGTGATGAATTATTCACTTTCTGGGGTAAGAGGAAGCATTTAGTGAGTCCCCAGAGAAGTGTTGAGTGGAGGGCAGTTTTAGGTAGACAGACCTCTGGCAGCTCCTCTCAGCATTTTCCTGCCTTCCTATTTCAATGAAAACATGCAGCATTATTTTTCCCTTGGCTTATGTTTTCCAGTTGGATATTTACTTTTAGAAGCAACTATTGTTGTCTAATGTTCATGGAACAATCCATACTGATAATAATAAAATTTATGTTGTTTTTTTGATTCTTCATTGCCCTATTATTCTCAATATCAATATGTTTTAGTTGTAATAATTCCTTTGTAATATTGTTACTTTATGCTAAAGTTATAACCTTCTAAAAGCATCTAAATAGTTTTCAACAAAAAGAAATGAGATGGTAAATGAGATTGGCATTTTCAAAAATGGAACTGAGGGAAAAGCCATGCGTAATTATCCATGACAGTCTGGCACTTGAACGTTATTGAAATGTGAATGAGATTAACAGTATAGTTGTAGAAAGAACAGACACCAAGCCTTTTGGTTTGTCTATTATCTGGTTTATTGATGTACTGCTGTCAGGCATAGATACTGAGTTTCTATGGCCCAAACTGCAAGGAAAAGCTCATTGAACCATATTTACCCCTTTATCAGTGTTTTGGGAAAATGAGTGGTAATGCAGATAGAAGTCACGTGCCTAAAGAAAAGGTTAGATTGCAGTTTTTCTCTACTCAATATTTATTTATAAATAAGGATTTGTCTCAAGGAAAATATAAGCCATACACCCTCAAAAGGCTCAAGTTTTACTTTTTCCATTGATTTTACTAATCCATTTACAAGTTATTTGTGTATAATTACATGGATGCTAATAGTAAAAATCTGCTTAATTACCTTGCTGGACAGACAAAGAATCCCTCTCTACTTGAGGAGTACGTATTCTAGATGCCAGCTTCCTTCTATCACACTTGTGTGGCTCTGTGTAGACAAGGACAACATATAAATTCTTGGTCATATATCAGAGTAGCCATTACTCATTTGCTTCACAGAACAAAACAACCTAGAAAACTGAAACCCAGTAAGAATGCTCACAGTCTAAGCCAATCATGCTTTTTAACCTTCCTGTATTTGTTTCCTTGAATATTTTTTTTAAAAAATTGATTAGAATGAACTAATTTATATCTAACGTCACTGAATTTGGAAGTGTAATATAAATCCTACCCACTGTTTTGTCCCTGCCACTTAGCATAGACCACAGAGAAGGTGTGCGTGCCATCACACGACCAATCTGTTTACAAGTATGAGGCTGTATGGGAGATGAGGATAGTCAGGATCATATAATGAGTTGTTCTTCTGTTACATGGTTCCGTGTCATATATGCTTTCTTATATTGATACAGCCTAGAGTCATCAGAGAGAAAAATGCCTCAACTAATTGTCTAGATGTGATTAATCTGTGGGGACATCTGTGGAAGGAATTAATGTGTAGAATATACAAACACTGAACAGGTAACATCCAGAAAACAAACCACACCATAAATAACTGGATTACAGAACTAAGAAAGTTCTGTAAAGAATAAATACAGATGACTAGTACCACATTAAAAGTGATCAGTATCCATAGAACTACCAGGAAAATAAAGATGAAAATTATTTTGAGATTTCCTTTTACCCCATTGTTGAAGGTAATATTTAAAACGGTGGCACTCAATCTGGCTTGTTATTATGGCACTGCCATGTTCCTAACTAGACAAGGCCTGACGCCATTTTGGTATACTTATGTAGTGGAATGTTATCCAATATTTTAAATACTATTTTCAGGTAAATGGATGGATCTGGAAGTAATCATTCTGTAGGAAGTTACTCAGACCCAGAAAGATAAATATCACCTTCTTCATATGTGGATGCTAGCTTTAGATATGTATGTTTAGACTGGAGTGCCAAAGGAAGCCAGGAACCTAATCAGGAGCCCTGTGTAGATTTCAAGGGATAGGGAATAAAACACAGTCAATATGAAAGTAGAAAGGGACATAATGGAACAGGGAGTGTTAAATGTTGTGGGAAGTGAGGAGGAAATGATAGATTAATGGAGGAATAGCTAACACTGAAGAGATTTACAAAGACTACATGGAAATTCTTTACTGTAGAAGTCTCCTAGTGTACATATATTAATTTAAATGGAGTTACCCCATAACAGAGGGAGTAAAGGTGATGTCTGTCCCAGACTGATTAATGGATGGATAATGAAGCTGTAGTAAATTTATACAATGAAATATCAATTATTTAAAAAATGAAATTTGTGGTTTAACAGAGTAAATTGGAAGTTCTTCTTTTGAGTAAGGAACCTAAGCTCAGACAAACAAAAGTTCTATGTGTTCTGTCTTACATAGACTGTAGCCTCGAGTATTTTGTTTTGCTGGGTTAACTTGGAGCACATCTGGGAACAAGAGGTTAGAAAAAGGTCATTAGCAGGAATGTGTATTAAGGGAATGGAGAAGACTATAAATAAAATGAAAGTAGAGAGGCTGAACACTCTAGACTGAAGGATTTAAAGCAAGATGGGCTGGAGGAGATGGGGAATCAAGGGAACAGCTAGAAGATTAACTAAAACAAACAGACTGTTAAAAAGCCAAGTGGAAACAAACAGCCTTAAGGCTCAACTGGGAATATAATTAGAAAGCATAATAGAACACATGTGATATGAAAGGAAGCAGGAGACTATCGGCAATGGAAGGGTTACATAGGAACGGAGAGGGAGACGGGAAATGGAGGGCAGTAGGGAAATACAGGGTGCACTCACCAAAACCAATGATGTGTGATAGAAGCTTATCTGAATCCTCTGGTATAGCTTATCTAAACCCGCTAGTATGTAAGCTCCTTAAAAACATAGTTTAACAAGAGGACATTGAAGATAAGTACAAAACAGTACTCCCAGAAGATGTAAGTCACTAAACAAATTTTCTAGTGCCATATTTAGGATACTTCCCTATGAGTTATTGTTTGGGGAGGACTTAGATGCTTCAAAACAATGTAGGCTACTGCTACTGCTCCTGGTTACCTAGTAGAACTAGATAGTTAGACCCTGTTGCTGAAGACATCACTCACTTAGATTAGAAGAGTTGCACAAAACAATCACAAACTGCCACATAAATGACCTGTTAGTTAGCTTTTGGGAGGTGATATGGAGGGTTGTAGGGAGAACGGCGTCAGTAGATTCACCCAGTGCTGGACCCTGATTACTACAATATCAATCGTCCAACAAGAATGTGTGTTGGATGGTAAAACATGCCAGGAAGTTTGGTAAGGTAGAGCAGGTTGAGACCCAAAGACTCGGTGGGCACACACCTAAGACTTAGGAAACTCCCTGCTTCCTGCCAGACTCCTGGCCTAGAACATGTGCCATGCTCCTCACATAAAAGAAACGTGTGCTAAGTTCCTTTAGGCCCAAAACAGAGTTCTCCATGCTAATGACGTACCTAGAGACTGAAGAGCTTAGCCAATAAGCTTTCCTTTCTAGACATTCCTCCCTGCAAAAGGTATTTAATCTCAGGTCTACCCTGAGAGCTGGATATGGTATGTTACGCATTTTCCACCATGAACAACCTATAAACTTTATTATCATAGACTGTTTCTTTCATCAAGATCTGTCATGAGGAGTCATGGAGAAGATATTCAACTACAGAGAGCTGCAGTTTAATTCTCCTGTGGAAGGCCTCGCTGTGTTCCCAAGCCAGATGCCACCAAGCCTGCCCCACCAAGCTAAAGGCAATCACTGCTGGGGCAAGCCGGATCTCCCCTTTTCCCAAGCCCCCGGCTAGACACTGTCTGAGGACCAGGGCCAGGAGCTCCTGACTCCATTCTTGACTCTTCCGAGACTTCCAGCTGCTCCTAGATTCCAAGAATCAGAGAAACCCTTGGCTGGCGTCTTTGCAGGCCCGCGGATCCCCAAGCCAGCTCTGGCTTTCCCAGAGCACATCTTAGATTGTGTTTTCCCACCCCAGAGCAGTGTCTCAGCGCTTCTCTATAGCGCTGCACCTACCTGCCCTGGCAGAGGCATGGGCTAAGTGCAGCATTCAGCCTCCCTAAGAGCCTGGGCCCAGTGGTGGAGCAGATGCAGACCCACAGTTGTGTAAACTGGTGCAGTAACAGCATACGTTTTATAGAGGTAATCACCCATTTTCTGATTGAATCTGAGACCTGTTCTACAAGTGAGAACCTATGATAGGTATTCCAAATATGGACATTTGGGCTTGGAAGGTCATAAGCCTACAGGAAATTAACAATGAAAATTTTCCGTGTAATGTTATTTGGAGAATACTCTAAGGGAGGAGATACAATGCTATTGACCAAGCTTAAAGATCTGAAAATTGGAGGAAATCACGAATAGTGATATACACAAAACTCTAAAACCATAAAGAAAATCATATACTAGGATCCTGCATTATACAATTTATTTCCTGGCTTAAACAGCTGCTCTTAGGAAATGACTGTCATGTGCATATTGCATAGTAAGCTCACTATGGCAGAAAAGTACTTTCTTTCTACCAAAAGGCTAAAGCTTACCTCATTAACAAAGTAAGTACTTGTGGACTAAAATTTCAAAATCTCTCAAGGGTTTATAAAGGGTTTTAAGCATCCTTTGTTTAGGTCAGCCGTCTTTCTTGAAACAACATTTATGTATTATTGCCACAGTAATAATACCAAATTCTGTAGATGCCTTCAGAGGAAACAGAATTATCATTCAGGTCATTATAGTAATTAACTGAAAATACCAATCATAAGTTTAACAGAGCAGAATGTCCTAAATATTAGAGAAGGGAGTATACCATCAGGAGACTGGTGAGGGAGGTGGATTTTATGACATATGTTTGGAAAGAAAAAGGTTATCTCATGAACTTAAGTGTCCTGTAAATGCCCATCTCTTTTTGAACTCTCCAGTGCTTCTCCAGACAAGTGTGATAAGCGTTTTAACCATGTAATGTTAGCTCACAACTTATATATGGGATAAATGAAGGCGTGAGTGATTTATGAAAGGTGTAAAGAGATTCACCTCTGAAGTGTGAATAATCTCTGCAGGTAGAGAAATTGCCTGTTATTAAATGCTAATATGAGGGAAAGAGAATTTCTTTATCTAATGTTATTTGTTTCTGAAATAGTTTTTAAATGGAATCGTAAAATTTCTGTGAAGTAATATTTTCTTTCCTATGCCATACTCATACACAACGGAAGGATAAATATAATTGTAATGCAAGGAGGCTTATCTTCTGCCTGCTGGCATAAAAGGTGCCTGGGGTGTCTATGCTGATGGAGAAATTCAACCATTATGCTCTCCTGGTCTTTTCATGGTACCAATGGCATATCTGTGTGAGACAGTTGCCTGATACAAGGTCTGTGAATTAAATAGAACTAATTAGTTCTGAGCTTCTATCTAACATGAACCCTATAATTAAAAGGTTGACTTATAAAGCAATACATAGAAGAATCCTGGTGAAGACCACAACCCTAATTGACCCATCCTTGTGAAAACTTGGCACTTGAGGGTACATATTTAAGGTTACAGAAAGAATCATTGTGGTCTCTAATTTTATGAAAAATTAGAAATAATTATAAAGACAATAAATAGTAGACAGAGATAAATTCTGCATGGGACAGACATATTTTATAGATGAGGGGAGAGATTTATTTAACCACTTTCTACTTCATAGATATAATTGGATTTTGGATGCATTTCTGACATAATAATTCATAGAACTCATTATGAATGTACCAGGGTTTTGATTTAACTGTAATCTAGTAGCAAGGAACCACGTCCAAAGGTGAAAATTCTGGGGGTTGGAGAGATTGTTCAGTGGATAGGGTCACTGACTCCTTTTGCAGAAGACCCAAATTCTGTTACCACATACAAGACTTCTACAAAACATCTATAATTCCGGTTCCAAGTGTGTATGAGCATAGTACAAGAAAGAAAATTCTGCTTCCTAGAAATTTTACAATTCCATTTAAGTATGTCAGAAACAATTTATATCATCTATTTATCTATGTCTATGAACTACCTATAATTTATCTAGCTATCTACCTTGTATTGTCTGTCTGCCTATCTATCTATCTATCTATCTATCTATCTATCTATCTATCTATCATCTAACATGTATACATTATTAAAGCATCTTACTATGTAGCCCTGGCTGGCATGGCACTCACTATATAAACCATTCTGGCCACAAATTCTTGAAAATCAACCTGCTTCAGGCTCCTAAGTGCTGGAACTTAAGGCATGCATACACCACCACACCAAGATGAGTGTTCAAATTTCAAGGAAGGAATTAATATTTGGCATTCATTATTTTATGATTTTTCTATTAGAAAATTATTCTTTGGAAATTTTATATTTTAACGTATTTTGATAACTATAATGAAAGAAATCAATGATCATTATGAATTATATCATTTTCTTTTCATATGTTTATTTTTTATTTAACATTTTGGCAAAAAAAAACCAAAATAGATACATCTTTACATTTTAATTACCACACTGACTTCTCTAATAAACTACTTTTTTCTATTTTTGCATGGTTTTATATTGAATCACCCAAGCACTTAAAATTTTGCCTATTCAATTTGTAAAAAGGAAATGATATTTTCTCTTACATGTTATAAAATATTTACAAGAAAGATGTTTTATATCTTTTAATGAGCTAAGCTATTGATATTTTTGTTTGTAGATTTGACATTCTTATTGAATTTTTATTTAATTTTGCTTGATTTGGGGGCATCATCTGAACTTTTAAGAATTTTTATAAAGCTTGAAAATGATTAGATGATACATTAAAATATTTTTAAGGGAGAAATGATTTCCAAATTTTATAATTAAATAAAAGCTTAAAGTAGTCTTTGAAGATTAGTAAGTTCTTTGCAACCATTTTGGCTTTCCTATGAATGCTCCAGTTCCCAAATAATGACACAGAGGCATATTTATTTGTGAATTAATTCCCAGACCCTAAAGTAGGTTTGTTTGCCAACTGGCTTATAACTGAACTATTCTATGTCTGCCATGTGGCTGATTACCTCTCTTCAGTTTCTTACATCTGTCTTCTCCATGGCCAATTTCTAATTCCTGTCTCCTTTCCAGAATTCCAATCTCTTCACAGAAGTCCTGCCTGTTCTCTCTTGCCTTGCTATAGGCTGTTCAGCTTTTTAGTGACAGATGATGTTTTTACACAGTGCACAGAGATGATCCCAACAGGTATTTATGAATTAGAATTTCTGTGAAGAAAAGACTTGGAAAATGGAAACGATGATACAAGACTTGTCTTTTGGTAAAAAGCAGAAATTGGTAAAAAACACAAAAATGAGTACACTTACTATTTTTGTGTTTAACATCTCTAGACATAGAAAGCACTTTCTTATATTGCTCATTTACTTATTTATTTATTATTTATTTTGCCCAAAACTTTGTAACAATGATTCTGGAAATGTACAATGATATTATATAGAAATTACCCCATGAAAGATAAAAGAAAAAGATAAACCCATGATCTGTTTTCTTGCTTCCTGAAGTCTTCTGGGTCTGCTTTTAACCTTCAACTTCCTTCTAAGTAATATTAAAGATTAGCAGGTAACTTCAACCTGCAATGAAAATTACCCTTGCTTAACATGCCAATCACCTAATAGGTAGACTTTACTTTTATATTTCTATCATTTTAACACTAGCAGTCACTTGAACTTTTTCCTTTGACAGTTTTTTTTTTTTTTTTTTGGTTTTTATCGAGACAGGGTTTCTCTGTGTAGTCCTGGCTGTCCTGGAACTCACTCTGTAGACTAGGCTGGCCTCGAACTCAGAAAATGGCCTGCCTCTGCCTTCCAAGTGCTGGGATTAAAGGCGTGCGCCACCACCACCCGGCCCCCTCTGACATTTTTTAATTTTAGTATCTCTCACTAATGTTTAAAGAAAAGCCTTCCATCTCATCTTTGAAATAAATAAAAGATTAGAAAGCCATTGTTTGATTACTTTGTATGAGCCCAGCTGTTAGAACATTGTTTATAAATTTAGATGAGGAAATAAAAATTAGTTTCATGTTCCCAAGCCTTATTATTATGGTTTCTTCCCAATTATATTTCATATAAAAAGTGAACTGGAGAAAATATTTAGCCATAATAAAGCAGCTGATAATGGGAACAGATACATAGTTAAATTCTAAGAGCACCTTGGGTTTCCAGCCCTTCTTTATATAAGTTCTTTACCTTGTTCACTTTGCATTTATCTGTGTTGGAGAATATTTTAAATCTCTTTCTATTTCCCCCCAGTAATACAGTAAGTCATTCAAAAACCTTTTATTTTCGTAGGAACAGAGATATTGGGAATTTGATTTAGAATTATAAGGTTCCCATTTTAAACTTTCTAAGGAAATTGACTCTGGATTACTTAAATATTGTTACACAATTCTTTTTTTATTTTTTATTTTTAATTGAGTATTTTATTTACATTTCAGATGTCATCCCCTTTCCCCACTACCCCTCCCTAGAGAGCCCCTATCCCATGCCCCCTTTTCCTTTTTGCTTTTATACATGTTTTTTAAAAAGTTAATCAAAGGCTTTATAAGTTTGGTAATGCTCAATCAGAAGTGTAACCCAACACCCAACCTAGATATATCAACTATCTTTGACTGGTGGAAACACGTGAACATCTGCCTCCATGTCTCCTCCTCTCTTTCTTTCTCTTTCTCTCTCTTCCCTTTCTCTCTCTTTCTCTCTCTCATCACCTAGTTTCTCCTCTCCTTCTTCTCTTCCTTTCCTTACTTCTCTTCTTCTCTGTACTCCTCCCACCTTAGCTCCTCCTACATATCACCCTTCCCATTAAAATAAAATTTTTCTCTCAAAATACAATTAGAGCATAACTATACCAATTTGTACCAGTGAGGTACAAAATAGTCCTAATACCCAGTCCATCATTTTGTTGACTAACCAGAACCTCTGTCATCTCTCCTAACTAAAACATTTAGTTCTGAACCTGACTTTTTTGTTGGCTTTAGAATGAATGTCAGCTGAAAACCATCCACTCAAATCTTTTCTCTCAAAGTAGATAGCCAGGATTGGCTATAAGACTGTAAGTTTTCAACCCTGTCAGAAGTTCAGAATGACTGAGTTAACTGAAATTATGGGAAGCACAAAGCATAGCTTCTAAAACTTAGCCATTTTATAGATACCGCTGAGCACCTAGACAGTCTCTATACTACAAAACTTTGGAGCATCTGATCTTCAGCCTTCTGGCCCAGGATCATCTGAAAGACTTTAGTGATGAAGAATTATTAAGGGCTGATTACTCTGTTTAGGCAGATATAATCAGTCGATTATTCTGCAAGTGTGTCCTTTTCTGGACAGTAATTTGTCTATAGATGGAAAGAGGCAGTTCTTGCCTGGTGGCTGTCTCACCACAACTGGAGTAACTCCAAAGATGCTTAATTTCTTCTTAGAATACAAGACAGGAAGCTGTCAGGAGCAGACAGGTCTCTAATCAAAATGAACATTAATACAGAAATGTTTGTAACGTCAATTCTGTGGATTTCTGATGTTTTGAAAACCAACTATCCATGTAAGACAATCTGGACTGTTGTCTGTTAACTCTTCTCAACTATTTCTAAGTAAAATATAGAAAACACCCTAACAATAAACTCAAAGCCCTGAATTTGCTATAGTCCCTTAAGTCACAGGATAACCATCTCAAATCAGTTAAAAAAGTTAAAGAAGGACTGAGTCCTTCTTTATGTTACACAGGCACATGCATATGAGAGTAACAATATTCATCTCACTTTTATATCAATAAGAAGCTCGTACCAATGAAAACCTTAAATTTGAAATCAAAGTAAATTTTGTACCATTTAAGAAATTATAACTTCATCTTGATAACAATTATACAGATTTCTACCAATAAGTTATGGCTATGCCATAAATCCTAGCTAATCCTCCTTGTTCCACCAAAACCACTACTTTTCCCTAGAAAGACAGCCCAGTATTAACCACCTTAGTCCCCAAGCCCAGGGAATGGGGCACTGACTCTTCATTAACTTCCTCAAGCTGATATGGGCATTGAGATATTAGAAGAGGAGTGGGAGGAAGAGTAAATTGATAAGCCTCTGACGCTGTGTCTTCACTGCATCCAGATGGAATTCCAGGACATAAGAGGTTTGAGCAGGTCTGCTCAGCTTGCTTGATGAGTAGATACACCAAGGCTGTGTATTGTGCAATATACAATTCTCAAAACATATTTTAGTATCGAGATAATTTTTTTTAGAGGTCTGACATTTTACTAAAGATGTTGTTGGTTCTAACAACGTTTCTTTCCCCCTGCTTTTTTTTTTATTGGATATTATATTTACATTTCAGATTTTATCCCCTTACCCCATTCCCCCACCACCCAGGAACCCCTTATCCCATCCCCCCTCCTCGTTCTTCTATGAGGTTGTGCCCTCACCTTCCCCCACACTCCCACCTCCCCACCTCAGATTTCTCTCTACTCAGTGTTCAGCCTTCATGGGACCAAAGATCTCCTCTCCCACCTATGCCCAACAAGGCCATCCTCCCCTACATATATAGCTGGAGTGATGGGTGCTATGTGCTCTTAGGCTGGTGGTTTAGGACCTGGAAAGCTCTGGTTGGTTGGTATTGTTGCTCTCCTCATGGAACTACCAACCCTTTCAGCTCCTTCAGTCTTCTAACTTCTCCATTGGGAACCCTTGATCAGATCAATGGTTAGCTATGAGTATCTGCCTCTGGGTATGTCAGACTCTGGGGGGACCTCTAAGGAGATAGCCATATCAGGCTCCTGTCAGCATGCATTTCTTGTCATCCATATCAGCATCTATTTTTGGTGACTGCACATGGGATGAATACCCAGGTGGAATGGTATCCAGACAATCTCTCCTTCTAAAGTCCTCTAACATCATCATGAGACGTGATTTTAACTCTCTATTCTGCTTTTCCAGTGTAATATGGTGTTCAGGGCTTGCTATGGTGGGAGAACTGGGTTCTGGTGGTGTCAAGTACCTTTGGTTTCTGTTGTTTGCGTTCTTGAGCTTGCCTTTCACCATTTGGTTAACTCTACTGCTACCCTCATTCACTGATTCTGACTGGAGACTGTCTTTCCATTTATCTTTCCTGTGTCAGAACTCCTCAGGGTCCAGATGTCTCTGTGATCCTGTGATCCTGAGCTCCAGCTGCTCTGAGTGCAGTGTCTCCTCTAGGATGTATCAGGGTAAGGTGTCTTTGTGAGAGCAGACCAGCTAGGTGTTCGCTGCTCTGAGTGTAGTGGTTCCTCTAGAATGTCTCAGGATATGGTGTCTGCCGCTTTGGGTTCCATGGCTCCTCTAGGATCTCTCTGGGTATGGTGTCCCATGCTCTGAGGTCGGTGGCCTCTCTAGGATGTTTTGGTATATAGTTTCCACAGGGGTGCAGACCCACTGAGTGTCTGCTCCCGCTGCTGGGTTCCTGAGAGGAGTGGAAGGGGAGTGAAATTCCACAGGAGTGGGGTTTGGGTGAGGGGGGTGTCCTGCAAGCTACCTGCTCCCAGCTGTGGCTCTGTGGCATAGGGCAGTTCACCACTGACCTTACCTGCCTCTCTGAGGACACTGGCCTCTCTGGGATGTCTCAGGATTCGGTTTCCACCAGGGTGCAGACCCACTGAGTGTCTGTTCCCGCCACCGAGATCCAGAGAGGGGCCTGTTACACAATTCTTGATGTAAAGCATTTACACACAACCTCCTTAAAGGAGAAAAAGGAGCATTTATTTGAAATCCAAAGTTCAACAACTTGATTGAGATAGAAAATATTCTCTTGCACTTATGGAAAGTGTATTTAATTGGGAAAAGGCAAATGAACAAAAGCCCAAGCTGCTCTTCACCAGGTGTGAAGGAACAGACCTCCCAAGGGAAGTGTTACTCAGACACCGGGGAGTTTTACTGAATGTTTTCAGTCACATGTAATTACTGAGTAATGCAAATATAACTGTTGCCATCTAAGATGTTTGCAACTTGAAGACCCAGATAGCCTGTACTGAAGGGACTTTGAAGGAAGTTCAGTAGGAGAAGATGATTTAAGAAAGACAGTATAGTTAGCCACAGCTGAATCTGAGTCCAGATTTATCCTGTAGGCCATCTTATTAAAGCAGTAGCCACAGCTATGACATACTTGCTTGGTTAGCATATCAGCGATGAGCCAAGATAAAGAGGAAAATGTCAGTGCTCTTCACTGTGATATCAGGGTTGTGCTTAATATTTAGAAACACGGGATTAGCTGTGTTTTCCAAGGATGGGGTGATGATACGATAATGAACCTAATCTGTGTTTAATAAGGTTTTCTTCCTTTGTGTTCATTGCAATATTGAACTAATTTTAGTTTGTTTGCACAGAAGTCCCCACTGGCTTATATCACATTATAGTACGTAGTGACAGGAATCCAGCAGGTATCAAATGCAGCACATGGCTGCCTGCCTCCAGAGATATGTTTTCCTAAATTAATGAAGCAGCTTTTCTCCATTCAATGGTGCCTAATAGAAGTGGATTTTATTATCTTAATACTTCACTAATCTCAATTATATTAAAGTCTTTCAAGAAATATTCTGGTTTGTACACTACATTATAACACAGACTTGGAGAAACATAAGTCCCAAATTTTTAGAAAAATTAACACCGTATCTTTCAAATTTGTACACATACAAAGTTAAACAAATTGTTAGTATATATTGAAATGTGTTTGAGAGTATACAATATGACTGTGTGATTGTGAATTTTCTGATAAGGTACTATGTATGAAGATTAGGAAAATCTTGGTTTATTCTGTTGCTGACTTTTAAATACTTCAATTTATGAGATTACTAAAAAAATCATTTTAATAGTTTAGAAAAACTTTAAATGGTATTGTATTTTTAATAGTTGCTGATTGTATTGTATGTTGACCACATTTAGTGAAAATCACATATTTGCACCATCAACATAATAAAAATAATGTGTGACAACACTTATTTCAATTAGATAAAGTTATTTATTTTACCAAGCATAAATAGTTTAAAAATCAGGTTTTTCAAAATAAATACATACAATCATCTGTTAAAATAAAATTAAAATAAAAAGTATTTCAGAGTACTGCTTTTGGGTCTAAGAAATTTGAATTTGTTCCATTTAAAATATTGTTCCAGTAACACTTAGCACTTTTATATTCTAAGACTTCAATTCCTATGTGAAAATTAGAATATTGAACTAGTTGAACTTTCTTCTATGCCCTGAGCACTGTGGTCATGGTCAAAGGGATTCCTTAGTGGATGTAGTTGTTTGAATAAGAATGCCCCCTTAGGCTCATGTATTTGAATGTTGGTCACCAGGGATTGGCACTATTTGAAAGGATTATAATGATGAGGACCTTGTTGGAGGAAGTGTGACACTGAGGGTGAGTTTTGAATTTTCAAAAGCTTTCACAGGCTCCTATGCTCCCTCTAGTTCTCTCTCTCTCTCTCTCTCTCTCTCTCTCTCTCTCTCTCTCTCTTTCTACCTGTAGATCAGGATGCAGTGTTCCCTGCTATTGCTTCAGCACCATGCCTACCACACCTACCAACATACTCCCCATGATACTGATAATGGACTAAGTCTCTGAAAGTATAAGCAAGCCCCCAATTAAATACTTTTTTTTATAAGTGTTGCTGAGGTCATCATGTCTCCTCTCATCAATAGAACATTGAATAAAACTGTAGATCCCTATTGTGAAGTTTCCCACTGATGTAGAGAGATGTGAGGGTGATAGGACAGGCACTACATCACTGAAATGCATGTTTACACCAAGATTCCGAGCATGGATAAAAGTTCACAGCGTTTGGAAGTTCATAGTCATTCAGTGCTTATCTAAATTATCGATTTCCTCTCTTCTGATTTAAATGCGTTTCGGAACACTCTAAGTGACCTCCATTGATTCTTACAAGCTTGTTAAAGATAGTTTTAATGCACTTTTGTGTGTGTGTGTAAAGAGAATATCACAAAATACAATGCTTTGGATTAAAATAATAATTTCACTACCATGTCTTAAGGATCACAAACATAAAGATCATCTCAGCTCTGCTCTTAGAGTTTGGAGGTGTCATTAGAGAATATCCAACAGAATGTAAGGATTACACTTGCTTACTTAAGACCAGTTGTGGACAAAATGCTTACTCATATGTCCAAACCCAATTTTCAGTGTGGTGTTGTTTAGAAATGAGGCTCTGGGATAGGTCTTGGGAGTGAGATAATTTGTCTTCTCTCTTTTCTCCCCCTGTCGTTTCCCACCTCTTTGTCTCCCTCTCTCCCTCTTTCCTTCCTTCTCTCCTCTTTGTTATGTTATGTGAGAAATCAACAGGATAACACTTGTCTAGAAACTGAAAAGCAAACCCTCTTCAGAAAACTATGCTTTCAACCCTTTAGTCTTGGATTTCCTAGTTTCAGAGCAGTGACAAATAATTGTTGATTTAACCACTTAGCTCATGTAGGGCAGTGGGCTGTGAGAAGCAGCTGGGTGTTTGATTGAGCATGAGATTCGCAGCTCTGCTCCCAGGTCCTGGTTCTTTTCACTTAGCTTCAGTCCTCCAACAACCCCTCCCACAGAGAAGTTTATGACCATCAGTCACAAGGAACAGAAACAAGTTTCTATTGTGACTGATGACTACCAGGCCACTAAAAAGAATGAAACATTGATTTCCCAATACTTTGTGTAAGTCTCATAAACATACTGAGGAAAATTAGTAAACAAGGGGGTCCCTCGGGCTCTCCCACATGCAGATGAGGTATCTCCAAGCTCTCAGGTCAAGTCAGTAGACATTATCTGCTGTCAGACCCTAACCCACCCCAAAACTGTATATAAGGGCTTCATTTAGGGGAAGTAAAGTACGCTCAAGAATCATCCTGGTGTCCAAGAGTTTTTGTCACAAGAGCTGTAACACTTGGGGAGATCTCTGCTCTCCCAGAACCTGCCTGAGAAACCAAGCTGCCTCTTGCCAGCTAGCCAGCTCCTTATCAGCTCAGCCCGGTCCGGCTCAGGGCAGAGAGACAGATGCAGCACCTGGGAGAGACCGACAATGGAGAGCGAGCAGAGGCAGCAGCAGGGGCAGGCAATCTCCCCTCCTGCTCGCACTCTGTGTCCTTTGGCTTCGACCTCTGGGCATCAGGCCGGGCCAGAGATCTACAAACAGTAGAGACACAGGCCAAAGGCAGCAGGGAGACAGTAGCGAGCCCTCCCTGCTCTCACCCTGTCACCAGTCAGGAGATCGTCGTGGGACACCCTCCAGAACAAGGGACCCACAAGCTCACATCAGTTTGTCATAGCATCCCAAGTCAACTAAGACAGTTAAGCCAAGTTTTGCTGTAGGCAAAGGTATCTAGGTTCTCTAATCTGGCCTTGTTGAAGTAAGTGCACTTTTGTTAGAGTAGGTGTGTTTTAGGAGTTGGGCTTTGAAGTTTCAAAAACCCACACTGGACCCAGTGTATCCCTCTGTTTGCACACCAGGATGCTAAGCTCCCAGCTACTGCTATAATACTATACATTTCTGTTTGCTGCCAATCTCCCCACCATGATGATAATGGACTAACGCTCTGAAAATGTAAGCAAGTCCGCAGATAAATGCTTTCTTTCCAAAGAGTTGCCTTAGTCACAACCACAACTAGGACACCCAGAATTAAATCATGTCCATATAAAGATTGAAGGAGCCTTTTTTCACAAGTCTTGTGACTCAGAACTTTAGAGGGCAATTCCATCACTCATTGTAGCTAGTGGTAGATTTCTCATTGCAGATTTCTCAGGACAGTTGTGTTTCCTATCTAGAGAATATCAAGAAGACAAAGGAGAAGAAGAAGAAAAGAAGAAGGAGAAGAAGAAGAAGAAGAAGAAGGAGAAGGAGAAGGAGAAGGAGAAGGAGAAGGAGAAGGAGAAGGAGAAGGAGAAGGAGAAGGAGAAGGAGAAGGAGAAGGAGAAGGTGAAGGTGAAGGTGAGGAAGAAGGTGAGGAAGAAGGTGAGGAAGAAGGTGAAGAAGGTGAGGAAGAAGGTGAAGAAGGTGAAGGGGAAGAAGGGGAAGAAGAAGGAGGGGAAGGGGAAGAAGGGGAAGGGGAAGGGGAAGGGGAAGGGGAAGGGGAAGGGGAAGGGGAAGGGGAAGGGAAGAAGGTGAAGGGGAAGGGGAAGGGGAAGGGAAGAAGGTGAAGGGGAAGAAGGGGAAGAAGAAGGGGAAGAAGAAGGGGAAGAAGAAGGGGAAGAAGGGAAAGGGGAAGAAGGGGAAGGGGAAGAAGGGGCAGGGGAAGGGGAAGGGGAAGGGAAGAAGGTGAAAGGGAAGAAGGTGAAGGGGAAGAAGGTGAAGGTGAAGGGGAAGGTGGAGGAGGAAGAGAAGGAGGAGGAGGAGGAGGAGGAGGAGGAGGAGGAGGAAGAGGAGGAGGAGGAGGAGGAGGAAGGAGAAGAAAGAATCTATCAATCCTGATGATTTTAAACTGTGACTACTACAGTGTTACTCCATTAAATGCTATTGGCCCAGCCAGGTCTAACTGGTAATGAAAAAATTCATATCTTGGAAACAGAAGAGTCAAGAATTCACATCTACATTTAATTTCCCACATAACTACTTCTGATTAGGCTCAACCTCTAAAGGTTTGAATTTTGTTACTTGGCTAATTCTTAATTATCACCAAGTTTAGGTTATTTCAGTTATGTTTGCAAACAGATATTAAATTAAGATCAAGATAAGCTGACATTTAGAAGGCTATTCACAGGCCTTATTTTCAAAATGTTTTCAAAAGTTTAATGCATGTACTGGAAGCTAAATCACATTTTAAGTTATACACATATACTTTGCCCTTAAAATAAAGAATACTTAGGGACACAGAACCTCCTGTCAGTGATTAGATGTAGTCCCAGAGAATTCCAGTAAAGACTGAACACAAGTTGGAATGTTTCAACTCACAAGGTTTTACTGTACAATATCCTGAGAACAGTACACATTCAGTAGAAACCATACTTTCAGCTTTTAGGTTTGCTTCTTACCTAGTTCAGACTGATGCCTCTTTCTAACTGCTGGAAGCAGCCTGAGTTGCAGCTCCCACTTGGCCAAGTGATTATGAAGATAAACAACAAATGCTCCATCCAAGATCTTAGAACTAAACTAGGGTGTTCTTTAGGTCACACATGTTAAATGCACATGTTTTACTTGTAGGATTGTCAACTATAATGAGTTAATAGTACACTGTAAAGCAAAGGACCATCTAGTCTATAAAGATGTCACAAACATGGTAGCTGAAACAACCAAAATTTATTTTTTCCTCTTAGGAAGACTAAATGTCCATGATTAAGGGTGTTAATAGGCTATACTACTATTGAGGTACACAAGGAAAAGCTCCAGTCTAAGATTTCTCTTTACCATCTCAGTTGTTGCAGTTTTTTTTTTTTTTTTTGCATCTTCTCATTATCCTTCCTATATAATGGTGTCATATTGGACTAGCATCATTCATTAAAGAACTTATCTGAAATACAATAATATTTTGAAAGATCAGAGGTTACTATGAGTTGACTTGGGTACAGAAATCAACATTTAATACCAACATACACTACAGAGTATTCATTCCAGGATCCTTTGACCATCCTTCTGTCTTTCATCCTCAACTTAGCCATACTGTACTAAGACGAGGGAAATAAATGGGGAAAGGGAGAGAAGGGAAAAAATAATTTTTGTGCTAGAAATAAGCTTCATAAAACTATACAAACCTTCCACAACCATAACAGAAATCCTCTTCCAATTATTGGTTATGATGTGTTGGGTATTGGTTCTAAAGCTTTGAATTAATCTGGCCCTCCAAATTGGGAATCTGCATGTCTAAAGGCTGAAGGTCCTTTTCCCCAAGTGGTATTTGATTGATCAACAAAGAGCCAACAGCTAATGGCTGGGCAGGTAGACTAAGACAGAACTTGGAGATTTGCTCAAAGGAGGGCTGGAGGGTGAGGAGAAGGGAGAGATCACCATGACAGGGAAAAAGAAAGACTAGACCTAAAGACCTGCCAACATGTGAGAATCAGGGAAAGTGACCACACAGGTGTTTTGGGTAGCAGAGATGAAATTTAGATTTTATTTGAATGGAGGTGTATAGCTTGTGGCTAGCCACAAGAAAGTCCCAGATGCCAAGGACCTAAGAGATTCCCAGGATCCATCATGGATGACCTTAGCCAAAATACTCAACAAAGGAGAGAGAATCTGTAGAGACCATATCCCATGAATAGGCACAGCCCCAAGTTGAGGGATGGGGCCACCCATCCCTCTTTGAAATATTAATCCAGAATTGCTCCTGTTAAAAAGAATTTCGGGGACAAAGAGTAGAACAGAGACTGAAGGAAAGGACATACAGAGACTGCCCTACCTAGAGATCCATCCCATCTACAGACACCAAACCCAGACACTATTGCTGATTCCAAGAAGCACTTGCTGACAAGAGACTGATATAACTGTCCCCTGAGAGGCTCTACCAGAGCCTGACCAATACAGATATATATGCTCACAGCCAATCATCAGACTGAGTGTAGGGACATCAATGGAGAAGTTAGGTAGGGGAAGGACTGAAGGAGCTGAAGGGGTTTGCAACCCCATAGGAAGAACAACAGTATCAACCAACCAGACCCCCCAAAGCTCCCAGGGACTAAACCACCAACCAAAAAGTACACATGGAGGAACCCATGGTTCCAGCTGCACATGTAGCAGAGGATTGCCTTATCTGGTATTAATGGGAAGGGAGTCCCTAGGTCCTGAGGAGGCTTGATGCCCCAGTGTAGGGGAATGCTAGGGAGCTGAGTCAGGAATGGTGGATGAGCATGAGAGCACCCTCATAGAAGCAGGGGTCACAGAGGAGAAGATAGGGGGTTTGTGGAGGGGAAACTGGGAAAAGAGATATTTAAAATGTAAATAGATAAAATAACCAATAAAAAATAATAGGCAAAAAAATGATAACTCAGAAATATCAGGAGTGTTTGCTAGCAGCTAGCAACCAGAAGAATTAGAACTGCCCAACCTTTGAGCTAGTCAAGGTATTCTAAACTTAACTGGTGTGTGTGTTTGTGTGTGTGTGTGTGTGTGTGTGTGTGTGTGTGTCTGTCTGTCTGTCTGTCTGTCTGTCTGTCTGTCTGTCTGTCTGTCTGTCTGTCTCTGTGTCTCTATGTGTTTTTTATTTGAGAATCCAGAGGACTCTGGCAGGTAGCTGGGAGTGCTACCCACCGGGAGCACAAAGCAGTTTGTCAAATTACTGCAACAATGATGTTTGATAAAAAAAAAAAGTTCCTTCTTGTTTCATTTGTGTCTCTTCTTCCTGCTAATGAAAATCAATAACATGACATGCTGTGCTATCCAGACACTTCTAATGTACTGCCAGGCTTGGTTCATTTGATTTTCTGGGCTTATTTGCCAGTTAATCATTTGTTTTTGTATTACAAACTAGTTCAGCTGTGCCTCATTGCACATTGAAGGGAAACCTTGACAAGTTATCGCCCAACACTCACCAAGCAATGTTCATGCTGTTTGGCAAAGGATGCTCACAGAATAGACAGGCTGACTTTCTGTGCAGTCAGCTTGCTTTTCCCTCCGCTGCTCGATTATCTACTGACAGAGGGAAAGAGTCAGAATGATAAACGGATTAAAAGAAATAAAAGGGGAATGATATTGAGCATCTTGTTAGATATTTTGGACAAGAAACAACAACCATACGTATAGTAGAATAGGAAACTCAGAGGACATAAGAATGATTGCTGGTGTTTTGTTTTTCCCAAAGCTGAGGAGTGAACCCAGGGTCTTTGGCTTGCTACGCAGTTACTCTTACCACTGAACTAAATCCCCAACCCCAGTTTGGTAGTTCTTCAGGAAGAAAAAGAGTTTTGTTATAAAGAGTATATGGCAACAAGGACAACAAATACAACTGTACAAACTTCTGCTAAATGTTTTCTAAGGTTAATCAGGTTCCTAATGTAATAACAATATGCTTCTTATTTATTACAAACAATTATAGTATTATTTATATATTTGGAGGAAATATTTTAAATCTCTGTTCATCTTGTGATTCCTCAAGGACTAAGGCCCACAAATAAATTGATGCCTTTATTGGAATTAAATGCATTTTAACATTTTATGAGTAAATGTTTCACAGAATGTTTTAATTACTTTTTTTTTAATGAAATACGTCTTTACACTTATCTGCACTCGGTATCAGTATCTTGAATCAACTCAGACAAAGAATTCATATCTGCTAATCGGATGTCTGGAAGAGGTCTGCTGTGTGTGTGTCTCACTGCTTAAAGTAATAAGTGGGCACAGGATTGAATATTAGCTTTTCAGTACTGCATTAAAGTTGCATAAAGGATAGTTACCTGAACTTGTTTTTAACCTTCTCTTCTGAGATAAATTATTTTCCAATTGAAAAGTTATTTGTAATTAACATTGAAACAGAATCTAAAATCCTTATGCATAAGTCAATTATGGAATAATCAGAAAATAAAATTCACAGAAAGTCTAGAAGAAATAATTATTCTAAAATTTAATTTATTATCAGATACTCCAAAGTGGCAAAATAGCAATGTAAAATAAATATATTCTTGGCAAAATAAATTTTCAAGAGATGAGTTCTCTATCAAAGTAGGTGGCATGTAAAACCTTTTAAATACTTTCAGTGACAGATTGGTACTACAAAAACCTTGTGGAATTCTTCTTTCATGGTCACATTTGAAGACCGTCATCCTTTCAGCAAGTACTCACCGAACTTTGACAAACTTAGTCCTGAAGGTTGTGAATAGTGTAGGATGTATAGAATAGACTCTGACATCAAGAACCCTGTTGTCCCTGTCATTTATTTAGCAAGCTTTTATTGAGCATTATCTATAGTATAGGCATCTTGCTAAGTATGCCCTGAGGATTAAGTAAAAGATTATGACATCTTTGGTGTTCCCTGCTTTATTTATCAGGTTTACCTACAATTTCCTGGAATGCAGGACCCATGCTTGTTATTTACCCACTGAAGTCAATAGCTAACCAAGCTATAACATTTCTGCAGTATTGTGTCTCAGACCCCAGATAATCTATGATTCCTTTCCTACATTACTAATATATGTGATGTATACTAATATATACTATCTTACTGCTTTGTCCTATTATTTTTAATTGGTTACATCTATATTTGGGACCTACACTGTGAAATTGTTTACACTAATTCTATATTTTTCTTAAGCATTTTTAACTACTGCTTAATTTTACACTTCACCCATCTGTCTATCATAACTGATTTTTTGCTTGAAAATATTCTTTACCAGGAGTCCAAATTCTAGTATCCCATTTGTAGTGTCATCAGTATGAAAATTATCCCTTGTTCAATTTACTTAAAAACTGACTAAAACTCATGCAAAATTTATTTTTAACTCTGATGATGGAAAGCAAAATATGACTGCATTTTAACAGTACAAAGGGCGAGAAACATGTATATGTAAACAGAGGCAGATGGAGGTGAACATCTGTTGGTTAGAAATGAGTCTTTTCTACATATGAGTTCCAGGACAGCCAGGACTTCATAGAGAGGCCCAGTCTTAACCTGCCCCCAACAAAACAAAAAACAAAACACAACATACAATGTTATGCAGCCCAGTGCTGACATAGGCAATAGAGAGGCACAAGAAAATTCTAGAGGTATTGGAAAGAACGTTCTGAATGGCACTCAGACAGACCAAGAATTAAGGTTAACAACGAACAAGTGAAACTTCATGAAACTAAAAATACTTCTGCACTGCTAAAGAAACAACCAAGTAAGGAAATAGAAAGCCCACAGTATGTGAGAGAGTCTTTACCAGCTATATATCCGACAGAGGATTAATACCCAGAATATATAAAAAACTAAAAAAAAAAAAAAAAGAGTCAAATATAAAACAAAAACAAACAAAAGATGAACCATAAAACCTACTCAACAAGAGGGGAACTGTGATGCTGAAGCTAAGGACTCAGTGATAGAAGATTATGAATCCAGGAGGGAAAGGTATAACCCCTACTTTACTAAACTAGCATAATCCTTAACAATCTAAACATTTTATACCTATAGATAAGTATATTATTCCCCCTCAATCAAGGACTCTTCTCTTTGCAACAGGCAGAGACCACTCTAGAAACTCACAACCATTCAAAATTCAGAGCTGTCAAACCAGGCATGGTGACCCACGCTTTTAATTCCAGCACTCAGGAGGTGAGGACAGGTAAATCTCTTGTTAGGTTGAGACCAGTCTGATCTACATAATGAGTTCCAGGACCACTCCCAATCTTAAAACAACAACAACAACAAACAAACAAACAACAACCAATAAAGAAAGGGGTAGGGGGACTGGAGAGATGGCTCAGCAGTTAAGAGCACTGACTGCTCTTCCAGAGATGCTGAGTTCAATTCCCAAAAACCACATGGTGGCTCACAACCATCTGTAATGGGATCCAATGCCCTCTTCTTGTGTGTCTAAAGAAAGCTACAGTGTATTCACATATATAAAATAAAAAAAAATATTAAAAATAAGAAAGCAGTATTGGCTCTATAGTGCATAGAAGAATAAAAACTATACTTATGTGAGGAAAAACAGCAAAGCTGTGGAGCCCAGTCCAAATGGATACATCTATGAAACAGCCTGAGTCATATTCAATGTTTCCATGTCTTTATTGAAATTCGTTCTCAAGTCCTGAACCATCTTTATCATTTTAACCAGCTTTATGTTCTTGGATATCACTCTAGCATTGTAATTAAATGTCATCGCTTAATTTCACTAAGCTGGTTTTGTTTATTTATTAATTTACTTATGACTGCATGTTTGTACATGCACATGCATTGTTTTAAAAGTCTTTTAACTCTTTAGTGAAGTTTATAGCTGTTCTTTTCAATTCTGTGTCTAGAGTTCATTTACCTAATTCTTATTACAAATATTTTCCAGGACTGATAGGTTTTGGAGAGGAGATAGTGGCTTGATTTTTTATAATGTCTGTATTTTTGTGATACTTTGGCATAGGACTTCTTTTGGTGGAAGAGAGGATATGTAAATAGGTGGAAGATATAGGTTGGATATAGATTAGGTGGGATGAAGTCTAATGGATAGAGGAGACTGGGTTGGTATACAGCATGTGTGTCCTGGTCCTAATCTGGACTGTGGAAGTAGATCTGTTTGAGTAGAAGGATTGGATACAGTTTGGGGCAGGGGAAGGATCTGGAAGGAGCCTAGAGGTTGATTACAGCACAGGCCAGGATTGCTAGACTAGCCAGGGTACTGCATGTGGCACCTGGGCTAGATCTGGTAGGTTAGGAGAGGTAAACGAAGGAGGGTCAGGCAGACTCACCTGACTAGATTCCAGAGAAGGGTGTGCAGAATCTGGCTGGCTGTGCAGGATCCTGCTGGGTGAGGAAACTGGTTGTGTATGAAAGGGATCTGTAGGCTGGGCCCTGATAACTTGATAGAAACATTTTACTTAGTTTTTTTGATATAAAATTTCTAGCTAGGTTTTTACTGAATATATTTTTACATCACGTTTATATTAGCTTATCTTAACCGTAAAAGACATGTTAGTGATTCCTTCATATTGTGAGACTTCTCATAGTTAGATTCACAATTTACAAAATAAATAAATAAATAAATAAACCAAACAAAAAACAAAAAAACAAAAGCTGAAAATAAACTAAAACTTGTCAAATATAATAGCAATTACTATCAAAGTTATATTTACTTGTTTATAAAGAGAAGGCTCTCTTATAGTCATGATTTAAGAATAAAATTTATCTTAGATTTGTGTATCTGATTGTATTAAATAGCTTGGAAAAGAAGATAAGAGGAATTATGTAGTGATTCCAACTACATGGTCACTCACAGTCTACACTTCTGATTTTGTTATGACATTTGTATTTTCAGTACATCTTTCTGATTTTTAAATAAAACTGATTTTCAAAGAAGACATGGTAAGGTAAGAAATTATGCATTGACTGAACTTGCAATAGGCCCTTAGCACAGCTGACTCCCACATTAAAAGCTCCAGTCTGACCTCAAAGCCCAATATATAGGTCCCAAACCCTGCCAAAATGAGAACAAAGACCTAATCCATTAAAGAACATAGTTCCAGGAAAGTCTCTAAATGTACTAACTTGATTTCTGGCTTTTGTAGTTCTTCTTCTTGTTAACTGAAGTTTCACAATCAGGATGTGACTTTTTTTTTTTCACAAAAGACAAACTTCTATGAGCCTCAGACTGCGTGATTGGGGCAAATTCTCAGTGCAGCTATTGGTTGGCAACAAAAATTTTCTTTTCACTTTAAGAGTGTCTGTGTGGTGGTCTCTGGTGGACTTTGAAACATTGTGTCATATTCAATTGTTAGCTTACCTGGATATTTTCTTTGTTTGCCTCTTCCTCAATTTTACTTTCTATAACAATGTTTGAGCTCAACTGACTTAGTTAATCATTTCATTAAAAAGCTGAAAACATGAAATTTTCTTTAGGTGTTAATAACAATAAATATACATATTTCTTTCTAGGCCTTCTATAGAAAAATACAAAAGACTGAGGCTTAACCAAAAGGGATTTATGTTATCATAATTCAGAAAGAGACATCAAAATTGAAGGTGTCAATGCAGTACTGGTTTCTCCCTTTGACTTGAGGCTGACTGCCTTGTGGCTTTCTCACTTAGCATTTATTCTGAGCATGAGTATCCTGCGTCTGATTTTATGTACCCAAGTTTCTTTTTATAATGACAGGATTCAGTGTGCATTATGTTCTTCCATAACTGTTCATTTTAATAGAATTTCTTGTTTATGGGCCATAAGTTGACACTCACATTACATTTAAAGATTGTGTGGTTATGGAGTCAGCATATAAATTTGGAGAGAGTTGGGGTGTAGCCACAAGTTAATATCAGACAAGAATTGCCTAATGTATCATTCATTTAAGATGAGTTTATCATTCCTACACTTCAGCTATTATCTGATTTCTGAGTTTTTAGAAAGTAGTCTCTGGGGTTCTTGGACTAACAACACTGGGAAAGTATTTACAAGTCATCCAAACTCGATACACTATTTATTTTTGCTAATATGTGACCCAGAGTTTTATTTGTTCAGAAAATTATTTAATCTCTAATGAATAGTAGTACCACTATCCCTTTAGAAATAGTAAAATAAATTGGTGTAGTTGGAAACGATAGCTTGCATTAGTAGCAGGTTAAAAACTTGTGTTTGTTTTCTGATTAATCTTGGTTGTCAATTTGATTGGATTAAGATTTGTATAGGAGACCAGTAAAGCGAGTCGGAGCATGTCTGTGGCAGCTGTGTGCAGAGAGGGAAGGAACTGACAAAATGACAAAATGAATGAGCTCATGATTGATTCATTGATCATAATGTGATGGTGCATTAAGAGAGGGTGAGAAAGGTTGGGTTTGATTTGAGGAAGCAAATCACTGGGAATCTGTCCTTATATCTCTCCAGGTCTCTTCATTTGTGACTTTTTTTCTGTATCCTGGCTACCATATTGAGAATTGTCTTTCCTCACTATACTGAAATGACACTTCTCAAAATATCAACCCCCATAAAACTTTCCTACCTCAAGTTGTTTGGTATAAACAGTCACAGTAACAAGAAAAGAGACTGATTCAGGTCATTAGGACATAAAAGAACTCAAAGCTATTGCAGATCTCTATTTTCTGCGTGGAGAACTTTAAGGTCAAAGTGGGAACCAATTTCTTTTTGTTATCTATTTATTTATTTATTTACACCCCAAATGCTACGCCACCCATCCCCCTTTTCCCAAGAGAGCATTCCTCTCCCCAATTTTTTTGTAGCCAGCATTAGCTACTTTGTGGGGTTTTTTCTTCTTTCAGTGTTCTCCACCCTTCTCTGCTCTTTTCTACCCTTTCAACCTGGCTAACACTAAATAGGAGAAAGGATAGAGGGAAAAGGGGCAGCATTATTATTAGACTACTTTCTGCTAATTAGGGGCATCGAGTTCCTTGGGGCAAGTGTGATGTTCACCATGAGGATATCCAATTTCTTCTTCTTGTTGTATTCTCTTTCTGCATGACTACTCAACCACCACAACAACCAACCAACAATCTACCATATCTCTCAGGGTCCTCTGAAAAGTCTCCAGAATTCCAAACATCACATAATCACAAAAACTATTGACCACTGAAAAAAATCATGCCTTCCACAAAGTAAATCATACTCAAATGCTGTAAACAATGTGAAGCAGCACCATATCCCACATCTGACATTAAAATGAAAACATATTTTTGTAATATTTCTGTGTTTTTAAAGAACCCAAAACTCCAAACTTGTCACTACAATTCCTCAGTTAGGATGTCATAATTTTAAGTAAGTCAATATTTATAGCTCAGTTTTGCTACTTGCTGGGCCAAGATTTTAAATTACGTGCCTCAGTTTTTTCATCTTGAGCCAAACTTGTACCTTATCCTTACAGAATGCTCACATATATAATCACAGAAGGATGCTTCACAGAACGTAGTCAGACAGCATTGAGAGCAATCAAGGAGCTCTCTACAAAATGCAATGATAAAAAAAATGTCTATCTGTTTCAGTCAGCTGCTGGGTAGAGCATCTATGAGCACAGTTATATAGGCTATCTCCAAATATAACAATGTATTATTAATAGTATCAGGGATTGTTTCTTGCCCCTGGAATGGGTCACAATTTGACACAGTCATTGGTGGTCATTCCCCCAGTCTTTGTTTCATCTTTGTCCCTTTACTTTTTGTATGCTGGACAAATTTTGGGTGGAAAGTTTGGTGGGTAGATTTACATGAAGCTCAGGAAGTCTTGTGAAAGAGCTGAGGGAAGGATTGAGGGACCAGGAGGGAATAGGGACTCTACAAGACCAAGAAAGTCAATTAACCTGGATCCTTGGAGGCTCCCAGAAACTGAGCCACCAACTAAAGATCATACACAGGCTGGACCTAGTCCCCCACCACATCCCCAGCACATACGTAGCAGATGCGCAGCTTGGACTTCACGCAGGTAACTCTCAACAACTAGAGTGGGGGCTGCCCCTGACTCTACTGCCAACCTGTGGATTCAATTCCCTGACTGGGCTGCCTTCTGTGGACTCGGGGGAAGAAGATGTGCCTAGTCCCTCAGTGACTTGATGTGGCAGGGTGAGCTGGTACTTGAGAAGGGGAGCTCCCTTTCTCAGAGGAGAAGGGGACAGGGAAGAGACTGTGAGGAGGTACTGTGATTGGGATGTAAAGTGAATAAAAATAAATTAATGGAAAAAAGAATTGAGGTTCAAAAAAAAAAATGAAGGAATTTATCAAAACTCAATAATACCAAGGGCTAAAAGATATGTATTAAGCAATCCTACTGGTTTTTGTAAAAGAGAATATAATTATTTCGAATTTGAGTAACTGTAGAAATAGTAGGTGTTTTTATAATGCTGAATGTTTTAAAAGCATCCATTTCAAGTTAGCTGTCAAGTCTGGGGTTGTTTGGAGATCTCTGAGTCTAGAAATGGTGCAAGGTCATCTTGTAGGTCTCCAAGTGTGCACACATCATCAGAAGTATAATAGTTTGGGAAGCCCCTCTCCCTAGCCAACAGCTGGTGTCATAGTTTGGGGACTTTTGAACTCTTTCTGTCCCTAGAAAATTGAATAAAATTGTTATAATAAACCTCAAATGTTAAAATTTGATAAAAATGGTGGCAATATATACTGAGAGAGCAAGAACCATAAACACAAACTGGAGCTCACATTCTATAGCAGTCACAAGTGAGCTTCAACTGGATTATCCAAAGTCAATTTTAGAAGAAAAGATCAGAGTTTAAGACAATGCTTCATCATTATATTTATTATATGGCCATTCTATTTCTGTGTGCTTATTTTATCTGAATATAAGTAGATCACTAATTACCTGAACATAATATGTTAAGGATAATTCATCAACAATTGCAACATTTCTTACAAATAAAAATTATGATGAGATGATAAGTTTAGGGACTTCACTAAAAGCCGCTTCCCCCCTCTCTCTGTCTCTCTCTCTCACACACACACTTTTCTCCTTACTACATATCTCAGACTTAAGTTGAACTCTCATAATCTACTTCAGCTTTCCTCCTAAGAGCTGAAATTTCAGGAAGAACCATCATGCTCAGTCTTCCTTTTGTTATTTTTAGGTAAAATGGTGGTAAACAAGATGTTCTAAGTTAAAGAGAAGAATGAATACGTAAGAAGTGCCTTCACAGTCAGCAAGGCACTGTATACTCTTCAAACATTTATTGACCCCATTGTGCCAAATATTGTTTTAGGCACTCTAGCCATAACAATTAAATAAATGCAACAGTAGCTCATGTCTTCTTATGAGAGAAAATAGGGGAGCATGAAAAGATACATAAATACAAAGTATAATATATACTATGCTGAGGTAAATAGTAACATGCATAAAGATGGGATGATGTTTAGTATGGAGGTAAGATCAACATATTTAATATTGAACAAATACATCTGTACTTAAACCCTGACATGTCATTAACAGCTAATCTAGACATAAGAAGGAGGTAATTCAAAGTTTTGAGGGGTAAGCATAGACCTCATTGTATGCTGAATAGTTTAAAATGAATATGATGCATTTGCTAGTCTCACTTGTAAATTCCTCATTCAAGAAAATTGAAAACAAGAAGGTATCGCTAAAACCTCTTTGAAACATAAGAAACAATGCCTTTGGAAAACGTATTCCAACTATTATTAATCTGTTAATTTCATTTATAAATTGGTCTAAAATATGAGGATGTTTCTGAATGATTATATGTGTCTTATCTCCATGGAAATATTTTTCATATGAGAAGAAAGATACCAGAAGACAATTTCTGTCTCAAATTAAAATTATAATAAGATAAGGTATGTGGGTCACTCTTAAAGAATTGGCTTAGTATACTCAATTTGAAGAACCATAGGAGAAAACAAACAAATATGAAGAATAAGTTTATGAAATAAGCCTTTATATAGAATTCATTATACACACCATAAATACAAATAAATCCCTTGATACAAGTTGTGTGTGTGTGTGTGTGTGTGTGTGAGTGTGTGTGTGTGTGTGTGTGTGTGTACAAGTTTATTCCTGGGCAAATACCCAAAGAAATCTCACTCAGCATAAAGATATCTGTATACCTGTGTTTACTCTATTAAAAATAAATAAGATGAAATCATTCTAGATGCCCATCACCAGATGAATAGGTAAAAAAATACAGTATATGCATAATCTGGAGATTTATTTAGCCATAAAGAAAGTAGAACTATGTCACTTGTAGGAATAGTGGAAGTGGGATTATCATTTTCAGCAAAATAATCCAAAGACAGAAGAATTCACATATTTTCTATCACATACAGAATCTACATTTAGATTTTACATTCATATATGTATGTGTGTGAATACATATATGTATTCTATGTGTATATATGTATATATATGTATTCATGTATGTGTATGAATGTATATATACACACATATATATACACATCATCACATATCATCATACATACACAAATATATATACATATATATAATCATATACCTATATATACCTATTTAAACACACACATATGTGTACATATATATATATACACACACACATATATATACACTTACGTATATATACACATATATATACACATATATATCTATATATACACATACACATACATACACACACATACACATACATACACACACACATACACATACATACTTTGGTATGTATGACACTGTCATCAGGAAACCCATAGTTTTATAAAACAAATAGTGCCAATAAAATTATTAAAGTGGAAGAACTATGTCTATATTTCAAAACTGCTCATAGTGTGCAGCTCAAAATATGTATTTCTGTGTACCACATATGAGCTTACATATTTAAATTTGTATTTCTGTGTATCACATACGAGCTTACATATTTAAATCTGTATTTCTGTGTACCACATACTAGCTTACATATTTAAATCTGATATTTTCTACTCCCCATAATCACCCCATAAGTTACATACTGTTATTATATTCATTTTAGAGAACGGAAACTGAGGCCCTGAGTGGTTACAAACTATGCCCAAGACAACATGGTTTGTAAGCAGAGGAGCTAATATCTGATTCTAGAGAATGTAAACAAGGACTCAATATTTAAAAAAAAATTCACTAAAAAAATTTAAATGTCAAATATGTATTTGCATGTGCATGTGAAAAATTGCCCATGTGTACCATGGCACACATATGGAATTTTGACAATTATTTGTGGAAGTTGGTTCTCGCCTTAAACCATGTGGGTACCAGAGATAGAGCCCAGGTCATCAGCTTTAGTACCAAGTTCCTTTCCTCAGCAGGCCATCTTACTTGTTCCCATGCATCCTTTAACTTCGCTTAGAAGCATAAAACAATTTGCCATTCTGAAAACCAAACCTAAGAAAGGAACATACAGAAACGCAGATCCATGGAAAACAGATACAGTCAGGCTCACTGTGCTGAGTAACAAGTTCTTTGACAAAGGCATAGTGTCCTTCACATCAAACATAACCAAAGGTGATCCATCAAAAACTAGTGAACAATACAATAATTACAACCCTAGAAATCCTATGCCCCTGTTTAATATTTCTAAATCTCACAGAGTTGATAATTATCTACAAAGACGGAAATTTTTAACATAAAGAGACATTGAATATTTTGGATGTTATATTCATAGCCTTTCTAGGCTGGGGCGAATTATGTTGGTTTTTTAATATATATTATCCAGTGGCTGTTTTATTTTTTAAAAAGAGCAATAATAATATCTCTTCCTATAGAATAGATAAATTCACAGTCAATATATTGATGATCATTTTTAAGTTTTACAGTTATGCATTCACAATGTTAGTATATTCATAGGTTTTATTTAAAAAATATCTTTCCTCTCATTCTTTAATTTTCTTTTTCTACCTAATTCTAAATTTATTCCCCAGAAGCAAAAGAAAAAAATATATATAACTTTAGAAAATTGAACACTGGTTATGGACTATTCCCTTAGAGTAAGTAATGGCTAGAGACCAGTCAATTATTAATTTTTAAAGAATCAAATATTGGTCTTTAAAGAAAATATGAATAAAATTATGCAAATTGTCTTTCTCCAAATGGAATTGATGCTGCAGTGTAGTTTTATAAGGGAGTATATCAAGCATTCATACAGTATTTAACATTTTCAATCAGCTGTCCTAGACCTAGGGATGTATTCACTGAAGTACAATTTGCTTTCAGGGCCTCCTACTGCATTAACACACCAGTGAGACAGTTGTTTTCGATTCATCCAAGGTGAATGAGAAGTTCTGATTCCCAAGGTGGTCAGGTAATTTAGTGTGTTGAAAGAAGGACTCGAGCTTTCATAAGAAAAATTATTAGTTTATATTGTATGGGGAGGACATCGTAGATTGCTCAGGGCCAGTTTCTTCCATATCAAGATTATTTTTCATATTAAAGCTCTTTCAAAAATAGTTCCAAACATATTTTATAGTAAATTATGATGGCAGTGACAAAGCCTGATATGCTTGAAGCTCAACTAGCAGTCTGAATTCCTACAAAGGTAAAGAACACAAATAAATTAAAATCAGGGGAGCCTTTATGGAGGAAGGATAAAGCCTTTTGAAAAGCAGAGATTAAAGGTGTGCTTCTGGGAACGCTTCATTGCAAACCCTTCTTTAACATAATTTAATTCCTTTAAGTGTTTCCTTTTCCTATAGGAAGAGACTGAATTTCAATAACACTCATTTCCTACCAGCTTAATAAAAAACAAGACAAAACAAAGACTCTAGCCATTAGAACGTGGGGTTTTGTCCTTTGTTGTTTCTACAGAGGTTGCCAAAAGTAACTATCCCTCCAAACAAAAGATATCATTCCTTTGACATTTAAAAAATCTTCTTTCTTTGCCAGCAGCTGTGAGAGATATATTTTATTTTCTACTGATCACAAAGGATTTTTGTTACAACTTGAGAGTTTCATTCTATGTTATTGCAGGAAGTCTTATTGAGAATTGTATATATTTTTATCTTTTTCATTAAGGTTGATGTGTGTGCTGCAAAATTACTTTTTTTAATTGTGTAAAGAATGTAAAGTCTTCGCTTTGTAAGAAGTAAATTGCAATTATAAATTTCTATTATACTTCAAAACAGAACGTGACAAAAGCTAAATCACCACAATCTATAGGCATTTATGCTAAAATGTATTCATTTGTTAAAATGTGTGCTAAATTATGTTTTTTATAAAAGGCTTGTAAGATTCTTTTTATACATAATTCATGTCTACTTATTTTAATTCTAATATACAGACTTGATTAAATAAATAAAATTAATCAATTTTGTCTAATTATGAGGTTTTAATTAAGAATAATTAAAATATCTTGAAATTTTTAATTAGCAAATATGTTATATTGTTGCTCAGAGTTTGTCCTACAATAAATTTGTCACTAAACTGTATTTAAAAAATAACACCTACCTATATAACACGTGAATTCTAAAGCTCCTTTTAAGTCTTTTAATCCTAACAGAGTCTTTATCTGATGACTCATATGTAATGTGCCAGCCCAGTACCACAGGCTGGCCTTGAACTCACAGAGATCCCTCTGCCTCTGCCTTTCCCCTGCCTCTTATACAATAGAATTTTAAAGATGTGTTTTATCAGATGATGTGGGTTTTTATAGGAGTTCATCAGTTTAGTTATATCAAGCATTTTTAGTTGGCTTATCTGATAGCTATAACTCAATACCCTAACATATTATTCATTTTATATATAATAAATTGCGTATTATGTGTATAATATATTGTATATAATGCATCATATAATATTTTATAATGTATATTTTATATACTATATAAAATAATATATATAACATGTAAATAATATATAAATAAATAATATGTTATATAATATACAATATTGCATATATTTATACATATAAATCATAAATTATGATATATATTATACATGAGAAATATATAATGTTATATAGGATATAATAATATATTGAATTATTATAAAAGTTTATTGGAAACATTAAAAAGCACAGAAACGCATCAGCAGAAATACAGTGAAAAAGAAGCAACTTTGCCAAGTTTGAAGAACTGAAAAAATAATCAAGCTTGAATGTGAAAGGTTATAAGGGGCGTGTGACTGAATATTATGTAACCTGGCATATCACTTAATATATAGTCCTGCGTTGCTCAAATGAGGAGGATATTACTCCACTGCTATTATAAAGCATTTAAGTATTTTAAGTGTGGAAATAACTATCATATTTAAAATATCAATGCTGTTTATACTTTAAAATTTTTTTCTACCGCTATAATGGGATACATCTGTCCTCAGCACTTGGGAGACTGAGGCAGAAGTATTGTTATTAGTTTGAGGTCAGCTTGCACTATGTAACACAGTCTGGGTTTAAGAGAAACCAACAGCTCTCATTGCCTTGTGAAGAATATAATTTAGAAACATAAAAAGTGGGAGGATGGCTGTCACTCTGTCACACAAGTCCTGGCAGAAGTTTAGAAATTACAAGAAAATTTGTGTATATATTCCAATGACAATGCTAACTGATGATACAGTATATATTTCTCCTTTAACTTTTGCTACTTTCCAATGGCATGTTTTATATTAAGATAGTGATTATTTTTAAGTTTGTGGATGCTTTAGAGGTCTCTTATAAGCAACTTCATCTGTGTACTGTTATGCTTTTTTTGTTTTTGCCTTCTAAGAAGTGTTTAAGTATTTTTTTTTTTTTTGCTGGAGTGTAGCTTTCATTAAAATAGTATTTTGGTACAGAATAGATTACTTCCAAAGACTTTATAAACATTATATCGAAAGAACTAAAGTATAACTCTTTGAACACTAGGCAAAGCAGTAAACATCTACTAAAGAACTATGTACTCTGTTAGACTAAAACTTGAAATCTATAAATATTCTCATTTTCACTAATCCTGAACTCTCTGCCATCCCACTAGACACTGAATGTTATGTTAGATTTTATAAATCTTTGAATGGTAATGATAATCTTTTACATCTAAATTAAGACATTTGTGTAAATTACAGAGAATTTGTCAATGGGAAATTAACACACACACACACACACACACACACACACACACACAATTTATTGTTAGCTTTATGGCCAGTTGGTCTCCCAAAGAATTGAAGTCATTGTTACTTGAAGGTCATCTAGTTTATATGTTAGACAGATAAATAACCTAGTATGACAGGCACATAGTCCCTGAACAATTACACTCAAAGTCTGCATTGGCTATCACAGAAGAAAAAGATGATTGTTAAATCAACATGGCTATAAAAATCCCCTGAATTCTACCCTCTGAGCAGCTGGGAGCTGAGAACATTATGGAATTGGGAATTGATAAAAATTCAGAATTCTTAAATATTATTTCAATTTTAGGTGATAGAATTAAAGATTTCTTATGTTTCTTGTATAAATTTTCATAAGAAGTAATTATTCAAAATGTACTGAAAAAATCTCATCCTATTAATGTTTGAGAAGTTTGAAGCATCGATGGTCACAGAAACTTATGAAGACAGTTTACATTTGTTGAGATGAAGAAAGCCACATAAGGAAGAATATGCTTCTACATGAAAAAGGTTGGAAAATTGAGAGAATTTTGTAAGTAAGGATAAGAAGTTATAAAACTAATATTGTATTTCCATGTACAAGTATATCATGTGCTGTCTCAACAGTTTATGATTCCTAAATGAACACGTTGACAGAGATTTTTTTTTGTAGTAATCGGTTTTTAATTGTTTGTTGTAAAAAAGCACAAATAAAATTAGTCACCTGTATTAGTTAGGGTTTCCATTACTGTGAAGAGATACCATGACCAAGGCAACTCTTATAAGAACAACATTTAATTGGGACTGGCTTACAGGTTCAGAGGTTCAGTCTGTTGTTATCATGGCAGAAAACATGGCAGCATCCAGGCAGGCATGGTGCTGGAGCTGAGAGTTCTATATATTCATCCAAAGGAAGACAGGAACAGTCTGTTTTCAGGCAGTTAGGAGTAGGTTCTCAAGTTCCACCCCTACAATGACACACTTCCTCCCACAAGGACACACCTACTCCAACAAGGCCACACATCCTAATAGTGCCACTCCCTGGGCCAAGCATATTCAAACCACCACACCATCTTAACCATTTTGAGTGTACAGTTTGCAGTACCAAATGTATTACTTTGAAATCAAATGTAGTATCAAACATTAAACAAAATTGTTGAACTTTTTTGTATTGTATAAATGAAATTCTAGATTCATTAAACAACTACACATTGTTCCCTCTTTCAACTTCCAGTAACCAACATTTTACTTATTATTTCTACTAATTTAAAGCTTTCAGACAAACCTGAATGGAGCTGTGGAGAATGAAGAAACAATAGATCAGTAGTTCTCAACTTGTGGGTCAAGACCCTTCTAAGGGTCACATATCGGATATATTGCATGTCAGATACATTACAATATGTAACAGTAGCAAAATTACAGCTATAAAGGAATAATGAAATAATATTATGGTTTGGGGGTCATCACAACGTGAGGAACTATATTAAAGGGTCACAGCATTAAAGGTTGAGAAGCACTGCAATAGACACATGAACAGAATAGCTATCATTAGGTAAGCTATACGCTCTGATGAGTCTGTGGAGATGCACTTGCAGATCAGAAACACAATGTGGTTATTATATACATGTGTGTATTATATTTAGCTGAACAAGCAGGTGGGTTAGCTAATATCTGTAGGGGACTTTACTTAGGGGGTCAATCTCTTGTCTCAGTCATCTAGGGTGGTACTTTCTGCACACACTACTGTTATCTTCAGTACTTGGACTAGGGCAAGGCCTCATTACTCTAAGTACATAGGTCTAAAGTATTGGGGTACTTTGTCCATAATACACATTCACTCATGGTTTCTTCCACTTATCAGTTTTTTTTTTTAATCTTGAGACATTTATTATCTACCCTTGTAGCCAGTTTCTATGTGTAGAAAACTGTATTAACTGCAGCCACTGTGCTGCATATCTGATATCCAGGACTCATTCATCTTGCATATCTGAAACTACTTGTTTTTTTGCTCCTTTGTGTTTTCATATGAATTTTAAGATTTTCTCTTATCTCTGAAAAAAAATGTTATTGGAAATTTGATAGGGATTGGCAGAGCTTAACTTAATCAGATAAAATTCTCCCTCCCCTATCTAGTTATTAAACTTTTAAGAGTCCTTTTCCCTTTTAAAAGAGATCAGGGTTTCACATGGTAGATGATGACATCATATCTAATGGAGAGTGCTGGGCAGAGGCTGTGGGCAGATTCATACCAGCAAACTGATGTTGCTGAATAGATCATCTAAGATAATGTTTTACCTTATTACCTAGTCAGTGATTTATGCATGTATAGTCATTTATGTTTTCCTGTATGACTGTTATTTATAATGAATAACATAACATGGGCAATCCAAGGTTATATTTTTTGAGTATGGAAACTATGTAGTACTTATTGGTTACATATTCAAGTATTCCAGGGCCATTTTAAAGCCATTCATTTTTTGCTAACTACTTTCTGCAATGCACTCCAATTACTTCTCTGGCAAATTTTCTCTGTAAGATTAAATTTATTTCAAATTAAGTCACATATTTCATTTTAAAGAGTTGGATTTTTCCCATTGCACAATACTTGTATTATGTAATAGTCTTCCTGTGTTTGTTTTGGGTACAAAGAATGTATAACAGACTTTCTGAGGCTGTTACAGAAGTTTTGATTTAAAGTTTCTATGATCATTTTGTATTATATGTTTGTATATATGTTTTGTATTTACATTATGTTTCATTATACCCTTGCTTGTCTATTTTTGTGAATGGATTTTTATCTTATATTTTTTTCCAACTACAGTCCATCTTTAAGGTTTGGGATGCTGAATTAGAGTTACCCAGCTAAGACAAAGAGTAGGAAATATGAAAACATTTGGATGGTGAGCTTGCATGGATAGAGATAACTGGGTTTCTGTGAAGCATTATTTTGTTGGAAGATTGTCTTCAGGGTCTTTGACTGATTTTATTGCGTTTAAGAAGAGAGACAGCAACTGGTTCAACCTATCACTTTTTTATTGAAATAAAATTTATAATTAAGAAAACTTCAGACTTACTCATATCATTTTTGAGAAAAGTAAATATGGATAAATTGCAATTTAAAATATGATACATGTCTATTATCTTGCCAGCTTCCCTCTTGTCTTATGCTTGTCAATCTTTCCTCACAGGGGTAACACTCCTGGCTTTTGTAAGCATTGGCCCAGTTCATTGTCACTTCCTTCTGCTGTCAGTAGGGAACCTCAACAGTCGGCTCAAGAGCTCAAGACCAAGTTCTCAGCACAAAGAAGACATATTTGCCACAGAGGACAAGGATAAGGGACAAAGACAGAAGATAGACAAAGAGGGAGAAGGGGAAGGTTTAGAGTTAGGTTTGGTTCTTCCTCCTGGCTCCAGACTCTATCTCTAAATGTAAAGAACTGAGACTTCAGTAAAAACAACAACTCTAAATAAAACCAAAATACACTAAAAAATGTATTTTGCACATTATTCATGCAGCATTCAGTTAATTATGAATTGTTAACATAATTATCAGTAGTTTTTTATATAAATTCATTCATAATTTTAATTTTCCAAAGTCAAGGAGTTTCCAGGCTAAAACTATTTCTTTCATGGAAGGGATGGAGAAAGCCATGATCTAATGTTAACCTGATATTCTTACTTATTATGTGTGGTGCTGGATTGGCTGTAGTTTGCTTGATATTGAAGTTATGTTTATGACTGATACTTTTCCAGCTGTAAGCCAAACAATACCAGTCATTCCAGAACAATGAACCAAGCAGCAATGGCTAAGAATTAGTATGCAATTAAGAGCTTTAGAAACATGGAAATCATTTTAAGAAGATTAGAAACTGGCACCATGTGATAATCTAGGAAAAACTAAGCGTGGTTTAATCCAATAAATACTGTTTAATTATCCAGGAGACTTAACAGTGCTCGACGGTGACAATTGAGAGCTGGTTTGCTACAAGTTGTACTGGAAGGCAAATAATTCTACTTTGCATTGGTTTGCTAGAAGTTCTGTTCAGTATGACAAAGCTATAATAAATGCACTTAGCTATCGGCCACACAGACCAAGGCAAGGAAAGATGGACCACTGATTAGTCTGTAGAGAATCACTGAGCTACTTTTTCTGCTGCAAACTAAATCTTCTATGAGTGACATCTACCGAGAAAAAGTTAATAAAGATTTTTGATATGGCCTGTTTTCAAAATTAGTGCTCTAGACTGTTGTTTTCTCTAAACTTTTTTCTTTACATGGTTTTGTTTATTTTGGGTTATATCATGTTATTTTTGTATTAATTGAAATTTTTGTGTTAGTGCACTGTAGTTTAGGAATTTTTTCTATAAGCACCTATTACTTTCAACAATATTTCTTATATTAAGAGGAAAGAACTTAGAGTGGAAATCAGCATTTGACAAATGTGTCCTGAGTTCCTATTCTTCAGGAGGCCTTCCACTGCACAGTGAGAAGATGTTTGAACACAGCAGTCAGGGGCCAGTTCTGATGACACTTGTATCCAGATCACTTTTTTCTCTTAGGCGCTAATCAGACATTATTCTGAAGACAGTACAGTTAAGGTAGATTGAAAGATTCCTTTCTTGGTTATTTACTCTCTCTGTCAGAGTTTAATTCATTTCTCTCATTTATGAAGTGTTGTTGACTGTAATATTTGTTTCGAAGAAATGTTCTGAGAATGGAATGAAACAATACATATCATGTGCTTAGAGCCATCCAACATACTCCCAAAATTCAGTGACTGGTCGATTTTATTTTATTGAAAAGACATCAATGTTTGCTTAAGAAATTGAGAATACTTTGCAAATATTTTACCCTAAGGTAATGTGAGCAGAGGTGGAACTTGATGGATGTCTCACATGACATTTATTTACATCTTTTATACTACTAACCCTCGACTCTTTAACTCTGCAGTCTGATTGATCATTTGTATAGGTGTAATACTTTCTCTATGCAATTAGCTAATTAGTGTACTGTCTCAATGTGGATGTGCATTTTGTGTGTATGTGCCTGGTGGTAAGAATTAAAGCCTCATAGATGCTAAGCAAACACTAACTTACTCAGCCTCAGTCTACAGACTCTATTGAACTTATGATGCTTTGATTATGTAAGTTTTGCCTTTATTTATGAAAGAACTTTAAGAAAATTTTAAGTTGTGTGTCTTCTTAGCAAGTCATCTTGGTTCACACTGCTGTACTTCAAAACTCTGATTTCAGGCATATAAACTAAATTTTGGGGTACCAGCATTTGAATCTCTACGTGAAGCCTTATTCTGAATGCCAGCTGGATCCTGCTCACTATGCTTTGCAATAAACGACAAGTGTTTTAAATGGACATTGACCAGAGTCATCATTTTACCACTGGGTGCTAGAAGTTGGGTGCATATTCACTGTCTCACTCAATGTTCTAGTGTCATGAAGAGACAACATGACCATGGCAACACTTATAAAAAGAGTTTAATTGAGGGCTTGCTTACAGTTCAAAGGTTCAATCCATTATCAGCATGGCAGGAAGCATGGTGGTATGTAAGCAGACATGAGACTGGAGAAGAAGCTGAATGACCTACAAAGTAACCAGCTAGAAGTTTTTTGGCCCAATGATCCCAGGCATAAATCCATTAGGTATAGTGGTTGAGACTCCAAGCAGAGAGTGGCTGGTTATTTTTGTAACATTCGTGTCACTATAGTAGAAATAAGCATGTCTTGCCAGGCAGATCATTGTCGTAGCTCACAATATTCACAGCTAGTAAAGACCGATGAATACTTTTCTTCTCTAGTAGTATGCATGTATAACACCTTATAAAAGTTATATAAAAGCTTTTATATAAAAGCTTTTAAAAAAAAAAGCTATAAAAGCTAACCAATAAGGATGAAGCTTCCAGGTTGGTCCCAGCTTGATATCTCTGTGTTCTATGATCCAATTATGTAGACTGTTATCATCAATAAGGTTTTAGCAATCAGGTCTTATCATCAATTTATAAAGGGTAAGCAAGAGTAATAGCAATAACCTGATTGTTTGGGGAGTCTTCTGAGTTCCACTGACCAACAACTTACAAAGAATGACCTCACACCTGGTAATTGGGCCTTTTATTTGATAATGCACTGCATCAGGGAGAGGCCAGAACTCTTCTTCAGTTCTGGAGAGTCTTTTTTAATAAAGATTTATTTGTTTAGCATGAGTACAGTTTTCTGCTTGTATGTACTTATGCAGGCCAGAAGAGGGCACAAGATCTCATTGTAGATGGTTGTGGGCCACCATGTAGTTTCTGGGAATTGAACTTAGGTCCTCTAAAAGAGCAGCCTGTGCTCTTAACCTCTGAGCCATCTCTCCAACCCTGGAAACTTCCTCTTATTCTCCATAGCTAACCTGGTCTAAAATAGAAATACACAGGCACTTTAATGCAGACATGACTCTCTGATTTGGAGAGCACATGAAATGCACAAATAACATTCTTCTTTATATCTACATACATTTTCTATCTCGTTTGAAATATGATTGTAAAGAAAGTCTCCATTATGCATTTCAGCAACACTCTGGTGTCTAGTTTGGGTTAAGAAAATTAATTTGTTCTACATTTTCGATGTAAAACATTCTTCCAGTTTCCTTCTCCTTCTTACAACGTTTTTATTTTATTTTTTCCCCTGGAAGTGTAGTTTGCTATATGCAAAAGCAACCACATAGGAGGATTTCTATTCAGTTTCCTGTCTGGTATAGATACCAATTTTATGAATCAAACAGAAACTTATGCTAACTGCTGTCTACTAGCCTAATAAAAATGACAGGTTGGAAATTATAGTTTCATTTCATTGTATCATCCTTTATAACAAAAACTAATGGTATGACTCTTCCAGTTATTGACTGTGGTATTAAAATTTCATGTTTTTTTGTCCACCTCTGTGATGGCTTTTCTTGGTTGTCAACTTGACTACATCTGGAATGAACTAGAATCCAGAAATAGAGTACAGCTGTGAGAGATTAATTTTACTTGGATGAATTCAGTTCTAGTCTGTACCTTTGAGGCAGGAAGATTATATGCCTTTGAAGGAACACACACATCTTTGATTTAAGTCTTTAGGCAGGAAGATACAACTTTAATCTAGGCCACATCTTCTACTGAAAGTCTATTTAAGGACATAGGGGAAGGGATTTTTTGTTACTTGCCTGCTTGCCCTCCCATTGATAGCTTATCTATTCCTTTACTGGCATTGAATCCTACTTCTTTGGTATTCCAGTGTATACTGAAGACCAACTGAGACATCCAGCCTCATGAACTAAAGCAATACTGGATTCCTGGATTTTCTGTTCATAGACAGCTATTGTTGAATGAGCTGGACAAGATCTTGTAAGTCATTCAAATAAATTTATATATATACTGTAAGTTCTATTGCTCTAGAGAACCCTAACTAATACACCCTCCAACTATGTAGTATTAGTATTCTAATTAGTAGGAATTCTGTAATATTGCCTTGCAGCTTATCAGTCACTTTAAATTGAAAGTTGGACATTTGGTTTCTGAACAGAAAAACTTTGAGTATGAATAATGATAGCCTGGAGCCAAAAAAATAATGAGTTGAAATTCTGACTCAAACACTTAGCATCTTCATGCGAATAAGTCCTTTAACTTTCTGAATATCAGTTTCCTTGTGAGAATGAGAGGCATGGATGAGCACAGCCATGTAAAATGCTTACCAAAATGTCTGATAGAAGCAGTTGATGAATAGCATTGTCTCTTTCATGAGTTGTCTGCTCTAGGGATGATTTCTAAGTGACACATTAGCATGCAGACTTTCCCTATTATGAACCAACATTATTATTTCCCCCAGACCTAACCTATTTCTATTCTGATATATTTTTTTTATTATGAAAAACCCCAGGGAACTAGTAATCCATGACACTTTGCCTATGTAATCCTATCCAGGGTTTATAACATTTTTATCAAAAATGCATTAGAATTCATTGTTTTACATCTCCATTGAACTTTATTTTATCTTTTAATTTTAGGATGCCTTGTTTTCTGTATGAATGGCTTTTCATTGTCATGTATTCAATATTTTACTATTTGTATAAATTGTTTTATTAGTTTATGCTGACAAGTATTTATTAACATGTATTATACACAGAACTATGACTATTACTACATAATGTAAACACAAGTTTTTACACATATTCTGGTTATAAATCTGCATGCATATATATATATATATATATATATAT
>JANHMN010000004.1:153456223-153487744 GCA_030674055.1 Rhabdomys pumilio
ACACACACACACACACACACACACACACACACACACACACACACACAATTTCAAAGATCTCAGTCTATTGACTGTAATCTTAAACGCCTCATGTCTAAAATAACTGTTGATAATAGCATGTTAACTCCAAAGCTACTACCCTTTGGAATCCAAACTACTCTTTTCTTTCCCTAGGACAGTCTACTTTACTTTGAAATTTTTTACTTCCAGAATTTTTCTTCTTATCCTGAGCTATAAAATATTCCTCATAAGCTCTTGCAGTGTCTTGTGACTTTTTAAATGTATTTTAAATGTAGTGGGAGTTGAAGAAAAGGTTTTTCTATTCTCTCTTTGCTTTTGGGTCCAATTATATATTTTCTGGAGAGAAACAGTATCCAGTGTGTGTCCTATGATTTTGCCATTTTAAAATCATTATTACTCAAAAAGTTAAATCACTGAAACTTAGAAACCGGTATTTCGTATTGAGTTAATTTGGCTTATCTGGAAATTCTATCAGTTTGAAAATGGCAAATTCTCATATCTGTACTTGTAAAACTACTTAAAATAACTTTAAATGAAAAATCAGTGAAAATTATATAGTGCTTCTAAAACAGAGGGATGATGGTAGTCATTCATGATTTCCTAAGGTAGATTCTCGTTTTCTCAGAGTATCTACAGAGGGCATGAGCTCTCTATAAGCCAAACCTCCAGACATGCTCTACTTCCTTTAGAGTGCTACAACCATGCCTTCTACTGTTTTGTAGAATTCATCTGATATTTTAGTGGGTATTATTTAGCATGATATCTATTAATACCTAAAGATCTAAGTTTTGGATTGAAAAATAATAACTCAGAAACAAAGTACAAGGGCTAGGCTCCACCCACCTCCCCTTCTCTCTTTCTGCTGTTGCTGTTCAAAAGCCAGAACTCAGGATTTCACTCTTGCTAGACAAGTACTTTACCAACCTCTTCTACTCCATAAAGATTCCTTATACATGTCACTTTTGGACTTTCCATGAAAAAATTAATGGATTTATCATGAAGTAATACAAATTACTGATATAAGGCCTATTAACTTTCCATTGAAAATGCTTTCACTTCAGATAAATTCTCTGCTCAGTAACTCTTGCCCAGTATCTCCCCAGATTTCACTCCATGCTGTTTTCCTTTGCATCTGCTTATTTCTTTCTATCAAATGGTTACTGGCCATTTGCTATAATTTGCTATATTCCATAACATGGTTGGGTGCTAAATAAAATGAGCCACACTGTGGATCAAGACTCCTCCCTGGCAGATATTGGAATTTAGAAAGGATGGAAAGGAGCCATTAGACCTTTTTCTGGCAGTGTGAGGAACTTGCCCATTGAAAGTAATATTAAAGTTGACTAATTTTTAAGGTTTTAAAAATTATATGGAACATAGATAATGAAATATTAAGAAATGTTCAAAAGCTCAAATCCAAATGTCTGTGAGGAACTAGAAAGATAACTGCTCTCAGAAGTCAAGTCTTATTTGTTTCTTGTTGGGCCCGGCAGAATTTGAGGTAATATTTTATGTTTTTTCCGACTTACAGGATTTGCAGACTACTGAAAATATGCTATTTTATAGGAGACATGGCCTAAAGTGTCTCTCCAAAACATGATATTTTAATGATAACTGTAATTTAGAAACTGGAGGGAAAATGCTCAAAGCTTTGACAGGATTTTAAATATTTTTCTTTGTTTGAAAAGACAGAAATACCTAACATTTCTTCTCACCACTTAAAAACATAAGTCAGCCTTCTCATGGGTCTATCAAATTAAGGCTCACTCCAAGTGTCTCCTGGTATGGGAACCAAACTGTTTTTACTCTGTGCACAATCTGCCATGAGAACATCTGTGAGGCTGAAAGGTTGGAGACTTCTCCACCAGCAACACAGTCAGTTCTGTAGTGATAGGCAAAGTTGGTTTGTCCACTGGTCCAGTTCAGTTACAATACTGCCTACCTGAAGAAGTGCCAGAGACTATAGAGTGGGTCTTAACCCACAGAAAGACTCCCACTGCAGAGCCTGTCCAAGTCTAAGACTAAAGAATGTCATAATAGCTACAGAATGGAATTCCCATGACCCTCTCCACTGGTCTCAACACTTGGCTAGAAACACACTGTTTATACTTTCCTGTTATTATAAATTATTAGCCAAGTGAAAAGGTGCACTGTACAAGGTCTAAAAATGTACTGACAGAAGGAATTTTCATCCCTGGGGAATTTTCAGCAAATGGATCTAAGATTTTTTGTTTACTTCACATAAGCTACCATCTTTAACTATCCAGAAACTCTTTAAACCTTGTACTTTGGTTTCTATGGAGATGTCCTGAATAGTTACAGTTGTTAAAGACTAGACAAGAAGATCCAAGAAAACCAGTTTCTTCTGCTTTTGTTATTTGTGCGAATGTATGTATCAAGAACCATGTTGACCTGCTCCAAGAGGAGACCTGCTTTTGGGAGAGTTATGAGCTAGGAACCATAGAAGAAAACAAACTAAAGGAAAACAGACTCACAAACACACTCACATAGACACACACACAGTGTGGGGAGAAAAGGAAGCAAAAAGAATGAGAACAATATCATATATGTTTTAATATGAATATTTAATGTGCATGGATGTAAATGGGAAAGATAAAACTACATTGTAGCTATAAAACTACAAGAGAAAGTATAGAAAAATAGGCTAGAGAAACATTTTGCTTAAGAACAAAGCAAAACAAAATAGCAGTAGACTTTTAAACATTTTAAAAAATCTTGTCTTGAGTTTAACATTTTTTATTCTTCCATCTAATTTAAAATTTAAAATGAAGATTGCATAGTCATTTTTAAGAAAACCACACTGTTAATTAATTTTTATTTCTTTTTAAAAAAAGAGAATTATAGATTGGTAGGGGAGGAAAGTATACCAAGCCTATACTAGTCTATGTAGCTGGAATGGTACAGCAAATGAAGATTCTTTCTCAAGGTTGGACTGGGTGAGCAAGATGAAAGGATCTGAAGAAGGCCAGAAAGAGAGCTTTAGAGAACAGGCAATAAAGAAAAATCAATATAGGTTCAGGTAAATAACAATCTTCTAGAGCTATCTATAGGAGAGTTTCTCAAATTTGTCTACCATTGGAATTACAGGGTGGCTGCCAGAACCACCTCATCCTTTGATGTTACTAGGATTGTTTTAAATGTAAATTGTTTAGGCAGAATGTCAAAATCCTACTGAATTATGATCTTATTACATATGTAAAATGATGATCATTAGGCAGTATATATTCCAGAGTAACTATGAATGCAATCTGATACTTTTGTAGATGACAATACCATACCACAATATCAAAAGGCTGGACATTCCTTATCAAAATATCAAACATAACTCTCTATAACAACAAGTCATTGTACAACATAATTGGATTTCTCATGTCAAAACAATAAATATATCAAAGCACTTAGGAATAAGTCTAATGTAGATGTTGAAAAGCTTATTCACAAAATTGGATACAGTGTCTGAAACATTTGAAAGTAAACTGAATAGAGTGAGCCTACTATCTCAAATTTTAAAATTAAGTAATAAAGGTGTCAGTTTCTTAAAGGAGAAATCCTAGAGACCTGGGTTCTATATTTCCAATAGATTCAGGTAAGATGCCACTGTTGTTGCTCTACCTAACAATTATAGAGGTTAGGGACATAAGTGATCTACTAGGTACAGGAAAGGAAGGTATATGCTGGCTGTGTATAGAAAGGATAAGGAAGGAAGGTTGCAAATTGTTAAGAGTGAAGTCTTCAGGGTTTGCATCAAGTATATTTAGAATTAATGTTATAGATGAGGACAGAATTTTGAAGCATTTCAATCCCAGGAATTCTATAAGCAAATCTTTGTTTAAGAATTAGTAATAGATTGAAGGTGTAGGCGAGGATGGCAGATAGACTTGAGAAGTGGAAGCAACTGAGAGGCATGTGTCATGACTTGAGTGAAAAAACAATGAATGACAAAGACCAAGAGAGTTGGAGGATACATGTTTTACCATCATCACACTTCTTTGTTCACCTTTTGATGCTAGTTCTTGCATAATTTTCAGAAAGATGATTACTGACTTTTATCTCAGAATGTACAGTAGTCAGCCAGTGTGCTATATGGCAGGCAACTGGCTTGTCTTTACTGCAGAAGGAATTGATATTTCTCTATGTCAGCTGGACATATTTACAGGACACTGCTATTAATTTGTTGGGTTAAATGATAATCTGAGACTTTTAATTTGGCTGGTTGTGTAGAAACACATTGGCTTTTCACAGCTTCCTTAGTAACTCCCTGTACCCTTCAACCTTAATGTCTCCCTGTCCCTTCAAACACATATAAGCAGCTCATTTCTGTCTCTAGAATGTTTTGGGTTCTTAATGCTTTTATGTTATATTCTCTTCATAATTACTATTAAGGAGCTAAAAGTTAGTATTTACTCTTTCCTTAGCAAAATCATTTTCTAGCATGTTTATTTTCTCTACCATCACAATATAAGTGTCATAGCAACGATGATATTTTCATATAATTAATGAGTGTGTTTCCTATATGAACTATGCTGCCTGATTCAGGGTGCATAGACATTGAATACCGAAATGAGTAAATGAATTATGCTATACAATTTACATTATGAATTCAATCCAATTTAAAAGATTTCTAAAGGTTTCTTTTTCAAGCTCATAAAATACCAATAATACTTATTTTACAAAGGCATACGATTTGAAATATACTATTCAATTAACACAATTTTTCAATCCAGGTAGCATAGATAATACTATGTGTACTTATAAGTTGAACTACACACATTATTAGCTATTGTTAAAAAAAGAAACATTCCTTTTGAAAATTCTTTGACATCATTATGAGTGTACCCCTTTGTAAGATAGACTTTCAAATTTGTCAGACATGAATGATATTGATACAATTATACCATATTCTTAAGCTGGTAACTTCATATTTTTTTCTATTGCTATTTAATTATTTGAAAATTTTCCAACTAGTAAGAGCAGTGTGGTTATCTTTAATATATATTTATGTATAAAATATATATCCAATATAATAATATGCATGTGGTTGAAGGACTACAACAGAGAGTAAAGTTGTAAACAGAACACTTTGCAAATCTTTTTCTTGTTTATTTTTAGCATCACATTGCCATCTTTCTATCATTACAATAATAAAAATTCTGCATTTCACATCTTAATGGGAGACCTAAATTGATGGGCCAGAGAAGCTAATTGGAATGTAAAAGTGATTGATGGCTATAATGATGAGATGAGTGTTGGGCCATAAACAGTATCTTTTGAGCCACTATATTTGCTAAATATAATACAATTTGCCATGTTTTATCAGCTGATACAAAAGACTTTAAAATAGGAGTCAAGAGAATTTTTCCATCTGTTTATTATATACCTGTATATATGTACACATTCTGAGAAATAATAGCCTAACCTTTCACACAAAAATAATCAGTTGATCCTTGGGCTTCTTGAAAATCAAGAACCTCAAAATTATGTATGTTTCTTAGACATTATGGTGAAAACAAGTACTATGGAATTCTTTGTCAAAAGAATCGATAGATTCAGAGCACAGATGATAGGTGTGTATGCTGTGTGTAGGGTCTGAGAATGGGCCTTTTTGTTTATGCTATGCCTACCATTGGAGATATTGAGGTATCCAGGTGTACTTCAACAGGTGCAGAAAATATGAGTGAATTAAGGATGACATATCTTTGTTCTATAGTTTTAGTCTTTTAAAGAAGCTAGTCTTTAGCCAAAGCAATTGTGGGTGAGAGAACTTTCACAATAAACATTTACCCCCATTTCCTATCTATATTATATTGTTTATTCTCCAAAACAGAGACTCAATATCTGCTTCATAAAAACACACATTAATTCTTTAAGTCAGTTGGAATTGGAAACATTATAACCATGAGTTATGAAGGACTTGCAGTTCCGTCTGATAAGTTAACCAGAAAGCTTGCAACTTGACAGTAATATCTAAGAGAATCAGTCATTCTCTCTCTCTTTCTCTCTCTCTCTCTCTCTCTCTCTCTCTCTCTCTCTCTCTCTCTCTCTCTCTCTGTGTGTGTGTGTGTGTGTGTGTGTGTCTTTTTCTCTCTCTATCCATCTCTCCCTTCTTCTTTCTCCCTCTCCTTCCTTTTATACTTTCCTTTCTTCTTTTGCTCCTTTCTAATATACTTTTTATAAGCCTTAGAATACAGCAGAGATCTGTAAATCGATCATAGCTGGTAGAAAACTTGGATTTGCTCTGCTAAGAAAGGCAGGTATAAAAAATAGACGTGAAAGCAATTGCAAGATTCAGTTGATAGTACATTTCTAACAAATAATGAAAACAACTGAAAAGGCACAGCAGAAATTAGATTCTGCAGAAAAATCAGCAGTCTGGATATTAGCATCACAAGATCATATTTAAGAGTAAGACTATTGTATTACTTGACTGTTTTGCTTCTTCTTAGACATAGTTACTTTTTGTAATATCTCACTTCCTACCATCCATTGAGTTAGACACCCTTTTCTTCCAAACACATGTTTGTGCACACACAGGCGTGCACACGTGTTCACACACGCAGGCACACACACATGTGTACATACTTACACACATGCACACACATACATACACACATTCACACTCATTCTTCAAATATCAACTGACATGTTATTGTCTTCTAATAGATAGTAGATAATAGTAGTTCTTTCCATTGTTCCAGCCACATCTGATTATTTTTCCTATATTTTATAGTATCCTATAAAAACATCTCTCCATGTATACCTATAAAATAATTGCCTAAATAGAAATATAAACTAGCTACCCAAAAAGGTGATATCTCCTGATTTATCTCTGAATTGAGAGGTTATAGCACACAGCATCCTAGTCAGGGAGACATGGCTGTGGGCTTCCTGGACAGTTTAAATACAGATGCAGAGCTGCCTGCAATATTTCCAAGTCATTATATGTTGCCTTAGCTGTGAACATTTTTAAACTTTTCAAAAAAATAACTAGCTTTGGCACATATGTAGAAGAGGACTGCCTTGTCTGGTTTCAGTGAGAGAGGAAACCCCTAATCCTGTAGAGACTTGATGCCCCAGGGAAGGGAGATGTGGAGGTGTGGGGGGTAGGGTATCACCCTCTGAGGCAAAGGAGAGGGAAATATGGTGAAGAATTCTGGGATGGGGGTCCTAGAGGGGAAAACACTTGGAATGTAAATTAACTAATTAATTAATTAATTAAAAAATTAATTGATACATTATATCATAAAGTTGAAGATATTCACGGGTACCATGTAACCATGAGTGTATATACATTATTTCACAAATTAGAAAATGTCAACATTATATCACTTTAAAGTCAATTCAACATAATGATTTCATTTACTTTATTTAAAGAAAAACAAAATTAATAACATTTATGAAAAATATCCAAATTTATTATACTAGCCACAAAAATAAAACCCTAAACATGATTAGGTTAAAAAGTATAACTATGCAATTTTTGAATTTAGCACTTTCAACATTAATTATATGGACTAGTCATTAACTGTGTCTATATTTTCTATTTTAATAGCTGCATGTGTATTTTATTTTGCATTGATTATATTTAGTGAAATAATTAAATTATCTATTTTTTTACCTAAATTACTCTTACTCAACTATTACTATGAAAATTTTTTACATTAACTTGCACTCTTAGTATTTTAAATTTAATTGCCATTCTTTGTATATTTAAAATGTATTGATTATTGCATACAACTTGTTAAATGTCATTATGTAATTCATATTTTAAAGTTTATAATAAAGTATCTAAAATTTTATATCCACCTTTCCTCATGTTTTTCTCTTTATTGTCCTGCATTTTTCTTCTTGTTGACTCTCAACCAAGTAACATATACTTCACTTTAGATAATCTTTAATCAAGTAATTCATTTAAAATGCCAAATGCTTGAATTGATCATGACTGGTTTTTATAATTTTGCTAAAATAATTTTTAAAACACTAAAAATATCCATTATGATTTATTTTCAAATTAAAAATTGGATTCAATTTCTATAGCACCTGTGAAAGCATTTACTTTTATTTCTTTGAATATAAGTAAAACATTTCTGTTGATGTAAAACATCAATTGAAACATTTTGATATGATTTGAACCACCATAAACAATAAGATAACTTTTTCATTTTTATTTTGTTCATTCACATTTAACAATAACATCTGTACAAATTATCTTAGTATGTTTGCACATAGTTGTTCTTAAGAGAACTTGAGATGGTAGTTATGTTTAATTCCATTTCTATTAGTGAGAACATTTTTCTTCTGATAAAAATGTATAGCATAAACTCTAGATTCCATAACACATGAAGAATGCCATATGCTTGTGATGAAAAATTTATTAAGAACATGTTGTGAGCCACACACTAAACTAGATGTCAGAATCATTTTTTTTTTGTAAAATGCATAAACTGTGCTATGGTACGGATATCTTTCAAAATTTATATGTTAAAATATATTACATCAATAAGATATAAGCAAATGTTAGCATTTTTGTATCATGGTTAAACTATGAGAGTGTGTAAGAGTGAGTTGTGACATCTCATGATCTCAGTCCTTTGCCTTTCCATCTTAATGTCACATGAAGATGCAGACTTTCCAGATAGAGAACAAACATTCAAAACATCCAGAAAATAGAGAATAACCCTCAAGAGACACAGAAACTGATGCCCCCTTGGCCCTCAGCCTGCATAACTGTGAAGACTGGTTGTTACTGGTTATAAAGCCTTTGGTGTTTTATTACAGACCTACAAACAGATTAAAACAATATTCATGTTAATTGACATCTGGGAAAAGTAAAAAAAAAAGGAAAAGAAAAAGAAAACAGTAGATTGAAAGGTAATAAAAGATGGGACTGTGGAGATGATTTAGTTGGTAAAGTCCTTCCTGCCGTAGCATGTAGAGCTCAATTTGCATCTATAGAACAAGCCAGTCATGGTAACCCTAGTCTGTGACTACAGCACTGTGCTGTTGGGAGCAGATCTGAAAAAAGCAGAAACAGGTTACCCAGTAAGTCTAACTATTTAGTGAGCACTAAGTCTCTGCTCAAAATATGAAGTGGAAAGAGATCTTCATCTTTCCTTCTGTTCCCCCAGATCTAATCCCTCAGTCTCATTCCAAGCTCTGTAGCAGAATACCTTTGGCAGACTCTTTCTTCTCTCTGACCCTATCCCCAGTGGATCATGAAGACCTTCTCCTCCAACTTGTCTTCTTCCAACCCATCCATTATACCAGCCTGCAATATCAGCAAGCATTCCCCAAGAACACACAACCTCAGCGTGCCAGAGAAACAGGTAAGCTAATGGAAGATCTTCAGCACTTCCTCCTCTCACTGAATTCAACCCCCAATGCCATGCCTAGCTCTTAAACAGAACTGCTGTTGCATCCTTGTATCTCCCACTGCCCACATCTGAATGCAACACTTTTCCCTCCCTGCTAAGCCACAAGACTTATACCACAAAATCAGGTAGGCTAACCATAGATCTTCACTTAACCTTCCATCCCTCCTGATCCAATCCCTGAGTCTCATCCCCAGTGTAATAGCATAATTTCTTGGGGTAACCTCTCTTCATGTACAACTCCCAATCCAAAGATACTAAACAATCAGATCCTGGTGGCACATTCTGCTTTTCCTCCACTCGTGAACCCCCTAGATTTCTAGTTTATTTCCATTCCTAAGTGTCAAGTTCTCCACACCCTGAAACACATTTTACCTGGAATCCCAAGTTTTGATGCCTATAAGGTCCACAGAAAATTCCCTATGAGGCAACTCAGTTATCACACTTGCCTAAAATCCAGAGAGGAAACAGAAGCAAAGGAACAAAACACCAATCCAACAAAGATAAAACCAGATATTAGCACCTATGTAATCTTCCCAAATCCAGAGGCACAGACACCAGCTTTAAACAAAATAAGTAACATTCAGGACAATATGCCTTCAGTAAAGTCCAGCAACCCGACCACACAAGCAGAAGAACGTGAAAAGGACCTTAAAACAGCTTTACGAATATAATAGAGGTCTGAAAGAAAAAAATAAAGAAACCCTTTAAAGAAATCCAGAAAAACACAAAGAATGAAAGGAAATGAATAAAACTGTTCAGGTTTGAAAGGGAAAAAAGAGACAATAAGGAAAACACAAAGTGAGAGAATTCTAGAAATAAAAAATTTAACAATTCAAACAGAAACTACAGAGGTAAGCATTACCAACAGGATTCAAGAGATTAAAGAGAGACTCTCAGGCATTTGAGATACAATAGAAAAAAAATGGATACATCAGCCAAAGAAAACATTAAACCTAAAATACTCCTGATACATAATATCCAAGAAATTTGGGACAGTATGAAAAGACCCAGTCTAAGAATAATGGAAATAGATGCAGAAGAATCCCAGCTCAAAGGCTCAGAAAAAAATATTTTCAACATAATCAAAGAAGAATATTTTCCTAACCAAAAGTAGGAGATATCTGTAAAGGTACAAGAAGCATACAGAACACAAAGTAGATTGGACCAGAAAAGAAAGTCTCATTGGCACATAATAATCAAAACATTAAATGTACAAAACAAAGAAAGAATATTAAAAGCTACAAGAGAAAAAAAAGTAACATATGAAGACAGACCTATCAGAATTACACCCGACTTCTCAATGGCAACTCTAAAAGTCATAGGGACTAGACAGATGTTCAAGCTGTAAGAGACACTAGAAGATAGAGAACTTACCCCTAAAGACAATTAAATTAACATCATGGTCGTTATTTAACTTTTATTTACATTAAGTAGAAATTTCTGGTTTCTCTGGAGATTTAGTTGTGTCCTGTGATGTTTTTCTGGACACTGTCTTATGAGAAGATGTTTTTGCTGAAGCAGACACGTGGGAGGAAGTTTTGCTGAGAACAGACATGTGGTGATTTTGTGGAAGCAGCCTGGAGAAAAGAGCATGTGATATTTTGCTAGAGCAAACACTTGAGAGAACATGTGATGTTTGGAAAGGGTATATACATAACCCAACAGACAGTGAATGACACTGCGTAGTATTGGCACGCCTTACCATTGTTTGCCATGACATCATAGTGAGAACACACCAAAGAACCTCTGGTGTTATTCCGGTGAGTTCTTGCTACTTCTGCTAACTCAGGCAAATTGATTTCTTCTGGATCAACCTCCTGTTGCTGATTCATGGATGGTGTTTGCTAGTGGATCGAGCTGCTGTTGCTGATTCATGTGAACTGAACTGCTGATATTCTGACGACATAGACTATTGTTAAACAGGACAGCATCTTTCTTTGCTCTATTATCCTTTCCTTTCCACTACCTCTGGAGGGTGGTGGGTTAGAAGGGACGTTAAAGCATTTAAGAACCCTTATTAAAAGTAGATTTTGAAAAATCAAAGCCTACATTATTATGCTTGGTTGAAGAAATTTAAAATAGAAAAAGTAGACAGGCCCAAGTCTTTGTCAACCACAATGTTAGTTGCCTTTATCTTGCATGCAAGTCTTCCTTCATATGTCCACTATTAAAACTTTTCTACTTGTTTGAAAAATAATAAAGTGGAGAATGATTAAGGAAGAGATGACACATCATCTTTTGTCTTCTACATGCTTGCACACTCATAAACGTATGTATGTGTACATGCACATAGAGAAATATAGCACTCATCTAAGGTTGGTTCAGAGAAATTTCTTAAGAAGATAATATCTAACTTGACCCTAATTCTCATTACCCAGATAATTGTACTACAGAAAAGCATGCAATATTGTTACAAGCAAAGAAAGCAAGAAATACAACATGCCTGATGAAATGAATGGAAGACAGTTTCAGTGGTTTAAGTATGGAACCTTAGGAAGGCAATGGTGAGGAAAGGATTGTGCTGGGGAGGAGCACAGGACTAACTCATGAAAACAAAAGCATGCAGTGGGTGGACTAGGTTAAGTAATTTTGAATAACAGTAAACACACTGTGCTGGTCTCAGGAATAGTGAGGGGATGCTTAGCAGGCAGAGAAAAATGTTTTTCATTCTAAGTACGCCTAAGTTTTGGTAAAGTTATTTATTTTGGCCAATTCACTAGAAAGTCAGCCATTCATACTCTTTGCATTAGTGATGGAATTGCCCAGCTAAAAAAGAGCAATCAATTAAAGTTGTTTATTTATTTATTTATTTATTTACTTATTTTTATTTACATTTATGGTGTGCACATGTGCCATGAAGTGCATATGGCTGTCAGAAGACAATTTACAGGTGTCAGTTTTGTTTTTCTATCATTTGGATCCAATGCATCAAACTTAGACTGTCAGGTTTGACAGCATGCACTTAACCTACTGAGCCCTCTTGCAATCCCAGTACCAACAATTGAAGAGGATTAATTCTATCAGCAAAATTATTGTCAAAAGTCTAGACATTTCTCTTTAAATAATCAATTTTACAAATAATCAATTAAAAATAAATGTTATCAGTTATGGAAACTCTATGATAAAATGTGTGATAATGGCTACCCATGAAAATGTCTGCATGCATGAAGAGAAACTCTCAACTGCACAATGGTAATACATTGAATAGTATGTCCTTTGACCAAGAAATGGAAAAGACACAAACAAAAAGAACACAGATAACAACTCGTCTAAACATTTAAACATTTGTGTATCAGGGAAATATCTATAATATTTTTAAAGCTCTTCCCTTATCCACGTGGCAAGTAAGTTTGTTATGTGTAATGGCAACAAAGAGGAATGGACTTAGAAGTGTTTATAAGATAAAATCACTAGGCACTACCAAATAAATGGGTGGTAAAGAATAGTGGGGATGAAACTGAGGAATAGAATATGTGGGGTCTTGTATGTAGAAATACATATATTGCTGAGCAATACTTACAGAATGAATAAACTTCCTGGTGAAGGGATATTGATATATTCCACCTCATCTCAATCGGTGCTTAGCTTCTGTTCTCACCAATCTATCAGTGCCTCAGATGAGTCTCATCAGTCAAAGCTACCTTCCTGAAATCCAGATTTCTTCCTGGCTGCAGAATTGTATTGCTCAGAAAAACTTCAAACTCCATTTATCAGAAACTCTCACATTGTTACATTTTCTTACCTATACGGCCATTAAATGACTTGATCATTTCATACCTATTTGTAGTAGGAATTCAGGCTGATGCTGCTATCTTCTCACTTCTGTAATCAGTCAGATGTTTGCTGTCTCTCAATTATCTGAGAACAGTCTTTGTCACTAGATGGAAAAGACTCCCCAAATCTGATTCCTGTCTCTTATTTCACATACAACTGCAATAATTATTCAATATCTACCACACAGAATTAAATAACACATGGTCAGGGTCTGGCATGCATATCCAACTACATCTACCTAAATGGATAGGATAATCTCTGTTCTTGTGTTCTATTTTCTTTAGCTATCCTCAGGAGGAAGCATGTGCATTTTAAGTTTTTCTGTCTTTCCTCAAGCCTTTCCTTTGTTCTATTTGTTGCTTATCATTGGCAATGCAATCATTCTTTAGGGGCTCTTAGTGAATTAGTATTTCTTCTTGCAATTCCAATCAGAGGCACAATTAACAGAGGCCCACTCTCCTCTGTATTACAAAGGGTCTCTGAAGAAGCACCAACCACACCCTCACTCAACTGCAGTCAGCTAAGCATATGTCTCTACCTTTCTGTGCTGTAGACAAATTGGGGTGCCAAGCTTGCCTTATCTCTTTTTATTGTTCCATCATTCAATAACAGACATATTAGATGCTTGATGGATATTTTTGTATTGTCAGAACCTACATTAACTTTTCTATATATGCATGGAAATGAGGCTTGACATGTGTTATAATAAAAAGTTGCATTAAGCTGTTGGTGTTTCCTCATTAGTACTTCAATACTGAGGATGTACAGAGCACCATCAAGCTTGGGAAAGCCATACTATTAAAATGCCAAAATCATTGCAAGACAAATCATTTATGTCTCAGCACATCTACTGAAATGGCATTGCCAATGTATCCTTGAAGGATTTTAAAGTCTTATGTTGTAAATCAAGATACAAAAGCGGAAGCTGTTGCTGGTAATATTGATGTTTTCATAATAAAAGTGATTTGGTGGACTTGCTTTTCAAATATTAAAATATTTTATGTAAATATCACACTACTTGTAATTTATAACACTTTCTAATTTTAAATATGTGTTTCACTCAGCTCTAATGATAAATTCTGACAAAACATAAGATATATTCTTCAGAAATAGCAGAATAATTGTTTGTGTGTGTCTGTGTGTATTTTAAACTTTGCCCTCTTACTAAGTAACCATTCCATATCTAAAAATAGAAGCCCTCAAAATTGAGTGAATAAAAGATTAATATACATAAGAAGAGTTGTTGCCCAAATTAAATATTTGAAATATTTAAAGTATGGAAGGATTAGCCTCTGTGAACCTCTGTCAATAATACTGTAGAGAATTCACCAAAATCTACCTTTTTTACTGGAAGAGTTCACACTCACATACAGGAATCTGCTCCATAGAATTCTGAGCTGTAATTTACCCTGCTACCTAAAGCAAAGGTGTTTATAAAAGCAGTTCTGCAGAAGGGATGTTCCTGGCATTTCACAGAAGTAAACATTGGTATAATTTTGAAATTGCAGCTGTTTCTACAGACTCAAATTGTAAATACAAGTTCACATCACTCTCATTGATTCATAATCTTCCATGATTCCTTCTACGCCAGTAAATTTTCCCAGAACGTCAAACAAAAACAAGAAGAATTTAACAGCATCTTCAAAAATGCTGAAAAAATGATGCCTGCAGGCGGTCTGCTACAGGGTTGTAAAGGGATGAGTTTCTACAGATTATTCTTTGTCTTACTGAAACTTACTTGCAGGAAACCCTCGCTTCCCAACATACCTCCGACTCCCTTGTAGCATGGTCTTTTGGTGTGCATAGGACTCCCCTTATCTCTTATATATATTTTTATGCTATACTACCTTCTGAACTGGAGGTGAGAGGAGAGCACTGTCTATTGACTCCATTTCTCTGTTCTTGGTTCTTTGTCTTCATTGGTACAAGTAAAGTTCTTGTCCTGGTCAAACTATTTTCAAGTTCCATAATCACTGCCCCCAATCTTCCATGGGGCACCATTGTAATACATGCACAAATATATTGTCTCTAAAGTCTTTATAAAATGGTTAGTATCTATTTACATAGAAGCATCTTTAAATTATAGAATTAAGATTGAATTAAATAAGTATTCAATTTATTAACCCCTGGCAGCTATGTTTTGAAGGTCTATTTTTCTACCCTACTTAATATGACACTCACACAAAAATTAACTGAAAACAATCACAAAATCTCTGTGATCAATACACTTGTTCTTGGTCTCCTGTAAACAGAAAATTTCTCAATGCCACATAAAAGTTGAAAATTGTATATATGAGGAAAAATGTTATGAAATGTAAAATTTACCTCAGTAAAAGACAATCTACTATCCCAGAATTTGTACTCAAACATTATGAAAGTATATATTATATTATATAACATTCATTTACTATTTTTGGGACAAATAAAATATATAATGGTGTCTGTTGATGTGAAAACCTATATAAAGGAATACTCAAGAGTCTTTTACAATGAATACCCAGGAATGAATTTTAAGAAGAATCATGCTAGACTAATATGTACAGCCTATAAAAATTTATTGAAGGACATAAACAGTGACTTGAATAAATTGAGTCATAACCTGGTTCTGGATGACAGGAGTGAGTGCTTTCACGGTGTCAATTTCCATCAAATTTTGTATCACTGCACATAGGCACAAATTTCAACAAATTAAGTGTGAAATTCAGTTCTGAAGCTCATCTACAACAATAGTTGAGAACTTATTTTTAAAGTAAAATAACGTGATGAGTTATGCTACAAGGTTTAAAGTAGGCATGTACATGTGTTTTGAAACCTTGGAGAAATAGTTTTCATAGCTTTTACTATCAAGGAGTGAAATGCTTCTATGCTTTTAAAAAGAAAAATGTTTTAACATGATTCAAATGGAGGGCTACATTAATAAATATATTTTATGGTTTTATATAGCAGATAAAATAAAATTTTAATATTAATTTCAAGCATAAATTATGTAATAATATGGTATGACAATAATTTAAATATAGAGAGATCGGATGACAACATATTCGTGAAAAATACAGAAAAATCTATCAAATTCAATTGACATCTTAGAAGTCTATAAAAACAGAATCATTGAAATAGATGCAAGAATTTAGTATGGTATTTTATAGATGGCTGTTATTTATATACATAGAAAAGAGAGAAATATAGAAAACAAAAGTTTCTAAAATATTTTATTCATTTTGCTGTCTAGTTACTAGATATTCCTAGCAATCTTTTAAATCAATATCTTTCTGTTCCCCCTTGTGTGTGTATGTGTGTGTATGTGTACGTGAGACTCATAGCTTTCATAGAATAAAGTCATAAACTATTAGTTACTTATCTTGATATCATCAGAAATTTCAGGAGCAACAATACAGATGACAAAAATGTTCAACACCACTTATCATCAAGGAAATATATCTATAACCATTTATGAATTATAAGTTATAGCCACTTTCTCACATCTGATCAGAAAAAGTAAGATGGAAGAAGGAAGGGCCAGAATAAAAGAGAACTTGTTTGCAATGTTGACAGAGACATTTATTTCTATAGTCAGTATGGAAACCTCAACACATTATAAATAGAACTGCCAGACGATGAGCAGTCCCCTTAGTGAGCACATATCCAAATGTAACAAATCCATGTCACTCACATCTGCTCTTCTGTGTTTATTGTATATTTACCCACACAAGCCAAAATGCAGAGTCAACCTAGGAATCCACCAACAGATAAATAAATAAAATATGGTAAATATATTCAAAAGAATATAATTAAGCCACAATTGTTTGGAAAAACAGATGTATCCAGAGGCTACAATATGTTGATTAAAGTTAATTAACCACAGAAGAAAAAAATGAATAGTGTCATTTATAAATGAAGACAGAAAAGCTGATGTCACAAACTAAAAAATAGAATGGTTGCTAGTGAGTGCAGAGGAGAGGTCGGTCAAGGGTGCAAAATTTCCATTACATAGAAAAACATGTTTAAGAAATCAATTGTAAAGCATAATGACTATAATCAATAACATTATTTTATTGAGAATCTCTACTAAGTGATTTAAATGTCACTATGAAGAGTTATAGGTAGTAAACATGTTAACTACTGGCCATAGATGTACATATACGTATACAAACATAGGAAGAACAGTACAGCATTGTTTATGATGTAAAAAAAAAAAGTGAAAATAAGATTAAGAATTTCTGTGATGTCGCCTACATAAAATCTTTTCTCCCTTAGATGAAATAACAGCACACTATTATCCAGTCTAGAGTTTTATAGTGTGAAAATATAATAAGGCTGTGTACATATTTCACAGAAGAAGATTTCATAAATGCAGATGGGACACATTATATACACACGTATGTATGAGCATGTGTTCTTAAACATACAAAAACATCTCTAAAAGGAAATTCACTCTATTTGATAATAAATCTGTCAATGGTAAGGTGAGATTAAGTGGTAGTGACAAGAATGTTCTGTTCTATTCTATCTTTGTGCTTCTTTTAAAACCAAAACAATTAGCACATTTAATTATACTATTAAAGGATATTTAGCTAGAGGTGGCTGCTTAGTATTATTGGAATCCAAATATATCAAAGATTAGAAGGCTAAACAGATGTTTTGGACATTGCATCCAATAAGATCACAATGGTTTATTTTTGAGTAGAGAAGTCAGATGTGAGGCACAGATCTCTATTGGGAATTTTAGTTATTTGTTTAACCTGACTATGCAGAGCCACAGAAAAGCAGCTGGATTGCTTCTCAGAGGCATAGAGAAAGATCAGTGACACTCCCTCCCCATATGCCCCAAAGCAGGGGCCACAGGAGGATACCTCAGGGCATCCAGGGTCTGGAAGCTTTTGTGTGCAGCTGCAGAAACTCATGCCAGGACTTCATTGTGTTTGGTCTGAAAGAGCAGAGAGAGTCATCAAAATGCCTGAGTAGAAGGAACATTTTATTGAACCATCTCCTGAGCTAAATTAATTGAGCAATGAAACATGACAGTTCAATAGGTGAGATTATCAAAGGAAAACTGCCCCCTGCCCCAAGCAGAGGCCACAGATGGGTGCCTGAGCTTTTCTGAGAAAAGTGATTGCTTCATGATAAAAATATAATTGACCCCTATTGTTACATTGACATTTAATGAGTCCTATTCAGCACCTCAATATGACAAATAGGAAGGGATGGTGTTTGAGGGGTTTGACAGTAACATCTGATGCTAACCCATATAAAGTTACATAGCTTTGAAGAGAAACTGTCTTTTGTATGGCTAAATCAAAGAAACCTTTCAGTTGATTCTTTCATTGGAACTTTTATCTAATACAGAACTTGAAGAGTGTTGGAGTTTATTTCAACAGACTCATATAAATTAATTTCAGAAAAAATAAAATAAGAGGTTATTTTGTGAGAAAACTATAAACTATCAAGTGCAAGCTGCCTAGTGATTTATTCAATCATTTCTTTATAAATCAAGCAAAAGTGTTTAATGCATATTAAAACTTCTGATAAAATGATAGGAACCATTACACAAAGGAATCACAGTTTGTATTTTATACACATCTTAAATTTGAATGTTTAAACAATTAAATTATCTAATTAAACAATTAACTAGGATGCTTTAGATGGAAAAAAACTGATCTCAAACTAGATTAAACAACAATGGTAATTATTTGTTGGTATGCCTGGAAATCCAGTGGCTGACCAGCTATCAGGGTTGATTTAATCCCATGCTTTCGATGTTCTTTGTGTGAGTCTGTCTGCCCATATTGTCCACTGTAACCTTTGGTAATAAGTTTGTTGCTGTTGTTGTTGTTGTTTTTATGTGGCAATATACAGCACATGACCACTGAAGAAAATACCTTCTTTTTATATCTCGTTGTTTCAGAATAAATCACAATGCCATTTAATTGAATGGTTACTTTTAGGAACAATAAATAATTCTTAGAATCCTTGGATCTTTCAAGATAAAGGAATAGGATTTGCTTCCTCAGGGGTTTGTTAGGTTGGCTAAGGGTGGGGGAAAATTATAAATATTCATACTAAAGGAAAAAGGAGTGACCATATTACTTTTCAATCATTAAACTGCAATTTGTACCATTTAATCAATCCTAAAATATTCTGAATTTCTAGTTATACATGCACCTATAAAGATTTCTAACTTGTTATGCTTTAGTGGGCAAAAAAAATTCCAAAATGCATTATTTTCTAAATCAAAGATATATTAACAAGATTACTGATATCAGCAAAACACTCTTGATTTAGAGGCTTATGAGTTCTTGACCTTGTTGGAGCTATAAGATTTCATTTTCAACACTTATGTGCTGAGACTAACATTTGGCACAGAAATATATAGTTCTATATAGCTCATCTCCCATAAAAGGCAGGAAATTCTCTGTGAGGTGCACAGGTCATTGAAATGTGATGTAAACTCTCCAGCGAGACTTACTGTGTTTTCATTCAATACATGACTTTCCAGCACCACTCCTTGCATTATATGGACTACAAAAACCCAACCTTTAATAATCTCTCTCTCAATTAAATTTAAGCAGCTATGATATAACAACAGAAGAAGACGTGTCTTATATCTATCATTCATTATACAGATTTACTGGACTATATAAGGTCTAGCATTTCCATCACAATAAGAAAGTTCTCAAAGTGTTCCCTCTGTGTAAAAGAAAATTTATTTTCTTTTAATTTTTCAAGTCTTATTTATTTTTATGTGTATCAGTGGTTTACTTGCATGTACGCCTGTGCAACACATGCATGCCTGGTGCCCAGCAAGGTAAACAGAGGGTACTAGATCTCCCTGGAATTGGAGCTACAGCATTCTGTGAGCTAGGGAATCAAGCCTTGGTCCTCTTCAAGATCAAATCCTCTTAATCGCTGAGCTATCTTTCCAGTCTCAAAATGTATTTCCTTTAAAGATGGAATAAAAATTAATGTTGCTTACTTACTCATTTATATATACATATTAATGATCTCATGTTTTCCTTTTGTTTGCATAAAATATGTGAGAGGTACATTGAGAACAAGAGTTGTGAATCAAGGAAAGAAGATATGTTTGCTACAAGGTTTAGTAAAAGTATTGGTGTAACAAATTTTCTATTTTGCCCTAGGGAAAACCATATGAAAAATTTCTACTTCACGGGACACATAAACATACTCTGATGCTAAATATCTAAGATAAAAAATACTGATAAAAGTTTACTTTGTAATAATTATGTATTAGTTATAATTTCTGATATAGCAATATAGCAGATAAAACCCAGAGTATTAGGAATTAAAAATGAAAAATTTTAATTTTCTTTACAAATTTTGTTTGAATGAGGTGTGACTTTAAACCTTTTAATATTAGAGAAATGAAAACCTGAAATGGCAGTCATTATCTACAATATCCAGTGGGTTATTTTTTTTTGTTGTTGTTGTTGATTAAAGCACTCTGCCATTCATTCAAAAACTACTTATTATTAAACTATAAGGTTTCTACATAGGAAGATCTTTAGCTACAAGTAGACAATATTTTGATAGAGGAAGCTACTGGATTGAGCATCCTTATCCACTAATTCAAAGCATGAATTACCCTTTATTGTTGCGACCCAAGCTGCCCCACATTGGGTGCCAAAAATGTTGCGGACCGTGCTACCAATGTTTGACCCACATTGCCAAAAGCCTTGGGGGCTAAGTTATTAGAGCCCACACTGCCCCAAGCTGCTCTGGTCCACAGGTTGGGGTTCAGCAAGATGGAAAGTGAGGACAGATGCAAGGAATGGAGACCAGACAGAGTGTGATTCAATCCCGTTTATTCTTCAGTCTCTCTTCCTAGTTCAAGTTCCAAGCCTTGAGTTCCTAATCCCTAGTTCCTAGTCCCAAGTGCTAATATGGGCCTACCACTCCTTTTACTATGTCTATACTTGAGAATTTGGCTACAGATGCTTTACCCCCTGATGACTGGAAACATATGGCTAGAGCTTGCTTAAGTGGAAGGGATAATTTACTTTGGAAAACAGAATTTGCTGAGCATTGTCAAAAAATTGATGAACTGAATGCCTGTGTTAATAATACTAGGTAAATTATGAAATGCTGGCAGAGAAGGACAATATGCAAGGATGTCCCAGCTGTGGATGTATAACCCTAGAGCCTATGCATAGATTAGCACCACTGCACACAAGCTTGGGTCACATTACTTACAAAAGAGATGCTTCATCAAAACTTATCAAAAATAAGACAAAGGCAAGATGAACCATTTCAGGAATTTGTGGATTAACTTCTGAAAGCTGCTGGCAGATTTTTTTTTTATTCTGATGCTGGACTTTTACTAGTAAAGCAGCTAGCCTGTGAAAATGTAATGTCTTCTGTCAAGCAGCAACTCAGCCATATAGAAAGAATGGAGATATTTCTGAGTATATCTGTTTATGCATGGATATAGGACCATTCTATACTCAAGGATTAGCTATGTCTGCAGCCTGGCATGAAAAAACTATTAAATAAATTTTGTTTCACCAACAAAAGCCTTAAAATTTTCATAGACAACTTGGACTTTCAGGGAATTGTTTTGGATGTGGCAGAATGGGGCATCAAATAAACAATGTCTAGACAGGAGTGATGATGAAAAGTCTAATACTGCTCATAGAAAAGATCTAGGCTTGTGACCCTGTTGTAAAAGAGAAAAATACTGACTAAAGAGTATAAATCTAAAAGAGATAACCTGGGTAACATTCTCCTTTCAGGAAATGAGGAGGGGTGGTAGCCCCAGGCCCTGAAACAATGTTTTGGGATAACACAGTCTGTCCCACAACAAGAAAATCTATTAGAGACCTCTGTCTAGCCACCCTAGGAAGCACAGGATTGGACCTCGGTCCCCATAACTGTATAGTATTGACCCCTGAAATGGGTATGCAATCGTTACCTATGGGTGTCTATGGTCTTATCTCTCAGGGAGCACTGGATTTGTTGTTAGGAAGGAGCAGTACCACCATGAGGAGGATCATAGTAGCCCCAGGGGTGACTGATTCAGATTGTGGAGAAGAAATAAAAACTATAACCTCCTCTCACATTGGAAAACATTTGTGCTGCAACCAGAGCAGATAGTAGCTCAATTACTCTTATTGCATATAATAGATACACATTATAGAAGTAAAATAAAACACAGAGGAAATGCTGATTTTTGGATTCTCTGATGTCCACTGGGTGGGAACTATTTCTTCTCAATGACCAGAGTTGACATTGTTAGACATTGATATTCACATGTGTTTATAGTTCATAGTATGGATGATATATTGTTAGCTGACAAAAATGAAGGTTTTTTGCTGCATGCCTGTGCCCAATTACAACAGCCACTGAAGGAAAAAGAGTTGATTATTGCTCCAAGAAAATTCAGCATGAGCCCCCCCCCCCAAGTATTTAGAGTACAAATTAAATTCAAAATCTATTTTACCTAAAAAATATAGCTGAGAAAAGTAAATTAAAACTTTAAATGGTTTTCAGAAACTATTAGGTGTAGTGATTAATTCATTAAACTGCTTTATGCTCCCATTGGGCGACACTTCCAACTACCTTCAGGTTCTTCTGGATTTGGGAATGAAAGACACACACACACACACACACACACACACACACACACACTGACTTAATTTTGATATGCCTTGACTAGATCAATGGTTGGGCATTTCTAATCCTCCCCATGGCTAACATGCATTTCTCTCCAATGTTCCTAGCTTAACACCTTCTAAACTCTATATTTTATCTCTGCTACCCGGTACCTTCTGAGGAACTCGCCCACCCACGCCATAGGGCCTTTCCACCAACATGGCTGGGTGGTATCTCTTCTGCAGCTCTTTAATCTGATCTGCCTTCCTCTAAGTCATGGTGATTCCTTTTCCCCTTCCCTTTCAGTCTCTTGCCTCTGCACTGCTCTTCCTCCCTGCTCAGCCAATGGCTGTATGGTAATTCTTATCAACCAAAGCCAGCTGGGGGCAAGGAAGCTTGGCTTTTGGAGAGCCAAAATAAGAAAAGGCATTAGAACTAATTCCCAACAATTAGGAGATATAAATTGGCTTAGACCATTCTTAAAGATAACTACAGGAGAATTATTTGACATCTTAAATGGAGATTCTGATCCTTTTCTCCACAGTCTATAACTGAGGAAGAATGTCAACCATTATCGATAGTCAAAAAGGCTAAAGAACAGCAAGTAACTCATTATGTTGCTTATGATAAATCATGGAGAGCTTTTATTGTACCCACTTCACATATGCCTACTGTGGTGTTTTGCAAAATGGACCCTTACTCTGGGTACATCTACCAGTCTCTCCTGCTAAAGTAATCATGCCTTACTGTGAAGCAGCTGCATGTTAGTAAAATTATCCAGGAAATAATCACTCTAATATTTTGGAAAGAATCCCAATGAAATTCTTATACATTTTACTAAATTTCAAATTGATTTGCTATATCAAAATATAGATGTGTGGCCTATGTCATTTGCCAGGGTTTCTTGAAAAAGATAATAATCATTATCCTTGCCTTTAGTTGTTACAGTTTTCTAGTCTTCATGAGTTTGTATTCACCCATAATTTAAGTATTACTCCTATAGTACAAGTTGCTTTAACCTTTACTAATTTATCCTCTCATGGAAGAGCTGCCTATGTACTGGACTCAAAAAAAGGTAACTTTGCAGCTGAACCTGCCTCTGCTCAAGTCAATGAAGTAAAAGCTGTTGTAGTTGTGTTCAAACTTTTGGAACAATCTCCTGTATATATATATCCCATACACTGCTCCAGCCTTACCAATGCTGGAGACTACCCCTTATCTAAATTCTCAGAATAGTCAAATTTTACTGTTTTTTCAGAAAATTTAATCTAGCCTGAGGAACAAAAAAATATCGATATTATGTGGGGCACATCAGGGCCCATACTGACCACCCTGGCCTCATGTCTGAGGGGAATCCACAGGAGATGCATTAACTTGTGCAGCTGCCATTTCTCTAACAAAGTTTGAACATGTTCAGTGATCACATGTTCTTCATCATCAAAATAGCAACAGTTTAAGAAGGCAATTTACAATTTCTCTAGAAGCTGCTGGAATCATTGCTAAACAATGTTCGCAATGACTTCAAGATCTTTCTCCATTATGATGTGAATTCACAGGACTAGTGCCTGGCCAACTTTGGCAAATGAATGTTACTCACACTCCTAACTTTGGGATGCTAAAGTATATTCATGTTATGATAGATACATATTCAGGATTCACATATGCATATGCCTTGACAGGAGAAGCTACTAAACATATTATAATCCATTGCCTAAAATGCTTCACTATTTTAGGCATTTCTAAAATAATAAACTGATAATGGCACTACATACACTAGTAAAGCCTTTTAAACCTTTTTGTCAGCAATTCAATATTATCCACAAAACAGGAATTCCCTATAATCCACGAGGATAAGGAATTGTGGAAAGATCTCATGTACTGAAACAACTGCTAAAAATAAAAAGGGTGAAGTATACTCCAGTACACAACATAATGATCTTCATCATGTCCCATTTATTTTAAATTTTCAGACACTGGATAGAACAGGTAAATCAGCTGCTGAATGTTTCTGGCATCCTAAAACCCAACATGATTTTGCTTATGTTAGATGGAAAGATCCTTTGACAGGATTATGGCCTGAGACATGCTGAAGCTGAGTCAAAGAATGATGCTGACTCTGGTCTTTCTAAAGTGCTCTGTCAATGGAGGCAGAGAAGGTGTATTAGGCATATGTTTGGGGCATACCTTTGCTGCATCCTTTTGTATGATCAAGGCCAGACATACTTGTGACCTTTAATGACACTCAGATGTTAGGTTTCCTTGGTCTGATAGTAAAAAGGATTTCAAATTAGTGAATTAAACTTCTATGGGTTAGAGCCTACCCTATTTGTTTTACTAGAGATAGTACCAATTCTGTATGTGTTTACATGTACCCTCAGATTTGGAAGAATATCTATAAGACTATAGTGCAAAACATTAAGACAGGAATGCCAATATCTCAGATGGACAAGCTGCCTCACCTCAGACTGTTAGATTTTGTGGGAGAGAGAACACAGAGACTGTAGAACCTGCCTTTGAAAAATAGATCGAATGGAGAAGTTGTTGTAATGACCCTCCTCTTTCCTTTTATGTATTCCTACTCAATCACAGACTGGTCTGGAAATCAATACAATATTGGGCAAAAGGAAATGGTAGTGGGCATTTGTAGGACTTGTTCTGAATATTTTAAGAGACATATTTGGAAATTGGCAGCTCTTTTTTGAGAGGAATCATAAGAGCTTTTACAGATGTCAAAGCAGGGTAACAGAATTTTAATCTCCAACGACTTCCCTAGTAGAAGTTGGTAGTCATTGATGGGTAAAATTGTCTTGAAAACCTTTTCAACCTAACACAGGCTACGAATACAAGAATATTTGCATTCCAATGATGGGTAAGACAGGGCATGAATGCTAGGATTTATGTACCAATGATGGGTAGGGGCCAAACTTCTTGAGCGAACACTTAAGACAAGCAAAGTCTTTCTGCACCAATAGCTGAGGCAGCTTGGATTGTATAGATTAAAAAAGGGGGACATGTGAGGATCACATCTGGAATTAACTTTGGCTCACTTCTTGCAATTAATCATGAATGATTCTGCCAACAACTGTCTTTGTTTTTAGTTAAGACATGCACTCCATCCTGCCAAGATACTCTGCTTATGCATATGTCCTTGAGAGATTGTCTAAGGCTAAAGGAAATGAGCTTAGTCAAACATAGATACTGTATACCATAAACTTGCTACATAAGCATTTGTGGTCATTGTTTAACTTCCTGGAATTGGTCATGTTTTCTGTTGCTTGCCTTTAAAAGACACTGAGAAAATAAATTTGCTGCTGTGATGATATTGACTTTCAGCCCTCCCATACCTGTCTCTAAAATCTTCTTTCTACCTTTCCTATAATCATACTCATTTCTGAGTCATGGATTTCATGTTGACTGACCAGCTGTCTCCTACCCAACCTATTGTGAGAAAAATTCCTCAAGGCATTTCTAGTATATTTAGAAGGAAATTAATGTTTCTCATACAATCTATACCTGTTTATGATGTTGCCTGAAGTCTTAGCTAGAGCAAAATGACTATTTAAGTAGATCAAAGGATAAAATAGAAATGAAAGAATTTAAAGTATCTTTTCTGACATGATAGTATATATACATGACTCTAAAAATTCACTAGAAAACTCCTACAGCTGATAGACACATTTAGCAAAGTAGCAGGATACAAAATTATCTCACAAAATTAGTAGCCTCCAAATCTATAAATGATGCATGAACTGAGAAATATATCAGGGAAATAACACTTTCAAAAATACTTTAAAATGTATATCTTAGGGTAACTGTAAACAAACAAGTAAAAGATAAACTCTGAAGAAAGATATTGAAGAAGATATCAGAAGATGGAAATACCTCCCATGCTCATGAATCAGAAGAATTACTATAGTTAAAATGGCCATTCTACAAAAGTAATCTACAGATTTGGTACTCATAATTCCAACACAATTATTCTCAGAATTTGAAAGGACAATTTTCAACTTCATAATCAAACATGCACAAAAACTCCAGAATACTTAAAACAATCTTGAGTAATGCAAGAACTTCTGGAGGTATCTCCTCTCCTAATTTCAAGTAATAAAGGCATAAAAACAGACACGCTGATAAATGAAATTAAATTGAAGGTTCAGACATAAATCTACATACCTAAGGATACTTGATTTTTGAAATAAAGAAGCTATAAATACACATTTGAAAAAAGACACCATCTTCAACAAATGGTGCTAAACAAATGAATTAGTTGCATGTACAAGAATACAAATAGATCTACATTGATTACCATTCACAAAAGATATGTACAAAGGATCAAGGACTTTAACATAAGCCTTGATAACACTGAATGTTGTAGAAGAGAAAGTGGAAAATAGTTTTTAATTCACTGTCACAAGAAGATACTTTCTGAGCAAAACACCAATAGCATAGTCACTACAAGAAATAATTAGTAATTGGAATTTCAAAAACAGAAAGGTTTTTGTATGGAAAAGGACATGATCATTGAGACAAAACAGCAGACTGCATAATGGGGAAATGTTTTTTTTTTTTTCTTTCCAACTCTATACCCAATAGAGAGCTAATATCTAAAATATAAAGAACTCAAAAATTCCTGTAAACCAAGAAAATAAATAGCCCACATGTTGTTTTACATCATGGTTTCAGGTTTTGAATAACTCATTATGACCATATCACACTTTTTGAGAAAATTAAAACTACCCCAGAAAAAAGAAAATGACCTGCAATGAAGAGTTCCAGTACAGAAACTGCACTTTCATGGGTTGCTTGCTGCCTCCCCTGATAAATGTCACTGTCAGAATCCTTAGTATCTACTGTAAGTCACTTTAGTTTTACTTCAAGCATAAACTTCTATGGTCTGCGTATATACAGATACAATAGAGTTTGTGACTAACCTCTGTGTAGATCCGTACAAGCTTGAAAAGGAGCTTCATGTGCTAGAGTCAATCAATCCAGTAGGTCCACAGCTCAGGTCTTCCAGATAACCATAGTTAGTGACCCTGTATATCTCCTTCCCAGTTCCACACAGAATAAAGTCAGTGACCTTCATGGTAGACTCTCATGAAGGACAAAGTCCTCGCATATTGAGGGTTGAGAAAAACAGTTGTTTCTATAAATCCAATCCATGATGTTCTGTGACTGTTAAGCTATAACACATTGTCACCTTCACATGATACTTGCTCAAACATTTGGAAATCATTCTTTAATCATTATAATCTCTTATACAAAACCCTAGATTTCTTTCAGTTAATTATCCTGTGGCTTAAGATCTAGAAATATAGCCATTACTGTGATTTCTCATGTATAAAAATTATAATACATTTCTACTTAATAAAACATTATGCTTTCTTTACATTCAAATAATGGTAGCATTAATTGACTGACAATAATGAAATCTTAGCAACTATTTCATACAACCAGGGATGCAAAGATGTTTGCTTCTGAAAGTTAGTATTTTCTTATCTGGCATCAATGGGAGCAGAGGACTCGGTCATGTGAAGGCTTGGGGCAGTGAGGTAGAAGTGAGTGGGTGGGGGGGGAGCTCCCTCATAGAAGCAGGGAAAGGGGATAGAATATGGGTTTGGTGAAGGGGAAACCAGGAAGGGGGATAACATTTGAAATGTAAACAATAACGATAAAAGTATACTAAAATAATTATACATGGAGTTATAATCTCTGATATACAGTGAATTTTGATCTCTGACCATACAATGCTTCAATAAATTTTCATTGTTGGCAAGAAGAAAATGCATACAGTTTAAGGGATTTTTAGTGGGTACTGAAGGGGTTATTTTATCCATTGGGATTTAATATCAAGAAAAATTTTAATAACATCTCTTGAGAACACTCTGCATTCTGTACCATTGTGCTTAAGTAATGGATGTAGTGTTGCTGCCATGCCTCGAAGTCATCTAACTAGTTCCAAGATGGTTTTATGCAAATAAGATATACAGGAATCTCTGCTGACTTAAAAGCGCTCTCAATGTCTGGCAGGCCACTGCGAACATAGCAACAGCTTTAACTACTAAGAGTGTTACAAAGGAGGGGAGGCTGATGGTATTTTGACTGATTTGGATACTGTTCGATATAGATAGAACCTTTCTCCAAATTTAATTCAACCTTTCAATTGCATGGGCACATAGTTATTTATCTCTTTCCATCAAGATCCAAGTCACACATAATATAATTGCTTTTTATAAACTATTCATCATGATTAATGATGCAAAGATGAGCTGGATTGCCAAAGGTCTGATGCACTTATCATTTAAAATGCAAACAAAAAGAACCTCTTTTTAATGGCATATAATGTTTCTAATAGCAATAAATATTTTTCATTCTTAAAACAGTTAAGTTGTAGTCAGTAAATACTGTCTATCTCTATCTTCACAAATGAACTGAACTCCTGTAGTAATTGCTAACTTAGAACATATTTTTCTACAGGAGAATGTTAATAGTAGTGGTTAACTCTTCACTCTAGCCCAGAGAAGCTGGGCTCCTTTTGTGCTCATATATTATTGAACAACTTTTATGTGCCAGATAATATTTTGTGTTGCTTGGATACAGACTGAACAGCAGGGATGAATTTTGACTAACAGAACAAACAATACATGAATAACATTTCTTTAGACACTATGAAGAAATAAGAAAGCACAAAATGAGAACAGTCTCAGGAGACATGAAGATATGCACCCAACTCTAGATTCTCCATGATTCTGAACAGATATTGACAGAACTCGAGGCATAAGATTTTCATTACTGAAGTGATAGAAAAAAATCAATCCACACTAAGCCTCATTTAATCTTCATAAGAGCTCTGAAGTAGGTGTTACTTGCTCATCAAGGCGTGCCAAGAATCAACCTACACCTAGTCAGCTTTTCTATAGCTTTTCTCTACAAAAGAAACATGGCTGAAAGAGCTGCCAGATGAGACAATGCTGATTGTACCTCTCAGCTCAGCAGCATACACTTCCTCACAGAAGTATTTGTGTGACATGTCCTCACCTCTACCATGATAGAAATAACTAAAGCAAGTTTCTTCAGTATAGAAGCCTACAGAAGTACAAAACTAAAATTTGTAAATATGTAAAAATGTATGCTATATGTAGAGGGAAGCTCAATTGTGAAACCTCTGAAATAATGTCATGTTGATGACAGTGTTTAAATCCCTCACTTTGCATTTAATTATGATTGTAGCTACAACTACAAGAAAAAAGCAGAAGCTATTTCTTAGGTGACTCTTCTGCTTCGCCAGCATTTGAGATGGTGACAGAGTTGTATCTACAGTAATAATTAAACATAAGAGGAGTTGAAACAAGGAAATAATCAGGCATAACTAAAAGGTAATTTGTGAATAAACTCAAAGCAAACAAAAAATAAAGCAGAAACATATAGTAGTGAGCTTAACATAATAATCCACCCAGAGATAGTAAAAGCTTTAAGTGAATGCTGTAGATGAAAATTGGCCAGTGTCAATTACACATTGAAGCCACAAAACCTGACAGCAAAATGGTAAAAATATGTGAGAACCAGGAAAGGATGTTGGTTTAAAAAATTAGTTAAATATTTGTAGAGAAGAATCAGAACTAGGATAGAGAAAATACCTGAAGAATGAAATTATGTTTGATTTTATTCTGGTTGAAGTCTATGATACAATGTTTTCTTTTAGCAATTAAAATCCATCCTTAATGTAGTTTTTTAAATACAAATTGAATGTTTGTAAATATAAAAATATTTATTTAGGAGACAGTATTTTTTAATGAATACATTATATTATAAGCTCTAGTATGCTTTACAAAATTACTGACTGGATATAGACTGATCACTCAGGGATAACAATCTTGATGATACTTTAATCAAGGTATTATTGCTTCAACAATAACACTTATAGTAAAACTTTTACAAATTTAAAAAAAACAATGTAACAAAAATGAATAGAAGCAAGAAAGAGATAACAGAAAGGTCCGGGAAAGACTTGCTGGAGAATAGAAGTGGGAGGCAAGTGACTCTCTGGATGCTAGACACAGCAATTGAAATGCTCCTGGTGACAATATTTTCCAGAAGTGCCTTATAGTGTCTATGTTTCAGCCTCAGCTACCCCATATCCATCCACCTCTTCTCATCCTTTGCAGTAGAAGTGAGCACCTCCCCAAAGTAAAAGGATGTGTGACATTTATAAAATGGCATGGTGTAGGACAATGGTTGAACAGTCCAACTATTTGTCTAGAATTTCTGAGTATAAAAAATGAAAAGAGCATAGAAACTAAAGTCTCAAGATAGAAGAAAGATGATTCAGAGATAGCCAGAGTCAAGATATCAGTTAATTAGAATGCATAGATTTTGTAGTTGGTGAGCTTACCAGTACTAAAAAAAAAAAAAAATAGGATCAGGCTGGAAGTCAATGTCTAAGAAAGCTCTTTAGTTTCTAACCCTCCTTTAAAAAATATTCTTATATTTTTAGTTTTAAATGTATTCATTTTATATTATTTTTCTTTTATATCATTTTATTTATATATCCTTGCCTCCTCAACCCCTTGCTTGTCTGCCTCCAACTCCCAGTGGAAATTCTGGCTTCTGGCTTCTTTTTCTTTAAATATATGTATAAGTCTCTATCTCTCTCTGTCTCTCTCTGTCTCTCTCTGTCTCTGTCTCTCTCTCTCTCTCTCTCTCTCTCTCTCTCTCTCTCTCTCTCTCT
>JANHMN010000004.1:153487754-153522946 GCA_030674055.1 Rhabdomys pumilio
TCTCTCTCTCTCTCTCTCTCTCTCTCTCTCTCTCTCTCTCTCTCTCTGTGTGCGTGTGTACTGTCACTAGGGGAGTTCAACCGTGAGGAAGATTGATTTTCATTGCCTCATCATTCAATAATTGCCTATTGCTCTTTCTCTAGGGTTGGAGCCAGAGCAGGAACCTGGAGGCAGGAGCTGGTGCAGAGGCCATAAAGGGGTGCTTCTTATTGGCTTGCTCCCTGTGGCTTTCTCAACAAATGCATTCTTATAGGGACCACAAGCACAGGAATGGCACCACTCACATTGCACTGCACCCTCCCCCATCAATCACTAATTAAGAAGATGTCCTACAGGTTTGCAGCCTGATCTTTTGGAGGGATGGTCTTAATTGAGGTTCTCTCCTCTCTGATGACTATACCTTGTGTCAAGTTAACATAAAACTAACTAGCACAAAGGATAAGTATTTAGAGTACAATTAGAAATTATATTGGTTTAGGCAAATGGCTGTAGTAGGCTCTCCATTAGGTTACATTACCTCACCTATTTTGGATAATTGGCTTGGTTCACACTATCAGACATGAATCTCTCCTTGTTGAGTGAGACTTAAGTCCAATTAGACAGCTATTGGTTGCTTCCAAGATATGAATGTCACTATTTCATGTTTAGTAATATCTTTCCATACTGGTCACTGTTGTGGTTCATAGGCATCACAGCTGGATAAGACTGTTAATTGCTTTTCTCCTTAGCATCATTACCTTCTGGTACTATGAAAGTCAGTCTTCAGAGCTTGGTCAAATCTAGCTACATTCTTCCTAATTCTCAGTCTGAAATTTGTGGTACTCTCAGCAATGGGAGCCTTACTTTTGAATTATGTGAATTAGCCAGGTGCAACATCAATAACCTATAACCTATGATTTTGGAATTGCTGCACACATGTAATCAACAATTTGAAAGGATATTTCTTATGACGAGTACTGAGAATTTTTTGTTACATAGTCTATTGCTCTTCCAGAGAACATTATCACCCCAAGTGGCATAACTTCATTTGAACTATGTATATGTGTGTATGTGGATGTATATGTATTTGCATTTACGTAGTATATGAACACATATATATTTGTACATATGTAACTTTAAGTAAACATAAAATAATATGATTCCCTATAGTCTTTTCAAATACCCTTATTGTTATTTATTTTTCCATTAGCTCCCATACTGCCTTCTGCTCCCCTCCCCAGGGAAGCCTCTCCCTGATGCTTTACCCACCTTCCCCTTTATAGCACTTATATCCAGCTGCCTGCCTCTCTACAGTTCCTTCTGGCCCATCCTTCCATTGTCGCTTTTCACTTGCCTGGTTGCTGTGGTTGTAACAGATTGCACTCTCACATATGAAGATGTGGAGTCAAGAGCCACAATTGATAGAAAAGATGGGGACTTGGGAATAGTATTTATTTTTTTACCACTCAGAATACTATTTTCAACTTCCATCCATTTACCTACAAATTTCATGATCTCATTTTTGTTTTACAGCTGAATAATATTCTATTATGTATATGTACTAGCATTTCTTATTTATCAGTTGAAGAGCATTTAGGTTGCTGCCTTTTTGTTGGCTGTTGTGAATGGAGCAGCCAAAAATCTTTGCTAAGCGAGTGTTTGTGGAGGAGGATGTCAAGTCCTTTGGACATATTTGAAGGAATGGTATAGGTGACATACAATCGATCTTATTTTTTAGAATAATCCACAGTAATTTCCATAGTAGCTGCACCAGTTTGCAAAATCAGCTATGTATAAGGGAGTTCTCCTTTCCTTATACCCTTGCCAGAATTTGTTCTAAGTGGTTTTGTTTGTCTTATTCAGTCTGCCTGGGGTAAAATGAAATCTCAAAGTTGTTCTTAATTTGTATTCCCCTAACTGTTAAAGATAATGAAATATTTTTGAGTGATATTTTAGCCATTCTTATTTTTCATCTTTTGAGAATTTCTGTTCAGATCTATAACCATCTGAGTTATACAAAGTCAAAATAGAAAAGTCAAACAAGAAAAGTTTCCAGTTGGTAAAGAGAAAAAATAATCTGTGGAAATTCACCAAGGTCAGCTGAGTAGAAATAGTGGCAAAGCCAGTGTGAAGGTCACGGGACTCCTTTCACATAGCTATGACGGGAAGAGCAGCTGTGTGACATCTGTTGTTTTTCATTTTGCAAGATTTTGGTTTCCATGGCCTCTACTATTCTGAGAAAACTAACGTAATATTCTCCAAATAAATTAAGATCATCTTGGCTTCTTGAATGTAAGCTTCTACTAAAACTGAAGACTAGGAAAAAGAATAGTGAAAAATCTTCCACTGGGATTCTGGGGTCAGTGTAAAAAGGCATGAATGCTAGGATTTATTCAGCTGTTGTTTTCTATTCCTTCTAACAATTGATTGTCCTCATCTTTGCACTGTGATTGTTAAGTTCATGTGAAACCTCAAAGATCACATCTGAACATCTTTATTTTTTGCTCTGTTTGGGGACAACCTATGCCTCCCTTTATGGCCAAAGTAAAGCCTTATTCTCCCATCCTTATCACGTACTCCTGTTCCCAGGGAGTCTGAGTTCAAATTCAAGTGTGTTTCTGATTACTCTGGTCATTCCTATCTGTTTGTCTAAATAATCAGACAATTAATACCTCTTTTAAAAAGTTTTTGAGAATTTATATGGCTTTCAATGAGTATCTTATTTTTGTCACTATTAGTATTAACTTTAAAACATTCATTTCTTTTCATTGTCTCCAATCAAAGAAGGAAAAAAGATGAAAAAGGGCTGGTAACTTACTGTGTTTCCACTGATAAATCAACCAAAGGGGGTGTTAGGGAAGAAAATATCTCATATGCCTCCAGGAATCTTATGTAGAGAGAATTTCTTGTCATTCAGACTCTAAATCTGAAACATTTATTATAGAGTATCTTTTCTACATATTTCAACTTAGAAAACACAGCCTAACATTTTACAGATGTTTTTTGCTCAAGAGTTAAATAATATTCCAAATTATTAAGAATACAAATATTATCTTTTAGAATTGTCTACCTCATTAGAGAGAATATGTAAGGCAAAAGTTAGTTTAATATATTTTTATTGACTTTCTCTTGAAGAACTAGAAGTAATTGATTGAGAAACCCAGAAATATTCAAATATTTTAACACTGATTTTTAAAGATGATGAATGAAAATAATTTATCTTATATAAATCCATATCTTTACCAAGAGGAACAACATATTAACTATATAAGGAAGGTATTGAACTGTTCTAAATATATATTAAAAATGTGAAGTCTAGTCTACATGTGAAAGCTGTTCTTTTATATATGAAATATATAAAACATCATATAAAACTATGAAATATATTTAACTTCAGTGTCAGATGACCACAAAATTCCAACTATTTATTTTTATTCATAGTGTCATTTGAATTAAGTACATTTCACCTAACCTCAGGCTTGGCAACACATTTGGCCATAAGTCAAACTCACCTGAAAGGACACTGGTGTGGTATTTGGGGACTGCTCATTACATAATCATTTTTACTTCTCTCTATCCTGAATCAGAAGCCAGGTATGAATTATGGTTACAATTCCTACAGTAAACATGTATTCAGACAAGATTTATAAGACTCTTAAAATGCAAATTCTAAAAATTTAATTCTTCTGACATACTTGAAAAACTAATTTTGTCAAGTTCCAGAGAAATCCCAAAGAAAACAAATTAAAAGCATATGGTTATTTAGGAAAAAATTATTATTTTATATTTATTTGGTTTTACTTGGTATGCATATCACAAGGATGTCATAAATCTTAGCTAAACAATTAATAATATAATTTCATGGGATTCGCTATTTTTAAATATTTCAAAGTAATATACTATAGAGTTTTGAAATTATTTCACCCTGTATAAAAGTGAAGAAGTAAGAAGTGGGATGCCAAGAGCGAGGAGCAATACTTGGGTATAAAGGTATCTATGCAGGTCTACTTTCTAGCTTTCTAGCTTTTGAATCTTTAGAATATCATCATCATTGTATACATTACAAATTGTGTAAACAGATAAAGATCATTATCTAGATCCTAGTATAAAGGAACATTGAAAAACAACAAAAGAAAACAATTTGCTGCTAACATGTATTTAATAATCTAAATCTTTGGCAGTACTGAATTACCATTTCTCCTAATTGTGCTCCCAGTTTATAGGAAAGTGTTTATTTGCAGACTGCCATGTCTCTGGGGGAAGCCATAATGCTAAAAAGAAGCCTACCAGGAGCAGTTGTTTGGCCAGCATTCAAAGATGAAAAAAATACAAATGATGCTGGATTTCATTCAGTGTCTAGTATTTAGTATATATATATATATATATATATATATATATATATATATATATATATTTCCTTCTTTATATTAATATTTACCAAAGGAAAGGGAGGTTGTTAATTTGTTCTATCCAAAGGTCTATTTTCCAACTAATTAGCCAGTTATGGAGAACTAATAAATGCACAAAGTAATAGATAGTGTTGAATTTTTATTCGTGTGTTTTTTTCTTTTGTTCTACAACTAACAGGAAAACAGTTTGATTTTACCCAAAGATTGTTATGTTTGAAGCATTTAATTAGATAGCATTCCTATTAGAGCTACACTAAATGAAGATTTTAAAACATAACAGTTTCTTCCCACTATATCATGGAATAAGTAGAAAGTAGAGGTCAGAGACATTTTCAAAGGTATGCTGGTCTTATTTAGCTACTGAAGAAAGACATATAGTAAAATACTGTTCTGTGTTATTTTCATGTGGCTTGGGAATATCATCAAAGTGTCACTTATCTTATCTTTTAGACAGAGTTTACATTTTCAGTATAGTAAGAAAAATATGGTAGAACAGTGATAGAGTCGGGGCAACATGGGTGGAACTCTTCTGAATTTAAATAAAAGCACCAGTCTGTATTGTTTCTAAATTCTGTCTGTCTCATAATCTCATAGGGCCTTCTTCCTCCATGTTCCAATGAACTTGTTAAGTTTACTCTTTCTTTTTTTTTCATTTATACCCTCCTCCAGAATTGAGAGGGGCAAGGCATAAGAAAGTGATAGAAGTTCAATTTAGAAACATGGGAATGTTTGACAATGTTATATCCTCCAAAGTGAGAAAAAAAAAATGTCATGGCACATGAGAATTACTAGGACTTTGTATTGTTCAGTACAGATTAGGCCCACAGTTGGATTTTAATGAATTATAATTTACTGCTCATTGAGAAGGGAGTTATGGGGGATAGATTAGAAGAGAGTTGCTCCTGAAAAACACTGCCAGCTTTGCCATGGGGAAAGACAGTGTGAGAAGGTCCCGTTGCTTTAAATAAGCTAATTTTAGAATAAAATTTACAGAATAGTCTGAAAATAATTTCTCATCAAGGGTGGACATTGTTGCTCATAAAAGACTTGGTTTATTAGCGAAAATCAGATTGTATAGGATACCTCCCTTGGAGTTCTTGTTCACAAAGACATCAAAAGTTACCAAACCAACACAGGCTATTTTCATTTCCCTTGGTTACCCACCAAAACTACCTGGTAAGACTTCTTACCAAGTGTGTTGAAGACAATACACATTTTGGATGCAGGACATAGAAAAGTCAACATCAAACAGGACAGGAGACTTTCTCCCCCTTAATAGCTTTATAGTGAAAGAAAGTGCTATGCAAGTTGCTAAGAAGAAAAGTCATCGACAATCTTCTTTTCTTTAAAATGTACTCACTCTTTATGATACTGAACAAGTTATCTTTATCCTCTATTCTACATTTTTCTCTTTAGCCTTGATCATTAGCCATCAAAATTTTTGTTCAAGGTCACTGGTTCTTGACCTTAAAACACTGTGTCCAAATTCAAAATAAGGTGTTTTAAATAGTCTCTTAGCTTCTGGTAGACTATTTACACTTCCCACCCAACATCTCTTCCAACGTCTTGATGTGGGTCCCTTTGAAAAGTGGGTTAGCACATTTTCTATGTTTTCTGGATTTGTAATTCTTAGAAAAATGTGTAACTTAATGTTCTGACCACTAATATGTGATAGTTTGTGTAATTCCTGATTCATTTCCTCCCTGTCACGCAGAAAGTGTATATCCTTTCCATATGAATTCTGAGTTTTCTTAATCTAAGAAACATTTATTGCCTGAAAAAATATTCCTTCATATCTTTCCAGAATAAAAAAAAAAAATCTGTGTGATGTGTGCAATTAAAATTCTATTGGATTACCATCAATAATAATTTTGAGTATTCTTATTTAGAGTTGATAACTTTAATACCATGCACTGCTGGGTATCAGATGAGTATTGCAGCAATCATAAATCTCAATTCACAGTATATCAGACCCTAAAAGGAGAAAGTAGAAAACTGAGGAAATAATACAACCAACCAACCAGCCTAGACAAGCCAGTGAAGGTTTTCCAGCTCTTCTTCTTTGTTTTTGTTTTCAAAAACTGTACAGTATTATTTTATATATGCAGTGTTGATTGTTTTAATGACTGTATTTCTAAAACACTGTCTTAACCTTTTGCTTTGTTCCCTACTTTTTAAGAGTGCTTAAGCTTGTGTACAGCGATATGCGTTTATCTAAAGTGGTGCTTGTAATTACTGTATAGTACATCACGATGAGAAGTCACCAGTTTGTTCTTGTTCTTTATCTTAGGATGCAAATAAAAAACGCTTTAAACACTCCAGTACTATCTGTTCAGAGTGTGTAGACATTACAACCATTAATCTTGCCTTCAAAAAAAATATGGTTTTATGTCAAAACATTCGTTGAGTTCACTATTTCTACATAGGCATTCTTAATAGCTGGAAGTGGCTGAATATTTTCTGTGAGGCTTTTCTATGTATTATGGAATATCTGTCAGTATACCAGAGACCAGCAACAACACCAATAGCAATAATAAGTTGACAATCAAAAATATATCTAAATATTGTCTGAAGCACACTATGTTTACAAGATTAAACATCTGGTGTAAGTTCTCTAAAATTTTATTTTGTGTGTTACTTCCAGTAAATGTGATATTTTTAATGTTCAGCTACAGCCAAGGATATAGTAGCATTAAATTGTCTTCTGTTTCTACTTGACCTTTGTAATTGTTAACAATGCCAGTTCCACTCATTCCTTGACAAATGTCCTACTCTTCCTATTTATTTGATCCAGCTCTTACAAAACATCTTGAAAAGGGAATTTTTGGCTTCTTGCCAAGACATTTGATGGTGATTAGATATTTATATAACCTTTATATATAATACATTCTATTTTAGAAACAGCCCATCAGACCCAAAGTACATCTTTATTCTTTTCATTCTAAGTTAAAAGAAGGCAAGGTAACATCCCATAATTTAGGTATGATCTGTTTTAAATGCCAAGAATTTCATAGGTCTGGCCTCTGCTGTCTATGTGTTAAAGATGAAGCCTCATTGAGAAGTCCAAGTTTTAAACACATAGCAAGAAGCAGACTCTTTAGGAAAACAACCCAGCTGTTAATTGCTGCTTCCTCACTATTTACTATCAGATATAAACTAGGAAGTTGCTTATCTAAGGTCCAAATTAACATTTTATCTCAGTATCTCCTAAATTACATACAAATGATTGTATGTTAAATATGCTTTTGAATGGTCTAAAATCATTCAGCAATAACATTTAAACAGTTTGTTAGTAAAAAACTTTTCTAAATTGAGAGGTAAAATGCTGAGGTCTAATAACTAATGTACTTTATAATGCATTTGGCCAAAACTCAAAATTCTTTCTTAACCTGTGACACAGAACTTTCCTTATTTTGCCTTACTTTTGTTGTTGTTGTTCATTTGTTTGTTTGAATCAGGTTTCACTGTGTATTCCAAAGTGACCCCATATAAATAATATCTCACCTCAGATCCTAACTGATGTAATTACAAGAATGGACTGCCACATCTGGCTAAAGTGGAAAAAAAAAAACACAAAACAGAAATAAAGCTGACCAAACTTGAATATAGTGAAGATACTTGATGGACTTAGCAGAATTCTTAGAACATTAGACTCATTTTATTTACAAGAAAATACTAGCAGTGATAGACAATGATGTAGAGAAATCCATTTGGACAAGTAACTGGCAATATCTGGTATTGCTAATCACAGATCAGTCTCTGAGACTCAATAATACACATTTCCCATAAGGATGCAGGTCATATATGCTTGTGAGACTCAAGAATATGTATTGATATAGACACAAGGCATAGATGAAGGACATTCATGAGAAAAAGTAGCAGCAGGTCCCAATCAAATAGGTAATGCCTTAAAGAACCACCCTTTGGGCTCCCCATTTCACTCAGAAGTTGGCTCAGTGTCCCCACTGTGGTATCCAGGCATGATGCCTTGAGTCTGTACTATCTGGTTTCCTTTCCATCATCACTGTCAGCACACTTACTTTGTTCTAGCCTCACTGATCTCATTGCTCACCTTTGAATAATCCACAGTAAATTTTCTTAAGCTTGTTTTCTTCTGAGGACATACTACTTCCTTACTAAGTGACAAGTAAATATTTGTCCAATAGTAAATATATTTTCTATACTTGCTCACCCTTCTCTTATCTCTGTTAACATTTTTTAGGGGGATAACAATGAAGTCTAATCTTCTATTACATGACTTATAACACTGATAAATTTTCACATGGTTCCTGGTTGGTAATTACCCCTCAATTCTCTACAAGATAAATAAATAACTGAGTATCTGTGTAAGACTAAGTAGAGATCAGTATACAATGACATTATCTACAATATTAAATATGTAATGAGAACCTAAAATGTTGGCAGCTTTGCTTATCCTCAGGTTCCTTATGTGAAGATTGAACTAAATAGAAAAAAAATCTGTCTATATTGAACATGTACAGACTATATTCTTGTTATTCTCTGAACGACATAATCCAAAAACAAAAATATTCGTCAAAGTACATGAATTAAGTTAACAAATGTTTAAATAGCATTTATATTGTCCAAGGCTTTGTAAGTGACTTAAAGATCATTTAAAGTTATAAGAAGATTTACAAAAATATTCAAACCCTACATCATGTTTCATTAAACACATGAACATCTATGAATTATGAAAAGAACCATAAAAGAACCAAGAATCAGTCTTTCAGGCTTTGAAGGGAGTTTTGCATTCATTATCTTTGTACCTACTCTATTTTCAGATGTACAGGTATGAAAAGCAAAGAAACTATTGAATTAATAATATTAAGAATCTTTAATCAATATAGTTTATACTTAGCTCTATAAATGCTTTCTTAATTAATTTCAAAGGCAACAGATTTTAGGAAAATTGAATACAATGAGAAAAATGGAAAACAACAGTCAAAACTAAAATCTGTAACATGATCATGACTTATTTTCCCTTGTTTTTAGAATATCGGTAGATTGCTGAGAATCAAGCCAAATTATTTCTTGGATTTATTAACTTTAGCCATGCTTCACTTTGCTAATATTAATTAACATGTGACATGTAGGAACACATTCCAAGAATGGAGTCATGTAAGGTGAATTCTAAATGCTTGTGAGAAAGCTTCAAGAAACAAGACAGGAGTCTTCTGATCCCAATTTTTTCAGATTATGCAATTGTTCTTGGAATGTGCTTCTGTGTTGCTCCTCCCAGGTGTAGCAGATTGGAGTGAGTTTGCTTCTCATTATTCACTGTTGCTTCTTGTTGTTCAATGAAATGTTTGAACTATCCTTTCTATGCCTCTATGGCAATAGACGCTTTTGCCACATGTGGTTTGTCCTTGTGATTGAATATAGATTGAACTTGTGAGAACTTTATTCATGTGACCTTTTCTCAACCCTTAGAGTATAAATTGTCTGAAACTCTTATATTTTTGGTTGTGAGCCTAGCCTTTAACGGCTGAGCCAATGAAGCTGGCTACTGTATGAGACTTTAGTCCACCTCCTTTATCAGCTCCGTTCTCCAGATCCCACCAACTCTATAACCTGTGACAATGAAGAAGCTGTGATTTTTATCTTCATTATAATTAGAAAGTAAATACCAATAATATAATGCAGGTTCTCACAGTGTTGTGTCATGTTTCCAACTAGCTGCTGATTCCTTCCCCTACCTCTGACTCTCCCTCTGCCACTCTCCTTCCTCCTTCCCTTGAGCTCTCCCTCTCAAATGTGCAGACCTATCTATGAAATGGAAACATATATTGACTTCCAAATAAGTGTTCATACAATTTGAACATTTTTCTTAAAGAGAAAGACATGATTTTCATGATCATTTCTCGTGTTTCCATTTTATATGAATAAATTCTAGAGCAAAAAAAAAATAAAAGAAAGTTGATAACCATAAGCTTAGGCATGTTAGTTACATATTTTGCCTGAACAAAAGGCCAATGGCTTCATTTTTGTTGGAATACATCCCAATAACAGCTTTGCCTTTATAAGAGATTTGGAAGAAATTTATTAATTTTTAGAATTCTGGTTCATTTGACTGTCAGTGGAGGCAGATTATATTTAACCTACAGTACTTATTGGGAGGAATACCAATGGGAAACAAAATTTAAGTTCCTAACAGAGTCATTGGCACATATTGAAGAATTAAAAACTAGACGAGGAAAGATCACACCACCTGCTATGCATATAATGACAGATTCCAAGCCAGATGGGCAGCACTCCACTGAGAAAATTTTATATATATTCAGTCTCCTTAGGAACCAAGTCTTTATTCACTCTTGTGTGATTGAGTTCAGGTCCCATGCCCTACTTTTAACTGGTGCTCATTAGTTGCTGATTACTGTTGAATACTACTTAGCTATCCAGAATTAATATCACAGTGAGGTTGAAGAAAGTGGGTCATTTCCTTTTCTCTTTGTATCAGAAGGTTTGTTGTTTCTCTTTTTTCTTTATTTTTATTTTACTGATTGGAACAATACTTGTATGTTCCAGAGGTGTTGGCTTTGTATGTAATATTCATTACAGAAAATAATTTTTGGTACATGATATGTTCTGATCATGGTTTTCCCTCTGCCAGTGCCTCTTAGATACTCAATCCTAACCCACACATCCAACTTCATACCTTCTTTTTCTCCTGATGATTTGTATGTTTTTCCATCAAGAATTCCTGCATTCTCATCAATTCTGATATCAAAAATCTGGAGCCTTCCCTGATTTGCCACCTTATGTTGTCTTGGGGGCACTCTCAGAGTATCTGTTTTCTTAGAAAATTAATGTTCTAATATCTTAAGATATTAAAGCCCAAAGAGAGCCTTTTAGACATTTACATTGAAAGGGAGATTACTCTGTAATCATTTATTTAAAGCACAGTTCTATAGTTATGCCTTTTCCACACAAAAAGGAAACAGTTACATTTTCTTTGTAAAATCTGGTGAGGTAGAAGGTGAGGTGCTCAGAACACACTGAGTCAATTTCACACACACACACACACACACACACACACACACACAAAATGCCTGATCTACAGTGATATTTCATCTGCTCCCTAACCTCTATTATTTCCCATAAGACAGGGATGAGAAACTGAAAGGTTTAGTTGCACTAAGCACACAGCAAATGTACTTCAAAGAGAGTATTTTTTAGCTCATATGGTACTGTGTTTGGTGAAATATGCCTGTACCCTTGACTACTTAGAGCATGAAAGGACATCATGAGCAACATAGCAAGATCTTAAGATGTTAGATGAATGAATAGACAGTTGATGGTAGGTAGGTACATAGTATAGATGATAGATAGATAGATAGATAGATAGATAGATAGATAGATAGATAGATAGAGGAAGAATGGTAGAAGAACTCACATGTGGAAGAGTTAGAATGCTGGTGCCCATAAGGTGTTCTTGCTATATAGCAGTATGAATATATTTCATTTTAAATATTTATATTTTGTGTTAAGATGAATAAACAAGATAGTTAACTATATAAGCTTTGCACATTTCATAACAAAGGACATAAACAAATGAAAAAGTACTAGCTCTTTCAATATATTGTTGGAATCAGATTGCCAACATACGTTGGGGATGTGGCAGAGTCATTGAAGAACACAGAGAACACAAGATCCTTACACAGAAAGAAACTAAGCATATGACATTTTACATCAATGTTTTGAGACCAACTTGAAATAAGAGAGTCTTTATTAGGAAAGGGGAAAGCAGAAGTCCCCTGAGAGTATTCATTTACACTACACATACCAGAAGCATTTATGGCTGGAAAACCTATGCCTTCATAGATTGTGAGTTTAGTGTGAAGAGAGGCCAGGTATGGTATGTGTGAAGGTATGAGCGTAGTGTAAAGAGACCATGCACTGCATTTCTCTAAATCTCAGCCCTTCTTGTGACCTCTCCCACTGAGGATTCTGTCTCAGGCCGGTGAGACTCTGAGTGGTTATCTGTATCAGCCCCCAGGAACACACTGAACAGCATAACCAACTTTGCATAAGAACCAATCAGGCAGACTACCTACATAATCTTAGCCCAGAAAGCAGCAGATTAGCCAAACACACACATTTATTTATGTGTTTTATGTATGTATGTATGTATTTATTTATTTATGTATTTTTCAAGTATGTGAATGTGTCCTGAGAGGTGGTACATGCAGATGCCACAGTGCTTGTGTGGAAATCAAAGGAAAACTTTAGGTAATTAGTTCTTTCCTTCTACAATGTGGTCCTTGGTTGTAAGTATCTTTTGCTCTTTAAGCCATCTTACCAGCCCACATTCCAACCCACTTAATCTGCTGAGGTTTTCCTCCTCAAGAAGCAGTCAGACATCTTTTTGCCTACTCTTGGCCTTGGGAGGATGACAAACAATTGTCCTGAAGAGCTTGACCGACAGAGGCCCTGGGAAACAATGAGTAACTCTATTTGTACACCTTAAGATTTGGAACACATCCAGACAGCCTACCCTAAGTGGTTTAGGCCACCAAACCACCCAAAGTGGAGGTAATCTTGCCTGCCCTCTAGGTCCCAGGATATAGCACAGACCCTATAATGACTAGGGTAGCATCTAAAGGCCCCAAAACATTAACCATGAAATCTAAGGATGCTAGCAGGAGCTCTCTTGTGGCTTCTATATAGTTCGTAGGCTCTGTCAATCACCTGTTACTCTTTTAAGCACTCTGATCTGTAACTTACAGTATAGTAACACACACACACACACACACACACACACACACACACACACACAGCACTGAAAACAGTAAGCCCACAGCTATGATAAGCAACAGAGCTTCCATCAGGGTAGCTCAACAAATATCTAAATATATCCTATAAAACTGATAGAAGCAGTTGAAATGCCAAGCACACAAACACCAAGAAACATGGGAGAAAGGAGTGCTGTGATTCCTCAAAAGAAACATGACATCTTTGCTGCACTACATCCCAAAGAAAAGGAAATCAGATAACAGTTTAAAAAAAATAATGGAATACAATTAAATAAAACACAAATAGGTAATTCAGTAAGAGTATGAAGACAACTCATAATGCAAATGAGAAATTTATCAAAGGTGCAGATTATAAAAAATCAATATAAATCTTGTGTCAAAACTCAACATACAAAATAAAAAATATATAGTGTAGTGGCTGGGAGATGACTTGGCATAAGCAAGAAGAGCAGAATTCTGGTCCCTAACACCCATGTAATACTGAATATGAGTACCCAGCTATAATTCTAGCTCTAAAGTTAGAGACACAAGATTCCCAGGCAATACTAGCCAGAGGAACTATCCTTTGACCTCTGGATTTAAATGAAAGAATCTACCACTACGGAGATAAAGAAAAAAAGTTACTAAGGAAGATTCTCAGGGTCATACCACACATCTATACTTGTGTAATACTTTGGAATTTCTAAGCCCAATAAGCCCATATTAAAAAACACACAATCCAGTTATAATAGATATAAGATAGATGCCTAGATTGGGCAGATCTAATACTACATTAACTTATTCCCCAGATATAAGTCCCCTTGCTACTTGCAGTTTCTCCTAGCTGGTGTTTCGGGTCTATCATGACTTTCTCCTGTTCATCCTTTTTCTTCCTCCCTCTCCTCTACTCTGTACATCCATCCCCATTCTCAAACCTCCAGCTCCACTCCCTTCACTGTCCAATTACATGTTCTAGCCTTTACTGACCAATTAAAATGGGGGGAAGGTTCACATGAGATCACCTGAGTACTTAATGGGCTGCTTTTGGGGGTGGGGAAATGAGCAACACCTCTTGAGGAAGCAGAATTAACATCAAATTATAAATAGCACCAGGCCAACCCACAACACAGTATCACAGATTCCCTTTGGAATGACTATTCTAATAGTATATAAACTCAGAGGTGTATAGCCATTGGGCATGGTTACTGCTGCTATATGACTTATTAGGGTCAGAGTTAGGGTTACGGATTTTTATAATGAAGTTTATGAATTTAAAAATAAAAAAAAATAAAGCAGAATTGATCAGCCAAAATTAATAATTTCTGAGATTGAAGACGGGTCTTTTGAAATATACCAGACAGACTAAAGAATTGTAATGACAAAGAAAACTTGTTGCGGAGAAAGAGGAAGGGGAGGGGAAGGAGTGGAAGGGAGGGGGGAGGAAACAAAGAGAGGGGAAGGGAGAGGAGGAGAGGGGAGCAAAGAACCACTAAGAGTGCAACTTATAACTTTTGCGACTTATTCTATACCATTCAAGTGTGATTATTGCTGTTTCCATTGGGAAAGAGGAATCTTTTAGGACTGCTATAAGCACGGCCCATGTTAGTTATTTTGGCATTTCTCTTATAAACTAAACAACCAAAGTAAAGGAAAGTTTACTTTTCCGCACAGTTTTAGAGACATTTCAGTTCATTGTGGTGGAGGATATTTGTCAAACCTGATGGCTCTTGGTGGTGGGAGTGTATGGTAGATTTTCCTTACACATTTGTAACCCGGGAAGCAGAAAATATCACTAAAAACAGTGGTAGGTATAACCCTCAAAGGCTCACACCTGTGGCTTACTTCTACCAGCCAGGATCCCCCAAACTGCCCAAATAGTGGAAGTTCAGATATGTTCTTCAGAATAGTGACAAATCCTGGGAGTAAGGAACTCAAAACATAGAAACATTTCAGATTCCATCCATAATGCAAGACAACGGGAATCATAGGGCATCAAGAGAAGAGTCCAGTTCCATACTAAAAAATAAAACCGCTCCTTCTAGATTATTAGTAGGAATTTCAATGGGAAGGAAAGAAGGTATCAACATTTGCTCTCCTGACACAGAATTGCCAACACAAAGCACTAAATTCAGATGAGTTATCATTCAAAAATATATTTAAAAAAATGTTCGTTCCAAGTCAAACCACAACTGAAGCTTTCCAGAAAACACAGAAGAAAGTTCTACAGCAGAGACAAGTTTGATAATTACCATTGTATAAGGCATAGAAAGATAAAAATGTAAGCCATGTACACAAATAACAAGAGAAGAGAATCATATGAGAACTAACCTTGAAATAAAATGAATTAAATGTCTTAATTAAAAGGTATAAACTGGGCAAATGGAATTTTAAAATACACAATTATGTGCTGCCTAGAGAATGAGAGAAAACACCTATGAACTGATTGTCAAAAAAGACTGTAACTTCCAGAGTTAGAATTCAAGCAGAAAAAAGGAATATATGAATGGCTAACATATATCTGAAAATGTATTCAGTAGCACAAATGGTCAAAACAGACAAAATCTACAATGACAAATAATCTGATCTCAAATACAGCTGTTATTAAAACTTAAAAAGTCACAAAAGCTGCTGAGGATGCAGATGGAGAGACAGAGAGAAAAGCTCTGATCCCTTGTTCGTCAGTAGGAATGCATGTCCTCAAGAGCTGTAGGTTCCTCAGTCACCAACATTTGATCCTGCCTTAAACTACCGGGTCGTTCATATTTGTTAAACAATAACCAAAATACAGAATCAACTTAAAATCTTTCATCAGATAAACGAAGAAAGACCATGCATTTAAATACACAACGGAATGTTATTTGGTATAGAAAGGAGGAAGTTCTGTAATCTGTGGCAACATGAAAGGAAATGAGGATATTGTATTAATTAAAATAAATCATTCACAAAAATAATTTGACAGACACCACACATTCTCATTTATGTGAACACCAAAATTTACTAGAGAATAATAGTTAGCAGTCAGGAAGATGGTGGAGGAGGGGAGACAATGGCTAATGGCACAGGCTATAGCTGGATTAGAGGAAAATCTCCCAGCATTTTCCTGCAAAGGACAACTATAATGGATAATGCTAAGGGCTTATTTTAAGAGACTAACAGAGTGTTTACCAGGTGGCACCTGGTGGAATGGGGAAGAAAAATGAGGTGATCTAAGGTCCTATGCAATAGGCAGCTTTATTCAGAGAATTATACAATTCATACTCTTAGGATTAGAGTCTCATGAGTAAAGTGTGCAGTCACAAGGGCAAGAACCTGTTTTTCTATAGAGGCATGTAAACAAATAAGAATAACCAGTTTTAATCTGAAGTGAACTCACTCCTACCTATGATTCTTAGAAGAAGCCAAAAGCATGATCCAAGAACAATTTGAGGTTTGTTTGTTTTGTTTTGTTTTTTGAAGAAATGGAGATCATGGACTCTTGTCTTGTTTTCCTAGAGTTTTCTCACAAGTACTCAGAATTCTTCTCATATAACTCCACCCGTGGATCACTTCTGATTTGATCAAAACCAACAGGAAAAAAAAAAGATTTGATAGGTTTTCCGATTATTCTCATTTGTCCATAAACATTGCATACATGCATTGAAATGTTATACTGTATTCCATAAGCATCTAGAATTGCTATTGAATTAAAATAAAATTATATTAAAGAGTAAAATCTATCTAAAGGTAGATTTTATGTTACACATTCCTACAATATAGTAAAAAATAAAAATGAGCAAAATGTATGTGTTCTCTTAATAAAGATGTTTTTCAATAATTTATTAATTCTGTCTGAGAATTGAATGTAAAAAAGAGAGTAAAGTAGAATCTGTGACAAAAATAGTAGATAAAAATTATACATTATTGGTTAATGTCTAAGTACAAATTTTGTTTTATTTTATTTTATTTTATTTTATTTTATTTTATTTTATTTTATTATTTTATTTTACTTCTGGTCAGGGAGAGGCCCCTTTAAAGGGAAAGAAAATGATATACTGTTACCTGTCACTCTGGGGCTGAAATTGGTTTCAGCAATTCGCTTGTTATTGCTCTGTAGTGAAGCCTTTGTTTGGCTTCTCATTGGGGGATTTAAAACCTTCTTTCATTTAAAACTGACAAGAAAAGAATATTAGTTCATGAAAGAATAATACCCTCCATATAATCTCTCAAGGACTTTTTCCCTGTGTGTTGCAGAAACGGGCCTGGAGTACTCGTTCCTTTCTATTTATGAACAAGCAGAAAGCTCCAAGACAACTTTGCTTATATGATCACAGGTGATTTTGCTCCATATGTTCCTGTCTGAACAGGCTTTCATGGTTGCATGCAGCTCCCTTCCACATTGGGATTCAGTGTGAGCCTGTTTTATAATGTGTCTAAAACTGCCTGTAGACTCAAAGGCTAGTTGAATTAAAGAGGGAAAATCTTATTGTATGATTTACACAGCTGCTTCTGAGCCCAGATTCTTATAAAAGGTACCTTGGTGGCATTTTCTTACCACAAGATTGACAGACTGGAGAAAGCTAAACATTTTCTTTTCTAAAGAGCTAGTGGAAAGCAGACCTGTTTGCAAGACGGGTTTGTCCTTAGTAAAAATGTGAAACCGCTGAGTTGCATCATGGCCATAAAGCAAAGAAATCCTTCCAATGTCTTAATTCAGAGCGGATGTTTAAGCAGCTGTAACAGAAAAGAATATCTTCTGGCCTTCCAAGTCACTCCCCCTCAACAATTTTTTTCCTCAGAAATTTCACAATGGTCATTTCCTCTCTGAATCCAAACAAATGCTTAGCTTGAGACTTTTCCCTCTACATGTCAGATGTTCTTACAGGGTGATTTAGCTGCAGACAGTGTGCCTCGGTGGTATTCTTTTGTTTGAAACAATGTGGTAAAGAAATATCAGGCCATAGTATGACAGGAGCTTTAGCTAAGATTTCTTGGGGGAAAACACATCTGCGCATGCTTCCCTGGGAACTGACATCAAGTAACCTTCACTGTTTTCATGATTTTCCTACGTTCCTCAGCAGGTTTCATTACCCATGTGACAGCTAGATTTCCAAGGGATGAAGCATCACCTGCTCTCCAGAGAGAAGGAAGATGGTGTATCAGAGTCTGGAATATAAGCAAGACTGGGAATGTGAGCACCCTGCAAACTGTGGAAAATCAGAAAACATTTCCTTTGATTTTATTCAAACTCTAGATCTGAAGAGAAATACCATGAAACTTCATATTACCATCTAAATAAATAAATGTGTGTGCAGCACACACACACACACAACAGGAGGAAGGGAGGGAGGGAGGGAGGGAGGGGGGAGGGAGGGAGGGAGGGAAGGAGGAAAAGAGAGAGAGAGAGAGACCCTCCCTAAAGTATGGGTTGACTGTGTGATGGTTCTGGTAATACACTTATAAGTCTTCCCACAAACACCATCTTATTACTAAATATTTATAGATTATTGTATTTTGTGGTCTGTGAACACTACAATTTCTGTAGCTGCCCAACTGAAGAATTTTCTGGCAAAAATATAAAAATGTATTTCTTAAAATAGTTTAAGTATAAGTCAGTTTCCTTTTCTAGCTTCCTTAAAGGTAAACTAGTTAGTGGCTTAAAACAATCATCTTAGTTTCCTTAAGAATAGTAAAAGGGCAGGAAGTGCCTATAATATAATGGGAAGTACTTCTTAAAAAACACACAAAACTCCATCTTTTTATTCTACAACCATTGGTATATAAACAGTAAAATTCCTGTAATATGTCCTTTGAGAGGAAATAAATACCAGTGAATGTCATGAACCATACATGAACCAGTGAAGCTATGGTTACTAAAGACTCAGCTCAGGTGTCTCAGGTAACTTCTATTCTCATAATCATTTATCCTCTTCTTAAATTCCTAGACCTCAGACATGTAAGATGGTGGCTCAGTTGTGTAAATCATCATCTTTTCTCTTAAGACATAGAATCAAAGGGATCTGATCACCCCACTTTTCAGTAGGGTGATCACCAGGCAAGGTGGACTGACTAACTTCTATGTTCCATTTACATCAGCAACCTCTCCTGTGAATCCTTTGAAAGTAGCATTCATCTCTCATTAATTTTAAAGCAAAACCACTAACAATCCTCGTGTATTATGTCTGTAAGTGTGTATGATCTCTTGGATCTAAAAAGGAATCAAAAGAACTCCAAAGGAAAAAAAAAACACATTTGCTCACAATTTGTTTAAGGCCTGAAATACACAGCTTCTTTTTTCTGTACTTGACCTTTTAAATGTTAGTGAAAACTCCAGTATGTAAGAAAGTACATAATAAGTATCAAGTGCTAACACTTCACTTAGTTCATTTTCTTCAGGGCTTCTCTTTCCAGTTGCTTAGTGATTATAAGATAGCCACTATTCCCAACAAGGTCATTTGTGAAGCGATTGTTCACGATCAAATTTTGGATCAGATACTGGGGTTACAGACATAATTGAAACACAGCTGACATGTCTCAAGAGTGTGATGTGCTGATGTAGGGAACACTACGTGGCTTCCTTTCACCCGGACATTTAGGTAATAATCCCTGAGGTTCTGTCCTAACACGAGACTTCAGAGCTTTTCCTCCTCAGTAGAGGTCTCATAGTCAATCTGTCTGGAGTATAAGTTCTACATGTTATGGCAAAATAAGGTGCAGAGAGTCAGTTATTCTGAAAAGTCAAGAATGATAAATTGCCACTTTCTAGAGGTTTTTCAAACCATGACTTCCTACCTATATTTTGGCCTACTAAGTCAAGTTCTCCATACATGAGACCTATTAAGTGCTGGTTCAGGTGACAATCTGTACCTATATGAGGTTATCCTCATAAAGCTTTACATCACACAAAAAACAACTGAGATTGATTCAATTTGTATGCAGTTTTGTTTTGTTTATTGGTTTGTTCTATACGTAGTAATGTGGATGAAATCCAGGATTTCTTCATGTATGCTACACAAGAATTGTAACATCAAGTTATACCCCATGTTCGTGTATTTGTATTTTAAACTATATAGGAATTAAATGCATATTATTGCATGTATATATTTATACATAGTCACAAGTCAACACTATGTATAATACACTATGAAAAGATTTTTTTTGTCAACACATTGCCATAGATATGAATGAAAGATATATACATGTAGACACGAATGTGTTATTGCATAAATATGTATAATAATATTGCATAACTTACAGGCTTGGCATGATCATATAATATGCAAATGTATGCAGTGTTAGCTTAGTCAGAGGACACCAACAATATTCTTCATATACCTGAAAACCTTTATTTCATTAAAAAAAAAAAAAAGCCATTGGATCCAATTAACAAACTCCAATAGAAACCATATCTACTAAATAATAAGTCTACTTCATTTTGAATCTTTACAGTTCTTGTAGCTTCAAAAATCCGAAAGATTTTAGATTTTTTTAAAAAGACACTGCAGGTATAGTGCTAGTTTCTCGGATTCCCCTGATTCATCACTCCCTTCTTTGTTCATCTGCCTCTCCAACCTCCATACTAGGTTGGTGTAGGCAGCCAGAGCCTATACTTGGTATTGTATGCCCTGTAAGCCTTGAGCCTTAACTATAGAGTCTCTGTTCAACTCTGTTACAGAAGAGTCTGTGATTTGGACCATCAACGTGTCCGTGTGTGTGTGTGTGTGTGTGTGTGTGTGTGTGTGTGTGTGTGTGTCTGCGTATGTGTGTGTGCCTATGTGTGCCTGTGTATGTGTGTGTGTGTGTGAAGGTGTCTATATGTGCACTGAAGGTGGCCTCACATCATCACAAATCTCTCAATAGTAATTTAAAAAGAACCCAGTGACCTGTGCTAGCTAATAGCTATCTTTCTATCTGATTGTGGGTCTCTGTCTTCTGTTATATTCTGTTTTTAAATAACGTAGAATCTCAGACTCCCAGAGTGCAGGGTGTTTGTAACACATTTTCTGTGAGTCACTGTGCACAGGGAGGTTTTCTAATGAGTAACATAGTCATTCTGAGTTCACTTCAGCTAACATCCACAGTGACCATGTAAAAAGTCTCACTTGGAGTTTTATTGTTGTTCTGTTCTGTTTTGTTTTTGTTTGTTTGGGACATTTTAAATCATTCAAGTGAGAAAGTAAAACCAAATCATTTGAAAGTTCCTATTTAATAACTCTATGGCTCCTTCTGGGAAATCTGCTTTCTCTGCATCAGACTTAACACCCCATTTGCTTTACCTAGACATCCTATCTTCCCTGTGTCTGTATTTATCTGAATAAGTAAGGCATCTTTCCTCAAGGCTGCAAGACTTTTCACTCAAATCTCTAAAGACTAATTACAGCATCCCGAAGTGAACACAAGCATTGGCCAGCATTTATAACTCCCTGGCAATGCAAAACAGATGGTTAAAGAAATCAGATGCATTATCTCATAGACTTAGCTAATCTCAAAATTATGGGTCTTTTTGGATGTGAGAGTTGAATATAAAGGCAGCTGTAGAGTGACACATTAAAGCTGATAAGATTTATTTTGCTTCATCATTCAAATATCCATAAATCCTGAGCTGAGCTTCATGGGAAATAGGCATCATTGGGTTGTTAGGAAGATGGGCTGTTGCTTGTGTTTACCATTCAAAGGAGTGTGAAACACAGGAGCTACTCAGCCATTTCCACATAGTCACCATTTTCCAAATGAAAACTATGTAGAAAAGCTAAGTTTTTAAAAACACTGATTTTAAGTTTAAGACTCATGAGGAAATATTATAAGTGAAATTAATCAAACAGAAAAAAAATGTATTTTCAAATAATCTACAAGTATTATCAGCTCATTAAAAGAAAGTCCTCAGTGCTTTCATAATTCAACATATTATCAGTATCAGTGTTGAATCTTCATGGGGTTCATTATTCTTAGCTTACTCTGAGAAGAGGGATGTATCAAGAGAGTCTCTAAGTCCTGAATTCCGAATCTATGGTAACATAAATTACATAGGGTAGACTCCTGGAAACAAAACCAAACGTAAGTCTGGTTATTCTTTCTCCAGTTATTTGATGCATGCACACATAGCTGTTAATAACTTCTCTAATATACCATGAATCTAAATTATAATTTATAAGAATAACATGTTTAACAATAGTTTTTCTTTACAAAATGAGTGACAAACCATGCACATTGTTTATTTTATTTATTATAGTTAATGTCAGAAAATGAGCTTAAATAGAGATAATTATTCTTTACGTTGAATATTTGAATAAGTAATCTTTCTCATAGTAAAAAAAAGTTTCTGGAAAAGAACATCTGTCAAGAACTGAATAAAAGTTAAAGAAAAGTCACATATAGGACGACTTAGAATCTACTGTGGTATAGAGGCAAGAGAAAGTCAACCATTTGTCACAGGACATCTAGGACCATAATGTGGTAAGTGAGCACTGTGACTTTCCAAAGAATTGTTTACATACTCTGTTTACACCAGTCACTCTGCAATCTTTATTCTTGAACTTGGCTAGTTAGAGTCCTTTCATGATTCTATAGCAATATGAATGGGAAAAGAGATGATGGGCAGGTCTGTGCTGCCCTGTTGCTTAGTCTTTCAAATTTTTCTAGTGAGCACTGGACAGAGATCACTCACAGATGATTTGCATACTGAATGATGATCTCTTAAAAATAATTTGAAGGACATTGAAGCTTGAAACATATTTCTATTTTAGAACTTAAATCTACTGCATCATATGTATTTACTATTTGTTGGTGTGTGTGTGTAAACAACAAAGGCAGTGATACCATTTTACATCTAGGCTGACTTCCTGTTATAAACAGCTTTCAAAACAGTCTCCACTTCTGCTATTCATATAAGTAGTGGTTCATTTATGTGTTATTTCTGGAAACTCCAAATCTATGTGACCGGTACCACATGAGATTACTGAAAATATGTCACTTCCTAGATCAAATTTCTAAAGTCAAAAGTTGTATGGACCTCCCTGGTAAAGACTGGCATCTACAAACTGCAAAGAGCCATAGACAGCTAAGAAGCTGATCCAGTCTCAGTGGTGAAGGACAGCCACAACTGGAACACGATTATAACCTCAGACAAATACTTGAAAAAGAACCATGTAACTCCAGCACTTCAAATTTTTGGAAACTTAGAAATCTTTTGATATCATAAATACTTGTTTTAGACTGTCAATTCTGTAATGATTGGATTTGATCAATAGATAACTAATGTAGACGTTTTCCACATGTTTCTCTTGAACTCTGTACTTTTTACCTTATAACTCTTAGCATATACAGTTATTATTTCATGTCCATTATCTAAACTTATCGTTAAGCTGGTTAGTTACAGAAACACTCTCTGTCTCTCTGTCTCTCTCTGTTTCTGTCTGTCTGTCTGTCTGTCTCTCTCTCTCTCTCTCTCTCTGTGTGTGTGTGTGTGTCTCTATGTGTGGATAGATAGATAGATAGATAGATAGATAGATAGATAGATAGATAGATAGATGATAGATAGATAGATAGATAGATAGATAGATAGATAGATAGATAGATGATAGATATGCCTTTAGCCTCTTTCATTTGTCATTACAACTACTGTGGGAAGCAAACTAATTCTGTAATGAGGAAGTGAAGTCACACAGTGAAAGTATTCAGTTTGGCTTTGGGTTTCATCACTGGGAAGGAAAAGTAGACAGGATCTCCCATTCCTGTTCAGGAAGCTATCTCCAATTGTCAACTGCTTGCACAGGGAAAATTAGTTTTACTGTATTCAAATAATACTTAAGGGTAGGCTCATGCCTAGCAGTCTAGCTGCTCGTTGCATGTCTACTTAGATAACATTATCTCATTTATATGTAGAATATAAAAATATGCTTTCAAAGAAATTGAGAACAGAGTGATGCTTACTTTTGGCAAAGGGGAAGGAGGGGAGACATTAGTCAATGGGTACTAAGAAATGAGACTAAGGCATTCTGGGACATTACTGCATAGTAAAAGGTCTAAAGATAACAATAACTTACCATAGATTTACAAAAAGCTAGATGCTTGAAGAATTTGAAAAGCTGTAAGAAAGCAGGTAATTTAAAGGTACAAAAATAAATAAACAGCTCAGTAAGCCAGGTGTAGGCATATGTGCTTAGAATCACCATGTCCAGGAAGCTGAGGTGATGGACTGCACTTCAAGAACAACTAACACAGGGAGTTATCACATCTCTAAAGAAAATAAAATCAATTAAAAGATTCAGAATAGTATACAGTAAATTCAAAAAAGTCTCATTGTGGCAAATATTAGTTTGTAAGACCATTCATGTGAGGCTGTGAACGGGGTCTTGGGTTTTGGTAGAAATGCAGGCTGGAAGTAGCCTGGAGACCCTGCAAGGGATGGGCATTTCTCCCCCCCCCCCCCCCACCTTCCCAGCACTCAGAATTCAGGCTCCTAACACTCAGCCTAGACCCCCATTTAACCTGCACCCAGGCAGTCAGTCAGCAGCCCCTCCCAGAGAGGTTTGCATCTCCACTGGTAGAAGGCTGTGACTACAGGCTTCAGCCTCAAGAGATTTCCATATTAATGAGTTACCTAAAAGCCAGAGGGCATAGCTAATTAAGCGACCCTCCTCCCCCTTTCCCTCCCTATTTAAGTCAGATCCTCCCTGGCTTAAGGGGCGAGGGGTGCAAATCCAGATTCAACTATCATCTGTCATGCCAATAAAGCTGTTTTGGAAACCCACGGACTTTCTCGTGTTATCAAGGCCTGTCGTCTTATGGCCATCATGGAGGACCTCCCCACATCTCGCCTACCAGGTCCCACACATGCAACCAAATTAAGATCTATTTGCATGAAATGATGGGGGTGGGGTGAGGAAATGTGCAGTGGAGTAAAGAAGTCTTGGGTAGCATGCACAGAAACGAAATAGATAAAACCCTTTGTGGCAGGGGAGTGCCTGTGTGTTTCTTTTCTCTGGGTCAATGACTTGGAAGTGGTAGTCTCATGAAGTACCCTAGATGAAAAACCAACAAGATGAAACAAAATAATAATGTTAAGGCTTATTCACATGCAAACCCCAAATCTTTTTATTGGTTGCCTATATTCCCCTTCTCCTTTTGGTCATCAAAATAGATCGTGTTTTCTAAGCTCTCTTGCAATTAAGAATGGGTTTTAGCCATTTAGAATGTAGAATTTGTGACACACAGATCATTGCCTTAAAACTTTCTATGTGAGGTCCTCCGTGCACATTAGCTCTCTGTCTCATACAGAACTTAAGTGATGGTACAATATTGCCTGCTTTAATCACTACCCAAACTGGAAACAGTTTTTTACCACCACTTCTGATAATATTGTATCAAGTTACTGATCGTATTATTGTAGTAAATATTAACATATTCTCACAATATAAGCAATTAGAGCTAAACCAAAACTTTTTGAAATTTAAAAGCTGACAGCTCTTGGAAATGCATGCTTGAAATAAAAATAGATGCTTTCTTAATTTATATTTTCTTGTATTTCATGACCTGAACATGTGCTAAGGCTTTCCCTCTCTCATGTAGGAAACTTGAGGATAACTGGTTATCATGGAATAGCAGAGTCCATGCAAGAGTGAGAAAGGCATATATAACCCTCTTATATCTTTATAGATATTTGACCTTTGGACAAATATGTTCACTTTATTATGAGCCTCTTCTTAACATCATGAAATATTATTTCCCTTATAATGGGACATGACCCAGGCAATGTGCGTGATACAATAATGTAAGTACTCTTTATCAGACCCTTAGCATCCTAGACAACTTCTAGAACATTCTCTCATGTCTGAAAATACATCCAGTTCCTTCTTGGAACCTCTTTTCAATTCTTGATACATTCACCTGCAATAAATGAATAAATGTAGGTTTAGCCACATTTCATTAACCACCGTAATTTCTTCAGCATCTAGCAGATGAAGGACACAACTAAATATTTGCTTAATGAATAAAGAGAAGTAGAAAGTTAGGAAGATAGGGAGAGGAGGGATTCTGATTTAAGGAGCCTGAGAATCAGACAGGACATTTATATTCTTTGAAGTTCTCAGGTGGCTTAAATGTTTAGCCAAGGTTGAGGACCAATTATCTAAAGTTTTAGTATGCAAAATGCAACATCACCATCAGCTGGAAAAGAAATGGAGACTCTTGGGCTCCATGTTAAACTTTCTTTAATCTCTGCATTTAATAAAATGCATAGAAGATGTGTAAGAGCATTAAAACATAAAATGTTCTAAAAGTTTTGATCATCTCAGATAATATTCACTTGCTCTCTAAATTTCTGAAGAAAAACTCAGTGGGGGAGAAAAGTCTCAGTATGCCAGAAAGGGCAGAAATACTAAGATATCTGCTCAAAAAAGCCCATGCATTTAAACATCAACAGGGTACTAGGACCAATGTGAGATCCTCTTGAGAATTGGGTTAATTTTAGGTTCCTAGCAACCTCATAATATAGAATTATCTCCATAGTACAAATGCTACTAATCACTACAGAAATTATGAAATTTAGCCTTAGTTAAGCAATTATCCTTGACACTAAATGGAGTAGCCTAGATAAAATTGGAATATGCTTACCAAAATTCCCCCCTAATATCCAGGATGTCAGGTTGTCTGCTAGAGAAAGACATCTGAAGATGGAGATGGGAGCTCATTTGTCAGAACTACATTACGTCATGAAGAGATGTACACATCATTGAATTCAATTTGCTATAAAGAAAACCTATCTGTTGGGGGGTGGTGATGGAAATCAAAGGCAGAACAAAGGATAAAGCATGCCTAGGACAAAGACAAAGAATCTAGTGTTTAGTCCATAATGACAGACATTTGCAAATCTCCACTAAAACATTAACATTGTAGAAAATGCCACTCCCACCTAACCAGAAGACAGGAAATTTTAAAGCCAGAAGTCATAGCACATGTCTCAGCACTTGTCAGGTAAAATCAGGGACATCAAAAGTTCAAGGTCATCCTTAGCTATATAACAAGTTTGATGCCAGCCTGGACTATGGAAGACCTTGTAAGAAAAATTTCATTATTTATGATGAGCTACCATATAGGAGGAGAAGCTGTGACTTTCTAGCTTCAGTAACCTTGTCTTTTCTAAGTTGGGATATGTGTAGCACCTGAAAATTGCAACGATTTGGCATTAATCATTAGTTACAATGTCAGCTAGAGGCAAGGTGCTTAATTGAGTAATATGTGAATTGAGAAATGATGCTTTGGTATAGTACAGATATCTGCCTTTAGAAGGTGGTCAAACTGCAAAAAATTGATGGCCAAACAAAAATAACATAAAAGCACTGCAAGGCCTTAGGGGCTTGAGGGAATTCATACAGTAATTGACACATTTTTTCTGTTGGATAGTCCTGAAATATTGCCCATGTTCCCAGAAGAAAACAAGCAATATGACATTGGTAGCTTTGATTATCTTCACTGGGCACCCACCACTGTAGAAGAACGCTCTGTTTTTCATTTTACAGATAAGGACTGGATTTAGATAATTAGTGATAATTAGTGTATCTACTCTTTGACTTTTCATACTACCTACGAGCCCTTAAAAATTTATACTCAAGACAACCAAAGGAACCTGTAGGATGATTGTGCGCAAAATTCTGCCACAGCAGAGCTCTGAACATTATAAATTAAAGATAAAATCATAACCACAAAGTATCCTGGGGATTAGTTCAAGATTATCTGGGCTAGACGGGAAAGTTGTAAAAATTAAAAAATAAAAACTGAATCCCCAAAACTATATTGGCTTCTTCTAAAACATGTCACAGAACACACACACATACACACACACACACACACACACACACACACACACACACACAAACACACAAGATATAAGGAAGATATACTTCTGAAACAATCTCAATTGTTTCTGTGTCCCCAGAAACATATTCAGCTCAAGGGGGATGAGAAACCATCCAGAGCTAAAAAGTTCTGAGGTATCTTCCCTCCAGCCACTTCCTGAGGGGCAGAGTATTGTTACCTAGAATTGGTTTGTCTTGTCATACTGACCTCCATATGAAAAGATAAAATGAGTACCTCACACGTTTGTAGGTCCTTATCTATAAGTTTCCATCAATATACATGTATTAAAAAGAAGTGTGTACTCTACAAAGAAATGCATTCTACGACACGAATGCTTGTTCACTAACATTGTGCTTCTCATATCTCACATCTGTGTGCAAGAGTCAAGTATCACACCTGGCAATGCTGATTTCAGTATTCCCAGCATTCCTCCTACAAAACTGACCTTCATTTTCATGCAGTGTGCAAGCCATAAAGATGAATTTAATCATATCCTTTATCTGTAATTCTATCAGTTAAAGCGTGCTCAGGTATCTAAGACCATTCTTCGGTTTCTAGAGACTAATTTCCATTAATTTTGCACAATCCCTTCCCAGTTTTGAAAGTCTTCCCATGTGCCCTCTTGAATCTTAATTCCATCATTAACTAAGTTCTCTATAGACTCAAATCCTTCTTTGCTATGTTCACTAGCTGGCAAGAAATAACTAAATCTGCCCTAAAGACATACTTCCAGCACAGACCCCTCTAGTGGGGCTTGTTCTCTTCCTCAATACCCTCCATTCTTGATTTTGAAGTAGGTTAGTAATGGGTCCTCTTTTCCACACATTCTGCATCCAGTCCTTTCCAACTCTCATTGGTACACACCTCAGTCCCCGATTTACATCTTATTTGATCTTGCAGTGAACCCCAGAATGTCCCCGTCACCCATACTTCTCAAACTGCCACTCACTTCTCCCATTTTAAAAAACTTAATGTCACTGCACTCAAAACTGCTATTTTAGTGCTTAGTAGTTCTCATGTCCACAGAGCTGTCTCAACACTGGGATCTCTCAGTTTTTAGAATTTCTCAATTTCTCATTAATGGTCTTTTTGTCTTTTTATCCCACTACATCCTATAGCCTCCATATGCATTTTTAATTGGTTGTTCCAAACTTACTAGCTTGCTTATCCCAAAAGAATTTTTTTAAATTCTTAATAATGGGGAAACTTATGATGCATAGATATTTCCACATTTTCCCTCCTTCTCACCTCTTTCATGACCTCAGTACACCCTTTCTTGGCATGTTCATCATTATCAAATATTCTAATCCCTATCTTACATTCTCCCCTATATGTCCTCTGGCTTTTCCATTACCAGAGCAGACCACCTTCTTTCACAGCATAGTATGTGTGTAACCATTCAGTCCTCTCTCCAGTGCTAGCTAGTCAGAACCTCCACCTGAACATCTAAGGTGTTTGAGCTTCCCGTAGGTTTTCCTCCTCGTCTGATCTCAACTATTTGTACTTCTACCAGTCAAATTTAAGCACTCAAAAGGTTCGCATTAAATGGAAACAAAATCCATCTCTACACAAGATTATCCCTGTGGCCCAATACCTGAGAATTCTCCTTGTTCTCTCTGCTTCATCTCCACTGCTGATATTATAGCATTTGAAAGATGGGCAACTTTCTGTTCTTTAATTGTTTTCTTCCATTTATTTATTTATTTATTTATTTATTTATTTATTTTACATCCTAATCACTGCCCCCTACTGGTCACTTCTCACATAATCCCTCCTCCTTCCTCCACTTCTCTTCTGAGAGCTTGCCTCCCCCATGTGACCTCACTCCCCAAGGTTATTCCCCTACCCTGGTGCATACAGTCTCTGCAGGGCTAGGTGCTCCTCTCCTACTGAGGCCAACCAAGGCAGCCCAGTCGGTTCTTTAATCCTGTCCATCATGCTTATTCAGAGCCTTTGCCCTCAGATAGGTCCACTCAGATTGTTTTCCCTTTGATGTCTTCCTATCTTCTATTATATCTTTATTAAAATTATACTTCTCCTTCTGAGGTCTTATGTTTACTGATTAAAATTAATGTTGTGCACAGGGGCTGAATAAATGGCTCAGCAGTTAAGATCACTTGTTCCATTTACAGAGGACCTGTGTTCAGTTCCTTAGCACCCCATGGTAGCTCACAGTCATCCATAAGTAATTTCAGGGGATCTGACCTGCTTCGGACTGCACAGCCACTTGAGATGTGTGTGCTGCACATACATGCATTCAGGCAAGATACTCGTGCATAAACAGTAAATCTGAAACATTTTAAATCAATGCCACACACAAACATTCCCACTCTTCTTCCTGCTTTAATGTGTTTCTGTGTTGTATATTATACATTTTACTAAGGCTTTATCTAGTGTCTAATTCTCTCCCAGAATGTAATCTGCCTAATGATGAAGAGTTTTCATTTATCGTGCTTATTGATAAGTGATCAACATCTGTAATAAAGCTGAATATATAGTAAGCACTCAGTAAATATTTACTGAGTGAATAAATATATACTAATAACCAAATAATTAGATACCTAGTCTTAGTATAAATTTGTGCCATATTTTTCATGTATAGAAACTGGGGAAATCTGTACTGTGACATTTGTGCAATCCCACTGCCCTTCACACCCATCTCCTCCTCTTTCCTTTCCTTTTGTCTTCCTTTCTCCCCTAACTTTCTTCCCTCCTTACTTTCCCAACATTCCTTCTTTCAGCCCTCTTTTATTCACTTTTCATTTTGTTAGAATTTCTTGCTTTTCAAAGTCCAGAATCTCATAACTATCTACTAAATGTCTTTCTATGAATAAATAGAAAGACAAAATAATTAAGCAGTTATGTAGGAGTGTCATCACTGAGTGTTACAAATCCAACCCTTAACACAGAAATATTGATTCCCACCTCAAGAATCTAGAAAGTGAGATTATAGTGATAGCTGGTGGCTCCTTTGGAGGCTTCTGAAGAGTATGTTTTATGCCAGTCCCATAAACTGCTGGTTGGCTGGCAATTTTTGTAATCAGACTGTTATGGGACTTTATAATCACAGAGCAGTTTTTTCTGTGTATATCTGCCTCCAGATCTTTTCTTTTTATAATGATAGCTAATATATTGGTACAGAGCCAACTGTAATGATCTCATTTTAATTTGCCACAGCCTTATCTCCCAATAAGGGAATGTTCTAAAGTACTCAGGGTTAGGACTTCAAAATCTAAATGTCAGAAAAATGGAATTCAACCGATAATAGGGCTTAAGTTTCTGCTGTGGAAGTGAAAGCAACCAAAGGCAGCTAGGATTTAATGATCCTGAAGGTCTCAGGTGGAACAAGAAGCATATCAGTAAAAGGCCTCTGAGTTTAGATTCTCTGACACCTCAGCCCCTCATGCCATTTTCTCTCTTGCACACACAAACTTCAATAAAGGTAATTAAGATATATAATAATTAGCAAGGAACTCAGGTCAAGATAGTACACGTTCATGGACTCACTTCAAAATTAATTTATTATACTGTAAGCAATTCAGATACAGAAAAATAATTGGAAAATTTTAATCCAATTTAACACAGCTCCCAGAGAAGTCTTGAGAGACAAAGCAACAGATGTTGGCCTGACCAGGCTGATGGAAGTGGAGCACCCAGGGGAGACCCTGGAGTGGCAGCTGGTGAGCAGCAGCTCATTTTGTCCAAAGGAACAGACTTTAATGTCTCCCAACAAATCCAAATATAGAATCTACTTCTTTCAAAGCTGAAAGCATGTAACAGCTGCCACTGCCTATAAACTCACAGAGGAGTCAGCTCTTATGGCTAGAAAAGATTTTCTTCAGAAGCTAACTAAACAACACTGAAATTAAAATGGTGTTCATATAAACTGAAAAGATTTCTGTGCTAGAGAATTATAAATTATCATTCTTTATGGTTAGATGATAACACATTTGCTTTTAATGAGGTGGCATTAATGATATGCTAATCATGTTCCACCTTTTATTTTAACCTTGCATACAAGTTGTTTTCAGATGAGGGCATAGTTTGTGATGATTGTCATCTTCTCATAATCTAATATGGGACTCAGATAATACTTTCAATCAGTTAAATGTATTCTTAGGAGAGTTTCAGAAAAATATATAAGAGAACCTTCATTGTCTTTAGGCTAGAAATAACAAGAAATATGTATAAATGTTCATTTAAAGAAAATTATTAAGATATATTGAACTAGAGAGAAGCAGAGTCAGACATATACAAAGATACAGAGACACACAGAGAAGGACAGAGACAGAGAGGCAGGAAGACAGAAAAACACAGAGAGGCAGAGACAAAGAAGCATAGAAACAGAGACAAAGACAAGAGATGACAGAGATATCAAGATAGAGACAGAGATGACAGAAACACAGAGACCAAGATAACAGAGAGGCAGACAGACAGAAACAAAGAGACAGAGACAAAGAGGCAAATACAACAGAGAGACAGAGAAACAGAAACAGAGGAGAGTTTCAGGATGCAGGCTGAGGAAAAGAAGAAATTTACTAACACAAGGAATCAGTACTGTACTGACACAAAGCTCAATAAGCAATTGCAGGAACTGATCTTTGTGCTAGAATGTATTCTTTGAAACTGTGGGAAACCCCAGCAGTTTAAAAGAAAAGTAAAATGTTCATATTTTAATTGAGAAAATCTTTATGCTACCATTGATACAGATAATGAATTCAAGACAAATGAGTAAATACCCAAAGAAATAAAAATTAAAAAAGAAATAAAAATCAGCTTGGTCCATTCTACATTTATTCAGTGGTGAGGCTCTTACATAAAATGCAACCTTTTACCTGAGGATCAGGTATGCGGCTGAGGCTATCTTGAAAACTGATACAAGAGAATCACTTGGGCTCCAAACTCAAGTGCAACATGACAAAAAAGTGAGACCAAGCAAATCTGGAAGGACAGTGGGAAAAAAATATAAAGGAGGAAAATGGGAAGATCTGAGACTTATTTGAGAGAATCAATAAGACTCAAGAAGCTGGCCAGGCAGTGATGGCGCACGCCTTTAATCCCAGCACTTGGGAGGCAGAGGCAGGTGAATTTCTGAGTTCGAGGCCAGCCTAGTCTACAGAGTGAGTTCCAGAACAGCCAGGGCTAACAGAGAAACCCTGTCTCAAAAAAAAAAAAAAAAAAAAAAGATTCAAGAAGCCAGTGGATAGGCACATCCCCCTGTTGAGAGATAGGGTCACCCACCCATCTCAAAAAGTTTAACCCAGAATTTTTCCTGTCTAAAGGAAATACAGGGACAAAAAGTGGAGCAGAGACTGAAGGAAAGGCAATCCAGAGACTGCCCCACCTAGGGATCCATCCCTGCTGCAGACACCAAACCAAGACACTATTGCTGATGCCACAAAGCACTTGCTGACAGGAGCCTGGTATGACTGTCCCCTGAGAGGCTCTGCCAGAGCCTGACCAATACAGATGAGGATGCACACAGCCAAACACTGGACTAAGCACGGGGACCCTAATGGAGGTTTTAGGAGAAGGACTGAAGAAGCTGAAGGGGTTAGCAACCCCACAGGAAGAACAACAATATCAACCAACTAGATCCCCCAAAGCTCACAAGGATTAAACCACCAACCAAAGAGTACACATGGAGGGACCCCATGGCTCCAGCTACAGATGGAATGCCTTCTCTCACATCAATGAGTGGGGAGTCCATTTTTCTGTGAAGGCTCGATACCCCAGCATAGGGGGATGCTAGGAAGGTGAGGAGAAAGTTGGTGGGTGGGTGGGTGGGTGGGGAGCACCCTCATACAGGCAGGGGGAGGGGAGGTGATAGGGAGATTGCAGAGGGGAAACTAGGAAGGGGGACAACATTTGAAATGTAAACAAAATAACCAATAAAAAATGAAACCAAAAAGAAAAAAAAGGAAGAAGAAAAAGAAGGATGAATTAAGTAATGGTTCCCATCGCTGTGGTTAAGAGCTTCACTGGAGATTTGTTGATTCAAGGGTACCTGTGCCGCATCCAGATAACATATACAACCATCATTGACTAGAGGGGCCTGGAGCAAAAAGCTAAATCTAGGTCACTTAAAACTATATGCTTTTCCAGGAAGTTTCAAGTGAAGATGTTTCAATTCCATGTAGAAAGTGAAACAAAATAATCATGGGAGCAGAGGGAGGGAGAAATCTGGGTAGAAAAGGGGACGGGAGAAGAGGGATACAGGATCAGGTATGGGTTAGGAAAACAGAAGAGAAACCCAGAGGAGCAGGAGAATGAATAGAAATATGCAGCTTGTGGGAGTAGAAGGCAGGAATCTTTTAGAAAGGAACAGAAACTTGGTTGATGAGAGACTCTCAGAACTCAGTGGAGGTGACCTTAGCCAAAATGCCTAATACTGGGGAGAGGAAACTTAAAGAGTCCACCTTCAGTAAATAAGGCTCCAAGTGGAGGGACAAAGGTACCAACCTACAGTCAAAATTTCTGACCCAGAATTGTTCCCCTCTAAAAGAGACAAAAAATGGTGAAGAGAATGAAGAAAAGACTGGCCAGTAACTGGCCCAACTTGGGATCTATCTCATGAGGGGTAGGGAAACACCAAGGCCTGACACTATTTCTGAATTATACCTACTCCAACAAGGCCACTACTAATAGTGCCATCCCATGGATCAAGTATATTCAAACCATCATATTGGTGAAGAAAAATATAATAGAACACCATGCTACCGATTGGGAAGAATGTTGGAAGATTTTGAATGCCACAGTGAAACAAGTAACCAGGATGAGGAAGAATTTTTGAGTCAGGCAGCTAGAAGACTGACAACCCTAGTATTTCTGGTATTTCTCAACGATTGTCTGAAATAATTAAACATAATGAGTCATAAGTCCTAGTATTCAATTAATGTCTGTAAGGGTGCAATAATAAAAAATGTGGTTGACAAGCAGTAATTCATAAAACTAAAAAGTCTCTGCATAGCTAAATAAACAATCAACCAGATGAAAAAGGTGTACATGGATGAGATAGAAACTTTGCCAGCTATACATCTGTTAGAATTTATATTCAGAACATACTGAGAACTCAAGGAGAAAGAGAGAGACAGGGTGGGGGAAGCGGGGGGTGGGGATGGAATTTAAACAGTGTGTTCTCAAAAAAAAAAGTAAAGGAAAAAGAAGGAAAAGGAATAGAAATATATATATATTATATATTTAATATATTTATAGTAGATTT
>JANHMN010000004.1:153523046-153560114 GCA_030674055.1 Rhabdomys pumilio
TATATATATATATTATATATATATATATATATATATATATATATAATTTTGGAGAAAGGATATGGGGAAAAGGTAATGTTCATTCACTATTGGTGGGATTGCAAACTGGTACAGCCATTCTGGAAATCAAGGAGAAAAATCCTTAAAAGCTAAAAATATATCTACTATATGATCAAGTGCGGGGATGATTAGTTCACACATGGCCATGGGATCCTGTTGGGCTATGTTGTGGTCCCTGCGTGTCTACCACCACGGCTCAGTTGGCTGGAACCACAGCTCATAGTAGCAGAACTGCGGGAATTTGACAGAGCCCCTTGCACGCTGCGCCAGGCGGATGCTGGGCTGTGAGAAGCCACCAGGTTGCCCCTGGACAGGGAAAAAACTCAGTCCGAAGTTCTGCCGTGGGGGGGTGCAGAGCTCTTAGATGGGGACCCCAGGACAAGAAGACTTGCGGGGGATTGACTGGACTCAGACTCCTGGACAACCAGGTGCTGCTGGTTGCCACGAAAGAGTTGAGATTGAGAGCATATGGGCTGGACCGGCTGGCAGCCAAGAGGAGTGAGAGGGGGAGCTCCAGCAGCACCCCACAGGGTGGTGCTCTTGGTTCCTCACTCACTTGGCAGGGTTGACTAGCTTGGTTGAATCAACAGTCCCTGTGGCTAGAACGCAGAAAGGTCCTCAGATGGGAAGTTAGACACTGCAGCTGCTGTGACAGCAGCTCGTTAAAGGCCTTCTCCACAGTTCCCCATGGCAGGTCCCAAAGACATGAGGAAGTCTATGGTTTTTCTTCATGGAGGATGGTAGATGAACCTTGTTGTACCCCCGCACCCCCACCCCCAGAGTGGGCCTTTGGTTAAATCCCATTTGTAAGGAGGAGGGTCTGGGAAAGAATACTTAATGGCTATGCCCTCTGACCTTTAGATATCTCATTAATATAAAAATCTCTTGAGGCTGAGGCCTATAGTCATGCCCTCTACCTGTGCTAACTGATACAAACCTTTTTGGAAGGGGCTGTATTGCCCTACATGACTGAAAAGAAAGGACCAATGAAAGTCTTAGACCGAATGTCAGAACCATGGAGTCTGGGAGTGAGGACGAACACCTGCCGTTGTCCCATTAGGGTCTGGGGTTCAAGGCCTGCACTTGACCAGGAACCAAGCTATCCTTTCACAACCCCACAACTCACCTTGCTTTCTTTTTTTGAAAGGAAAGGAGTCACTGGAGTGACTGTGTCTTTTCTATTAAAAATTTTGAATGAGGAAGTCAAAAGAAAATACTATGCAGGCTGTAGGGGATAGCAAAATCAAGTCACAGGGTAAGGGGAGTCGAGGGTTGAGGGGTTGGGAAGGCAAGATATCATTGAACCAATTAATTACAGGTAGTACAGTTTGAGGGTAATAACATCTGATTAGATAGACATTATGTTTTACTTACTAACATGTAAGTTTTTAGCTATTTGACTTTGGCAAGAGAGTTCATCTGTAGCTGGAAGGTCTGGATCTGTCTTCTGTAGGACTCAGTGTGTGTCTCTAGGTCTGAGCATGTGTCCCTGGATCTTCAGTCTGGAGGAGGCAGCTTGGTGTCCCAGGCAGATTGCAGTAGATGTCATCCTCTCTGCTAGACTTCTGAGAGCACCTGTAGGATAATTACAACAGAAGAACAGCACCCCAGCAGGGAGATGTCTGTAAAGTGTGGGTAGCAAGCATTAGGCCACTTGAGAGCAAGCACATCATGGTCTGCTGTTAAGATCCCAGAAAAACAAAGGTGTTTGAGGAAATTTAGTCCTAGAGGGCACCTTTGAGTCTGTTTTGGATGGTTGAGGAAGAAAAAAAAGTCATGTTAATTTTATATCTAGGATAGGCAGCAACACTTTGTCTGTAAAAGGAAATTAGTTATTAATTAAGGATTGAAAATGATGATGAGCATAGTTGATTTGACCTGTGGAAGTAGATTAGATGACCTTTGAATCTTAAAGAAATCTCAAAAAGGTTGAAAAATTTTTGGACATATATCATGAGTAGTATAGGGAGAAAAGAAAACGTTTAAGCAAAAAACAAGAAAATTTTTTGGTTGAAAAGCACGAACATTGTTGCAGGTATTCCTGTTAGGGAGAAAAACCATTAAAACTTGGGTTAAATGTCTCAGGTGTGCTTCTTTGCTGTCTTTGGCGAGAAGCAGTGGTGTGGGGGGACCTGCTCTGCCATGTGGTGGCTGTGGGTACAGAGAGGTCTTCAGTGTCCCCCATTTGTTTTTCTTAGAAATCCTAAAGGTAGAGAAGGAGAAGAAAGGCCAACTTTGAAGAAAACTCAAAGGAAAAAGCATAGAGGCTTGATAGGAAAGTCGGAGTCAGGAGTGAAAGGCTGTATAAAAGACTTAGGGAGACACTAAGTGGCTGTAGCCAGATGCAAATGACATGACAGGGGTTGGGGGATGGGGGGTGGGGGGGGTGAGAAGCCTACACTAGCAGGCAGCCTGTAAAAAGCTGACCCCCTGGGGGAGAAATGCTAGGGACTAGCCTTGAAAAGGAAACTATCCCAAATTGAAAGGGAAAATTCTTACCCAAGGGTAAGAGTCTTAGGATGAGTGTCACAGCAGGCACTGTTGCCTGAAAGGCAGCTGCTAGCTGTGAAAGAGCCCTCTCTGTGGGAATGGGGGATGAGCACAGTGGAGGCTAGGGAGTCGCCACCATCTTGCCCTTGAGTTGGAGAACATGGAGAACATGTGGAGGAGAGGGAGAGAAAGAGAGAGAGAGAGAGAGAGAGAGAGAGAGAGAGAGAGAGAGAGAGAGCGCTAGTCTTTTGAGCTAGGCAGGAGCTGGTGGTAGCTAAGAGTCAGAGAGAAGATGCTGGCCAGGAAGCTGGCTCTGTCCACCTTCTTCACCACTAGTTAGCATGTGGGTGTGGGTGTGGGCATGGATCTTGTTGGGCCGTTGTGGTTTCTACCCTGGGCAGCTCAGGGAGGTGCAGCTCCAGAGAGAAACAGAAGCACAGGATTTTTGAGTGAGTTCACTCTGCACTGCACTGGGTGGACACGGCGGGGCTCATGCCGAGGTACAAGGAGTTCTAACTCAGTCTGAAGTTCCGCAGGGGGGCAGGGCTCTTGAGTGGACCTGGAAGTCTGTGGTCTACATTTGGGGCTCCCAGATGCCACTGGGGGACCACGGATGAACAGAGATGTGAGAGGAATGAGGGGAGGAGTGCCTCAACAACAGAAAAGAGTATCTTTGTTATTGTACTCACTTGACTCAGCTTGGTGGCTCAGCTCAGCTAGCTTGCTTGAAGAGGTGGCCTCCATGGCGGGGGGGGGGGGGGGAAAGCAGAGACACTCTCCACAGGAGATTAAACAGTGGCTCAATACTCGAAGGGCCCCTTCACGGTTCTCCAGGACAGGCCCCAAAGACATGAGGAAATTCATAGTTTTTATAAGCTTTATTTTCATGACAGATGGTAGATAAATCTTGTTGTATCTTCGTGTAGTGGGAGACATTTAAATCTCCAACCCAAACAATGCAAACAGAATTCAGTAATTATGAATATATTCTGTAGGCCTAGATCGGTCAGATACCCTTACACTACTCCGTTGCCCAGCTATGAGACCCTTATAACTTGAGAACTTTCCAGACCCTGCATTTGTCCTTCTGCCCAGTTGTCCTCTACTTCATCATCTTCCTCCTCCATTGTCTTCCTCCAGTCCTCTCCTCTGCTCTCTTCCACCAACCTTTATTTCTCCACCTCCCCTATTTCTGCCTTATCACTGGCTCCAGCCTTTATTTTATAAATTAAGATGGGCAGAAGGTTCACTAGAATTCAACTGTGTATTGACTCATACCTCCTCAGCAGCCCTTCACAGGAAAGGGAAATTAGTATCAAAATACAAGGCTGGGGCTATCCACAACACCCCTGCACCCCCAGGGGGGACCTTTGGTTAAATACCATTTGTAAGGAGGGGGTATGGGAAAGAATAATTAATTGGCTATGCCCTCTGGCCTTTAGGTATCTCATTAATATGGAAATCTCTTGAGGCTGAGGCCTGTAGTCATGCCCTCTACTTGTGCTAGGTGACACAAACCTCTTTGAGAGGAGTTGAATTGCCCTACATGACTGAAAAGCATGAACCAATGGAGGACCTTGGGGTCTGGGAGTGAGACCAAATACCTGCTATTGTCCCATTAGGGTCCAAGGTTTGAGGCCTGCACTCAACCAGGAACCAAGCTGTCCTTTCACAACCCCACAATCAAGATACAAAACTCCTTGACATATGCACAAGGGACTCAATACCCTACTCCACAGGCACTTATTCATACCTGTTCCTTGCTTCTCTATTTACAATAGCTAGGCAGTGGAAACAACATAAATATCCTCCAACTGACAAATAGATAATGCAAATATGGTACATATATACTATGACATACTATTCAGCTGTAAAGAAAAATGAGATTATGAACTCTCCAAGTACATGGTTGCAACTAGCAAAGATCATAGTGACTGAAGTAACACAGATGTAAAAAGATAAATACCATATGTTACCTTTCATTGAAAAATGCTTATTTATAACCTGGAGTAAGTGTAGAAACTAGGAAATTGAAGGAGGGTAGTAATCAAGAGGAAAATAGCAGGACACAAGTGATGAAGGTGGAAATTGGAAAAATTAGGGTGTTCTAATTATAGAAGAAAGAAGATGGAGCTAAATATATAAGAAAAAGAAAGGAAGTCAACAAAACAAAACAGTAAGACTACCTGAAAATGCATAAGAAATTTTATTTTCAACGATATATCTAAAGATATTTACAATATATGTAAATGTAATATGTAATATATTACATATAATATATATATACATATATGTGTATATATTGTATAATATATATAATATGTAATATATGTGTAAATATATATCTATGTATATATATATACATATATATACACATTATATATATTATACAATATATAATATATATATATATAATGTGTATATATACTTTAAGTAAATTTTTTCAATCTTGGCTGATGGTTCTCTCCCCAAGAGCCAAAGTTCATTTAACAAAACCCCAACACTAAGCATAAGAAGCTCTCTTTTTGAGTTATTAGTCAGGGCATTCTAGTAGATTTCCTAAACATTATAGGCTACTGCAATTGTGCTTGGTTGAGTATCAGAAGTAGAATGTAAATCTCTATTACTAAAGACACCATGTACTTCATAAAGATAACCCAAAGGCCTAACCTAAACCTCTTCTTACTGAGGACTAGCTTTCATGGTAGCAAACTTCCAAAGGAGGGAGGCAACTTACAGTCCTACCCAGATATGGTGACTATAAATCACAGTAATTACCAACATGGAACAATAACTGTAGGAGCACAAAAATAGAATACATACCTTGGTGGTAATTAATAGCCCTCTAATTGGACTTAAGATCCACTCAACAAGAAAGAAATCATGTTGGGAACTAGAAACCTAACAAGCCAACAAGGATTAGTGGAAATAAGAACCTACAACACTTAAGCAAACCAGCTAATTCTTACCAACAATCTATCAACATTGGCTGTTCTTATATACACAGGTAAGTGTAATCCTTACTCCCCATCAAAGAAACTTCTCTTTGCAATAGACCATTGCAGAAAACCACAACCAATCAAAATGCAGAAATGTGGAGCTTAGTCTCAACTAATACATCTACAATACAACTCCTTCACCCAAGGCTCAGAGGAGGCAGAATTGTAGGAATCAGAGGAACAGGAAGTCTACTATGATATTGTGTCTCTTCTAGAAATATCACTATTTACATTAATGAGACATCACCAGCATGGCCTGAATGACAAAAAAGAGACATGCTAATGTGGATGGGAAAGGTCCAAGAGGCTTCAACTCTACCCAAAATCTACAGACAACTAAAAAATGATAATAGTGGGAGAAATGATCGTTCCCCAGGGAAGAACATGTGAATTGATTATTTAATACCGAATAGTCAATCTTGTATACATACATGCAGGTAACATTATAAGAAGCAAGAAGGATGCATTTTTATATTTAATAATAGTTAAAGAAAAGTGACTATGAATTTGAAAGACAGTAGGCAAAAGCACATGGAGGGTTTAAAGAAAGGAATTGGAAAGAGTCAATAAATATGTTATAATGTAAAAAAAAATTGTAAATGGTTGTCTTCCCTCAGGTCTCACATTCTAATATAGATAAAACAAAGCCACAGAAAATGTAAAAAAAAAATGTTCTGTACATATTTCTGCAAAGATAAGGCCTAATTGGGATATTTCTATTTTATTATTTAATTATTTGTGGATGGTTTCATTGATTAAAAAGAAGCAGAGAAAGAAATTTTGAGGGTGGGATAGGTTATAATGTGAATTTGTAAAGCTACAGCATAGGCTATTTCCAGTAGGGATGTCAAGCACTTTTCCTTTAATTTCAACCACTTCTATTCTTATTTTTTCTTTTCTTTTATCATCTCATTCTGGGATGCTCATTTTCTCTGATAGCTTCATCAATAATAGAACACAGCTGGAGTCATTAGATCACAATACAATATTGTACATTGAGTAAAGCCAACAGTTCCAGTGCGTATCTAAGGCAGATGAGAGTCATGTAGAACAACTAAGACCCTGAAGTCTTTTTTTAAAGGAATTAATGACAAAATATATCAGAGTAAGTTCTAACTCTTAAAATTTACATGTGATTTTTTATTCCCATGAATGAATCTTCATTGGATTTTGATCAAACATCTGAAATTAATAATTAAGAAAAACCTTTTTTCCCACAGTTCTAGAGACTGAAAGATCCACAGTTTTGCATTATTGCTATGAGTATAACCCACAATTGCTATGGGCTTTCTTGCTCAACCATAACATGGGCATCAGATTTCAGACAATGAAAATATTAACAGAAGTCAATTTTATAACAAAGAAACTCCTATGTTGGCTCCATGGATGAATTAACCCTATGAAGGAGGTTTTGAATGTCCTAGCAGCAATTATTTTTGAGAATTAACTTTCCTCAGCATGAAGAGACTACAGCTAAGAAAAGTTTACCTTCCTTTTAATTATACAAAAATCATACGTTAGTATCATAACTTGAAAATTTATGATTATCATCTAAAAAATTCTTTGATGCATTTTCAGATAAATGTGGAAGGAAGAAGCTACACTGGCAAATTATTTGCTAATTGTAAAAGCTGAGCATCTAGGAGTTGAAATGTTGCTTAATGAGTGAGTGCACTTATTATGCAAACTAAGTTTGAATCAGAGCAGTATTTCCATCATAAAACAACAGGCATGTGAACACACACACACATAGCTGTGACCCCCCAACACTGTGCTAAACACAAAAGTATTGGCTATTTTTATTGATCTGTGGGTTCAGTGAGAGAAAGTGATAAGGTTCAGTCTCAGAAAATTAGTGAGGGAATTATAGAGCAGAACATCAAACAACCTTCTAGTGTTATAGTTTGAACGTAGAATTTTCAGCACAGATTTGTGGTTTTGAACACTCAGTCCCCAGGCTGGTAGCACTTTCTCTGTTCGTGAAATTTTTAGGGGGTGGAGGCTTGCTGGAAAAATTGGCTTCACTTCCTGCCCCATCTGTCTACAGATTCAATGGGACCAATTGCTTTACACTTTTGCCACCACATCTTTCCTACCAGGACAGATTAATCATTTGAACAACATGCCCTAATAACTCTACCTCCTTTAAGTTGTTTTGTGTAATGTATTTGGCCACAAAAATGTAACTAATGCTTTGAGATGACTCATTTTATTTAACTACAACTACATAGTAATACTCTTTTCTGCCCTCAAAATATCTTGCTGTATACAAAGGATTTAATGACACTATAGTTTCAGGACTCATAGAAGTTTCAGATGTTATGTGAGCTTCTCAAGCTCACATTTCAAAAATAATGAAATCTATTTTAAGTATAATATAGTAAATAGTACATATAATTTTTATCCTACTACTTGATTTTATCATCCATCTACTTTTAAAGAACTCGTTATTGAACCCAAAAGAAGTTATATGCTTTAGATCAATAAATGAGTTGCAACCTATGCAAAAGGCCAACAAGTAGTAAAACATGCTTGACAACACTCATCGTGATTAAAATCCACATGAAAGTTATAATACAATGTCACCTCACCCCACTCCAGCTATATTAGTCTTAAAACAAAGATAAAAATTCACACTGATGAGTTGGAGAAAGAGTAATTCTTACAAGCCTTTATGAGGAAACTGTTTTGAATCCTCAAATAAACTAAAAATAAAACTACTACATGATCCAGAGATCTCAATATTGGGTACATATCCACAGAAAATGAGATCAGTGTGCTAAGGAGACATCTATACTCACATAGTTTTGGAAGTACATCAACAGAATACTGCATAAAGAAAATGTGATGCACACATACACATATGAACTATTATTCATTAATATAAAGGATACAACTCTGTAGATTGCAGCAAGCATCATGTTAAGTGAAACAAGCCAGGCATAAGAATACAAAAGCCACATGATCTCAGTCTTATGCTGAAGCTAGTTCTGATATCAGAAGATGAGAAAATAGGATAAAACTTGCCAGAGAATGAGAAGAGTAAGGAGAGGATAGAGGATTGCACAAGAATACAGAGGCATGGATGAGTTCTACTTCACATAGATGCTCATGTAGATGCCGGGAAGTGCATGCTGACAGGAGCCTGATATAGCTGTCTCCTTAAAGATCTGCCAGAGCCTGACATATATAGAGGTGTATGCTGACAGCTAACCATTGAACTGATTGTGGGGTTCCCAATGGAGGAGTTAGAAGACTGAAGGAACTGAAAGGGTTTGAGGCCTCCTGGGGAGAGCAACAATACTAATCAACCAGAGCTCCCAGTGTCTAATCCACCAACCTGGGAGCACATAGGGAGGGACCCATGACTCCAGCTGTATATGTAGGGGAGGATGGCCTTGTTAGGCATAGGTGGGAGAGGAGGTCCTTGGTCCTGTGAAGGTTGGATGCCCCAGTGTGGGGAAATTCTAGTGTGGGGGTGTGGGAGTGGGGGGAACATCCTTATAGAATCAGGAGGAGAGGTGAGGAGATTGGGGGTTCCTGGGTGTGTATGGGGGGTAAATGGGGAAAGGGGATAACATCTGAAATGTAAATAAAATATCCAATTAAAAAAAGGAGAAAAAAGAATGTACACAAAGGACAAAAATCACTAATCACCCAGAAATACAAAATAAAACCCCAGTAAGAGATTATTTCACCTCAGCTTACTATAGTTAATAATATATTGAATATTTTAAAACAACTCAAGTACTTTGTAATATAAGGAAGTTAACTGAAGAAGATCCTGATTATTCTGATTTAATCATTATCCAACATGCTCATTCATGAGATGTGAAATGACAGTATAGCCACATAAAAATGTGTATGTTACATATAAAATAATATGTGCTATTATGAAAAATGTGAAATACACATACATGTAAATAAATAGTCTAATGAGGTTATATGCCTATTTGAGGCTATATAATTCTGAATTTACCATTTGTCATATTTATTCTAAGCCTTAATTCATTGATCTACATTTTTATAATAAACTTTAATTTATAGGGTAGCTTCAGCGTTATATAAAAATTGAAGATAGTACAGAGATTTCAAAGACTTCACAACCTCTCTAGTGATTTCCATTTATTACTGTGATATGTGTATTATAATCAACAAAAGTCTACATTTTTATTAAAAATTATGCAATATATCATATATGTAATAAAATTTCCTGAGAATCAAAATTTAATACATAAATCAATTATGTGAGATATTTACCTTAACCAATGAAGCTTGAAAGTAATTTCATGAAGGATTTACAATGGTTGTATATATGAAACAAGTTTCTGGGCATAAAACTCCCTACTTGTAGCACTGTGATAAGTTCTGATTTTAGACAGCTTCGTAATTCATATCTTTAGGTTAACAACAAAAATACGTGTAAGAGAAGACTGTTTTCAACTGAAACACAATACTTATGTGCATTTCATTTTACCTTTATTCTTATGTGCTTCGTTCATTTCTGTATTTTGTTCATCCCAGCCCCTTAATCCCTTTAAAGGATGTCATTTGGTGGATTTATGACTTATTTGCTGTTCTGATTCCATGTGCTATCCACTGTTTTTAGGAGCCATTATTTGATGTTTTGAAGTAGTAATGTTTTCACTTCATGCTGTAAAGTTTTGTGTGCTTTCACACATACTTAAAGTCATATATACATCATGAAAGTATAATATACCTAGTTTGAAAATGAAACTCAGTGGTAGTGGTAGAGCACTTGCTCAACATGTATAATGTTCTGAATCTAATCTGCAAGAGTGCAAAATAATAATAAAATTACACAGAATAGTCTAAGTTGCACTACACACACACACACACACACACCAAAACAGATTTAAAAATATATGATTCAACCATTCTTTGTTCATTTAACCCTCTAGAAAGTCCAGGAAATTGATTTGTTTTCTACAGTTCTTTTACACAATATCACACAATTGAGATCATGCAATAGTCTTTTTAAAGTAGCCTCTTTAAGAGTTGAAAGTCACTTGTATCTTTTAATAGGTTGATGCTTCATTTCTTTCAACACTGAGTAATAAATTCTTACATAGGTTGTCACAGTTGTATATATAAAGTATCCATCAATAAGGACCTTATGTTGAAGACTTTGTCCTGAACTGATGACATAATTGAAAAGTAATTGGATTATGAGAGTGTAAATTTTACCAGTTAATTAAGCCACTGGCAAATCATGGTGTAATGGGCTATTTTGAAGTGGGACTTGTTGGTTCTTTGAAGCAGGGACTCACATAAGTAGGCTAAGCTTACTGCCTAGTGCATCCCAAGAATTCATCTAGCTCCGCCTCCACATTGCTTAAGCTACAAGCAACACACCACCATGCCTATCTTCTTTGCTGGGGATGGAGCTAACTAAGTTTCTCATACTTGTCAGGCAAGAATTTACCCCATCTGAAATCTCTGTTTGACCTAATAAATAGTACTTCTATTCACAAAGCAATAATATTAAGCTTATATGCTGTACTGGAAGCATATTGAATGTTAATGAAAGATTTAAATTTTATTCTTTGATCCATAAATGTTTCCCTGACAACTTGCTCAGCCGATCCTCTTGCAGCCAAAGATTATTCTGAATATCTTAGTGCATCCTAGGTGAGGCTACAGTGACATTTTTAATAATTACTAATTGAAAGTGCAGTATATGTAGTATTATCCATCAAATGGGAAAAAAAAGAAGAGAATTGATTTAACTTTCCTGAACTGAAAGATCCACTTCTCATCTTTCAAGATGAATGAGGATTAATGCCACCATAGTGACCCAGCCACATTTGGTTATTTTCTCTGGAGCCTATGGTGGGATGCTGTACTAAATTGCAAGTGTTAGGCACTTATTAGGTTTCCAACATTCTTCATTCTCAACACCTATTTTCCAGGGATATGGGTGCAACTCAGCACAAAACACTTGCTTAGCGTGCAGGGGATTTAATTCCTAGCACTGGCATTTTAAAAAAGTAAAAGGCTACCCAGCTGTTGAACAGTATCTACATGTACTTGGATCCTAAATATCTTAATTTGCGTAGCACCAATAGCAGAATTCATCCCTTGGTTAAAATAGCCAAAATTATCTCATGAGATATCAATCACCACCAGTATGAGAGTAAGAAGCTCTTAGCTCACCTCCCATTGTTCTTCATCTAGTTTTCACCTTCCTTTATGCTGCTTGTTGTAAAAAGAATATAGCGAAGTATAGGATTTAAAAATATATGTATTGCCTCTGATTTATTTTCAAAATGACTCGGAAATAAGGAAACTAAGCAAGAAACTAAAGTAATGGACTATACTAATGTAATATATGTATATATTATGTTAGTATATTATATATGTTTATATTTCTTTATGTATTATATTTTAGATAGATATATGTTAGATATAAGAGATAGGTAGATAGATAGATAGATAGATAGATAGATAGATAGATAGATAGATAGAGAAATCACACACAAGTTTGTGTCAGAAAAGGATTGATTAGATAAATGCAGGTAAATAAATGGATGGGCAAATGGGATAATGAATGGATGGGTGGGTACATTAGATAGTGGGTTAAAATGTAGATGCACCTGTGTATTACTCTCCTCACTATGCCATGTTGAGAATGTTCATTAAGCACTTGCAATTATTTAAAATGTATTTTTTTCTGCAAAAATAATAGACTAATGTGCTTGCTAGATGGGGAAGCAATGCTTTTAATTTTCCAAGGTGCTATTCGCCATGTTTGCTAAACCTGTATCAGTAACACACAAAATTGAGAACAACTGATGAAGTTTACCTTAAAGTGAATTTTAAATCATAAATAAAACCATTCTCTAAACTACAAGGGAAAAATGCACAATTACATTTGGTGGTTTTTTTTTTCTCAAATTCTCACAGGTTCTAAGACACTACCTCTCTCTAATGCTATCCTTCTCATATAGGTGTGGGTTTCACTTTCCTGAATTAACATCCCATTTTTTTCCTCACCCATTTGACTTAGAATTTTCAGGGTCCTCAAAGGTTGCAAACGTGGTCCACTGTCCACTCAAATTCTGTCACATTATATCACTAATAGATAAAAAATGTTACTTTGGAACTTCAGGAGACTAGGGTTTATGCAATTTCACTTGTGTGATTAATAATTCATTTGGTTCAGTACTACATAACTGACAGAGTGTTTCACACATGCTCCATTAAAAGATAACTGCTTTGGTTTCTAGTCTGATTCTTGTCTACATTACACCATAAATAATAATTACCCAACAATTTTTCATTAGTTAAAAGTATTGGAGGAATGAATTATCTGGAAATTGTCTATTCAACCAGGAACTGTCGTGATACTGTGAGCACAGTGAATACAAGCAAGTGCAGCAGCTGTTTCAGGGAGGGATCCAGTTGCTTCCTCCTGGCTCTGATGGAGTAACAAAGGCTGTGGCTGGACCCTGACTTGTCATTCATCCTAATTGCATGCATTTCTAAACCAAAAATTAAGACAGGACAAAAGTAAGGTTTTCAAATCATAATACCAAGTGCAGAACTTGGGCCGTTTGGAGACAGTTTACTTTATTCCACTGGTGACTCTTAGAGGAGACTGTCATTACGTGACCTTGACTCTACCATGATGTCAGAAGGTTCGCTACAGACTGATACAAAGTAGAAAAGTAACAGCTATTAGAAACATGATAAAATATTCCTCACATTCATTAATTTTCTCCAATAAATATTGTGATAATTAATAATGAAAACATATTTCCACACAGTGGCCCATAGTGGTCAGGGCCTGCCTCTCAACAATTTCTCCAGCACTCCAATAATCAACCTATCAGTCCTGAGATTGTCAAAAGCCCTTTGAGTTGTTCAGTCTAGGTGTATCATTTTAAATGTCTCATTTAATGACACCAGTGGTGCGGCGCACACTGGTTTGAATATCCTTTATCAGCTCTCCCTAGAGAAGAGTAGCAGAATTAAATTTGCATGTAACACACTAAGGAGTAAATCACATGACAGAAGCGGTATAAGAAACGGAAATAGAGTAGGTTTAGGTAGTAAATAGACAGTGTGATTTAAAAAAAAAAAAGAAAAAGAAATCTCTATTTTCCATGCATCAGTATTATGCATTGTGAAATTACCTGGGTGTCCGGGTGTGCTGGCTACTCCTTTGTAAGTGCTTCAGTTAATCCATCATGCCAGTGTCATATGAGCTCACTGTTGGCGTGGTTTCAAGAAATCTCATTATATTTTGATGTCCATGATGGATTCAAAATGAGAATATTACTGGCCTAAGGGTCCGTTAGCCTTGCCTGTCGTATTTGTCAAGCTTCCAAACAGATCTGCCAAAGGGTTGGGAGGGCGTTGGGGACAGTGGGCCATTAAAATGCAGTTCCATTACTTACAGTCAGTTAGGTTGAGGAAATGGAGGGTACCAAGTGTGAGACTTGCCTCATGGGATCCATTTTCAGTGTTATAAAGCAGAAAAGGAAAAATCAAGATGACAGTAGAAGCAGCAAGAAGCTCTTTCGACACTTGATGAGCTGGTCTTGAAATTTCTCACTGTGGGTGAAATGTGCCTGTTGGGGTAACCTATCCGGCAACTTTGGGAGTATAGCTAGACAATGTCCTGCAGGATAAATTCAGTTCTTCCTGAGAGATGGACTTAAATTGTTCTCTGTTTCTTGGTGGCAGAAAAAAAAAAAAAGCTATGTAAAGTCATTTGGAACCTAAGACTAGACTAACTACAAGAATTTGATTAAAAAAAATAAAAATATTCTTAAGAGTACTTTAAATACATTGTGTATTTACTATTGTAAGCTTTACGCACCCATAATCCACAACTTTTCAAAATATCATATAATGAAAGCTAAAAGCTACTTATATTTAGGATATAATTTTAAAGGCCATGAAATTAAAAAGCAGTAAGGAGGGGTATATACAAGGGTTTAGAGAGGAAAGGGAAGGGGGAAACGATGTAAATACAATGATATAATGATGTATTATAATATAAAAAATAAAAGAAGCATTAAAATAAATCTTTAAAGAGCATTTATTGTAATGTTTCCATATTTTTCTCTCATTTTATGTAATAAGTACTACTAAAGTTTCTGAATATTCAGCATGTAGCTGGCTTGAGAACATATTTCCTAAATTGAGAACATATTCCCTAAAGTCAAATATGGCTCATTACCAAGTATTCTACAATCCAACTTAACAGCTAGATATACAAAAGCTTAAATTAAAAAAAAAATTGAGTATTTCCTTCTTTTAATAAATCTTCAATCTAATATAGTAACAAGCATTAAACAACTGTCTTTGAAATATGTATATCTGGGCTTTGGGTGTGGTTCATTCATTCATGTATTTTCTATACAAGAATGAAGTCTGAGTTTGAGTCCTCAGTATCCACCTAAAACCTAGCTGTGGTGGTGCTTGACTGTAATTCTGGTGGGAGAAGTAGAGATACAAGGGATCCCTGGAACTTTCCATCTCATTAATCTTACCAAATCTGTGAGCTCTGAGTTCAGAGAGAGACTGTGCCTCAAAAAATAAAGTGAAGAGTAATTGATAATGGCATGGATGTCAATCTCTGGCCTCCACATCCAGACATACATGCATACACATGTTGCAGTCCACTCACACTCACACACATACAAGTGAACACACTCAAATACATACACATGTATACAGTACAATGCACACACACAGTGTATCTTCTCTTTTTCCTCACTTAATCTAAAAATATTTGTGTCCTATTTATAGTATAATAAGTTGAAAATTCTGGATGAAACAGATTTGGAAAGAGGAATCATTCTTTTGGCTTGGATGGTGATCATGTAGGAGAGAGAGGAATGGAATCTTATATTGTAAGACTGTAATACTAATATACCTTCTGTTTTCTGAAACAATTTTTATTAGATATTTTCTTTATTTATATTTCAAATGTTATGCCCTTTCCCAGTTCAGACTCCCCAATCTCCCTATACAATCCCACTCCCCCTGCTTCTATGAGGGTGTTTCCCCACACACACACCAACCCACTCCTATCTCCCAGCCCTGGCATTCTCCTACACCGAGGGGGCAACAAGCCTTCACAGGATCAAGGGCCTATCCTCCCATCAATGCCCAACAAGGCCATCCTCTGCTACATATGCACCTAGAGCCTTCAGTCCCTCAATGTGTACTCTTTGGTTGGTGGTTTAGTCCCTGGGAGCTCTGAGGGGATGTGGTTGGTTAATATTGTTGTTTTTCCTATGGGTTTCACACCCTTTCAGCTCCTTCAGTCCTTTCTCTAACTCCTCCACTGGGGACCTCGTGCTTAGTCCAGTGGTTGGTTGCGATCATCTGCCTCTGTATTTGTCAGGCTCAGTCAGAGCTTCTCAGGAGACAGTTATATCTGGCTCCTGTCAGCATGAACTTCTTGGCATCCACAATAGTGTCTGGATTTGCTGACTGTATATGGGGTAGATCCCCAGGTAGGGCAGTCTCTGGATGGCCTTTCCTTCAGTCTCTGCCTCACACTTTGTCTCTGTATTTTGTCCCATATTTTGTTTTCCCTTCTAAGAAGCACCGAAGCATTCACACTTTGGTCTTCCTTCTTCTTGAGATTCATGTGGTCTGTGAATTGTATGTTGAATATTCTAAGCTTTTGAGTAAACAATCTCTTATCAGTGAGTACATACCATATGTGCTCTTTTGTAATTGGGTTACCCCACTCAGTATGATATTTTCTAGTTCCATTCATTTGCCTAAGAATTTCATGAAGTCATTGTTTTTTAGAGCTGAATAGTACTCCATTGTATAAATATACTACATTTTCTGTATCCATTCCTCTGTTGAAGAACATCTGAGTTCTTTCCAGCTTCGGGTTATTATAAATAAGGTTGCTACAAACATAGTGGAGCATGTATTCTTGTTATACATATTTTGGGTATATGCCCAGGAGTGGTATAGTTAGGTCCTCTCACAGTACTATGTCCAGTTTTCTGAGGAACAGCCAGACTGATTTCCAGAGTGGTTGTACTAGCTTGTAATTCCACCAACAATGGTGTGTTCCTCTTTCTCCACATCTTCACTAGCATCTGCTGTCACCTGAGTTTTTGATCTTAGCCATTCTGACTGGTGTGAGGTGGAGTCTCAGGGTTGATTTGCACTTCCCTGATGACTAAGAATGTTGAACATTTTTTTAGGTGCTTCTTGGCCATTTGAGTTTCTTCAGTTGAGAATTCTCTGTTTAGCTCTGTTTCCCATTTTTAATAGGGTTATTTGATTCTCTGGGGTCTAACTTCTTGAGCTCTTTGTATATATTGAATATTAGCCATCTATTTGATATAATATTGGTAAAGATTTTTTCCCAATCTGTTGATTGCCATTTTGTCCTTTGCCTTACAGAAGCTTTGCAATTTTATGAGGTTCCATTTGTCTATTGTTGATCTTAGGGCATAAGCCATTGGTGTTCTGTTCAGGAAATTTTTCCCTGTGCCCATGTGTTCAAGGCTCTTTCTCACTTTCTCTTCTATTAGTTTCAGTGGATCTGGTCCATTCTTCTTACCCAACTTTCTCCACCACCTTTTTTGTATTTAATTATTAAAGAAATTGTTATGTTGTTAATATAGGCCAAGGATTATGTGCTCAACACATCCAAGCTCATATTTATTGGCTACTTATCACATGTCAGGCAAGGTGAAGATTATTTTACATGCATTGATTCAAGTAATTCCCTAAGGCTGTTATTATTACCTTTTATCAATAGGAAGATGAATAATGTGTCTATACTGTTGAATAAAAATTATGGCTTTTTAAAAATAGCTTGTGTTTTCACAGTATGTGTTTTAACCTACTGTATAATCATACAGAAAGTCTGCATTAAATTGGGTCATTATTCAAGGAAAGCATAATTAAGTCTAATCTGAGTAAAAAGATATTACTTTTTAAATATGTACATAGTAAGAATATGTACCTAAATAATTATAAATATATTATACTTCTATGCTTAATTGGAAAAATTATTGGGGTTCAATAATTGCATTTAAGTAACAGACATAGCAAGCAGTTCCTGAGAATGTGTACTTTGAATGAACAGTGGTGAATACTGGCAGAGTAAGCTGAGACTTCTGCATCCAGAAACAAGGGGAAGCCAAGCTGACCGGGTTGAGAGTGAGAAGTTCCATCCTTTAGTGACTAGATTAATCTCCAAAACACAGTTTTACTCATTTACCCTACATTCAAGTCTGTTCTATAATGTCTCATTTTTATATCTTGCCTGGCACTTACAGAAGTTTTAGCCACAGGATAAAATCCATATGTTAGATAATCAAGGAAACTTCTATAGTCTAAGGTTCCAGGCTTGCTTCCATGATATTCTATGACTATGACTCATAAGTGAAAAGACAATGTCTATTAATTCTTTTGAATTATTTAATGAAGCATCATGCCTAGTACATTAAGCATGTATGTCCTAATTAGCATTTCAAGATATTTGTCTTTTGAATATGTATTATTTGTACTTTCATATAATTTTTAAACTTATAATTGCAGCATTTTCCTTCCCTTTCCCTTTTTCCAAACCATCTCATATACCTTCCTTCCTGGAGTGTGGTTTATATAACCAGTGTCATTCCTTGATCTCCTTCGAATTTATGGCCTCTTTTTTAACTAATTTTTGTTTTGCATGAGCGTACACACACACACACACACACACACACACACATGCGCACACGCAAATTCCTAAATATATATGACAGTATTTCACCTACTTAGAGTTATTCTAATATTCATTATTGAAGCTATTGTGAAAAATACTGTTTACATGATTTTTTTCTCAGTGTGTTTATTTGTATATAGGAATGAAGACACTTTGGAGTACTCAGCTGTGGTAGTCTGAATTTGCTTAGCCCAGGGAGTGGCACTATTAGGAGGTGTGACCTCATTGAAGTAGGTGTGGCTTTATTGGACAAAGTGTGTCACTATAGGGATGGGCTTTGAGATTCTCCTCCTGGAAGACAGATTCAGATATAATACTCTTATCTCTTCCAGTGCCATGCCTGCCTGGATGCTGCCAAGTTTTCTGCCATGATGATAATAGACTGAACGGCTGATAGTGTAACCCAGTGCCAATTAAAAATGTTGTCCTTATTAGAGTTGACCTGATAATGGTGTCTCTTCATAGCAGTAAAAACCCTAACTAAGATATCAGCTAAAATGGGATGTTTTTATCAAACCTCTTTTTTCAGGGCTCAGAAATTAATGCTGAGAAGAAGGTGGTGAACAATTTCAAGGTATCTTTCAGACACAGCAGGGCTTATGCACATATGAATTCACAGAGACTGGCAGTGTATATGAGACTTGAACAAGTTCAAGACAAAATCTAGCACAGAGAAGAGAAGTAGACACAATATCCCACCCCTTACCAGGAAGGAATTTGCTAGATACTTGATTGAAAAAGAAAAATCAGATTTTATTTTTCCAATGAAGTTAGTTATTCCAATGAAGAATCAAAATTGTATTGATTCTGTAAATCACTATTGGTAGAATGGTCATTTTACATAAAGTTGATTCTACCAGTTCATGAGCATGAGATGTCTTTTTATTTTCTAGTGTCTTTCTCTATCTCTTTCTTTAGGAGTTTAAACTTTTTATTGTAGAGGTCCTTCATTCCTTGGTTAGGTTTATTGCCAGATATTTTATTTTCTTTGATGATATTATAAATGCAAGTGTGTCCATGATCTCTGTTACCATTCCTTTTAGGCTCCACCACACAGTTAACCTGACATTGAAAGGGTCAAAATTTTTCAAAATCTCCTAGCAGGCTGGGCAGAACCAAGAGTGCAGGTCAGCTTGGTCGTGAGCTCTGTGTTTCAGGAACTTGGCTGACCACAAGATAGATGGTTGATTACGAATAGGCTTTTTGAGAATAGACTATACAAAATGTTTCCCATGACTGTTCTTTGGACCCTTTCACAAACTGAATTAAGGGCTGGAACTTTCCACAGGTACTCTCCAATAACTCTCCTTCACTCCCCCTGGGTTGTGGTTTCTCCCCTGGGTTGTGGTTTTGGCCTTTAAATTTTTCTCTGCCTCCAAAGCCCTGGGGTCAGATCCCACTGCCCCTGCGTGGGTCATGGGTCTTGACCTCAATATGTTGATCAAAATATACCTCTTGCTGATTACATCAAGTTTGGTGTCTTGTGAGTTATTGGATGGCCGTAAATTCCTGAGGCTTGGGTGAGGTCCTCCCTTCATGGGGACCTTACATTTTTGGTTCCCTGACCAGGAAACTGCGATCACCCTAATCTTCAAGAACCCACTTGGAGGTAATATTTCACCAGCGGTTGTCTGTCTGGTTGTGTGGCCGTCTGTCTAAATTGTTTGGTTACTCATGTGGCCATCTGTGTAAATTGTTTGGTTTCTGATAAGTGCACTTTGGTTTTGGTCTGCAGTTGTTTCTGTCTAAAGAGACAGTAAAGCATTTTTTGTCTCTGGAGGAGACAAACGGGTGAACAGCAGATGTGCTGTGGGTGTCACTGGCTGCTGCGCCCTGAGAGATGTCTCAGGAAGACAGGGACCCCAGAGATGTATGGGAGGTTCCCATTTGGGTGCCAGGGAGATGTAGAATCCCTCCCGGCTGGCACAGGGTGCCGAGGAGAAAGTGGAATCTCTCCTGGCTGGCACTCTCAGTTGAAACAGGTTTTTGTTAGTCTCTCTGTGTATATATTTTGTCTGGGTTTTATGTTGTTTGTGACAATGAGACATACTGTGACTTAAGTTTAACCTTAGACTATTAGACTGAAGTTAGAACCAGAGCACATAACTTATCAGTTGAGATCAGGAAAGGACCGTATCAGACTTTCTGTGCCTCAGAGTGGCTGACTTTTGATGTTGACCGACTGCCAGAAGAGACTTTTGACTTGACTATTATTTTTAAGATTAAAGCTATTATTTTTCAGGAAGGACCAGGGTCATATCCTGATGAACAGCCATACATTACTCTGTGGCAGGACCTGGTTCAAGATCCACCACCATGGGTGAGAAAGAGAAAGCCAGGCTCCCAAGCCCTGGCCCTCTATAGAACGAGACACAGACTAAACTGGAAAATTAATCACCCTTCCTTTTCAGATAACCCTGCCAGTCTTATGGGACTGGGAGAGTCTTTAATGTTTTCCACCAGCCTACCTGAGATGATTGCCAGCACCTTTTATAGGTTCTCTTTACCACAGAAGAATGAGAAAGGATCCTGTTAGAAGCCCCCCTTAACCAACCAGACTGAGACTTCAACACAGCTACAGGTAAGGAGCAGCTGACAGTTTACCCCACTGGACTCTGGTGACAGGTAAGAAGTTACAGCATACAGAGAGAGGGACTACAAGATTATACCCTGCAGGATTTAGTTAAAGAGACAGAAAAAGTATATCACAAAAGAGAGACTGAAGACTAGAATACTGGCTGAAGTTGTAGGAGATAGACAGAGAGAAAGGGCAAGGCCTAGACAGACAGGGAACCTGGACAACAGAAGACCAAGACCAAATGGGAACAGAGAGATGTAAAGACATCTATTAGAAAAAGATCAGTGTGCCTACACTGGGCAGAAACAATATTCTTGGACTACTTCACAAACTGTTGATTTGGAGAAAGGACAAGTGTCTCATTCTGGTTATTCCTGAGTGCCCTATGCCTTTGTTGGGGAGAGACAAAGTTAAAGTTTACTCAGACAGGACCAGGGGTGTCTTGAGAGAACTCCCACCTCTATGATATTGGCCCTAAAACTAGAAGATGAGTAACGGCTTCATGAGCTTCAAGAACAGCGAGAAGCCCCGACATTAGTAAATGGTTAACAGAATTTCCAAAAGCTTGGACTGAAACCAGCACCTCCCTCCTTTATTGGAGTGCAGCAGTACCCAATGAGTCGTGAAGCCAGAGAAAGAATTAGACCTCACATTCAATACTGTTACAATAGGACGTTCTGGTTCCTTGCCAGTCACAGGTATGCCTGACTCACTATAAAAGGGGCTGTTTATATTGTTATTTTTAATATTCTCTATCCTGGGTGTAGCTGCCTACAGCCAGGATCACCCGGTTCTCCTGAGACGAAGCCTGGGAATTAACGGGAAGGAGGGCGAGAGAAACGTGGGGCCAAGACAAAGTATTCTGATCAAGGCCCGAAGTTTAATAATTTGCTTTCACATATAAAGGGGAAGCCCCGCCCCCCAGAGTCACTTCTCAGTTCAGCCCAGGGGCTAGGCAAAGAGATAGTAGTCAGGAAGGTGTCAAGGCTAGCTCAGCAGGCAGTCCATTCTTCTTAGCTCAGTAGCAGACTGCAGGGCGGCAAGACTGGCAAGGCAATGCCTCCTTCTAGGTCCTACTGTTATTTGGTCTTGTTGTGGTCAATGACTTGCATGCCTGCTCAGGCCTGGGGGAAGGGCACACCTGGGTTTCTCTAGGCAATTCTCATTAGTAAGCATTGTTTTGGGACTGCTGTTATCTGGAGAGAAGATTCTAGCTTGGTCTTTTATATTGTTGGTATTCTTTAAATGAGATCTGTAGAGCTGGCCTCCTTTCTAAGTTCATGCTAGACTTTGGAGGAGGAATTGGGAAGTCTGGGCATGGAGTTGAGTGATAAAAGTGGTTAAGAAGATATCTGTGGGTAGATGCAGGTAGGGCAGGGCCTGGTGGAAGCCTAGAGTTTGTCCATAGTGTAAGCAGGGCTGGTCATACTAAGCTTGAACACAGGATCTTATATAATTTTTAAAATAGCTAATTTATATATTTGTAAATTAAAACATGCATTTTAAAAATAATGTATTTTAACATTTATCTATGTTTTATGGATATAATGTTCTATTGAATTTGCAAAACCCAAATTTAGCTATTGAGAGTTCTCTGAGAATGAGACATCATCTGCTGTGTAGCTCACAAGCTGAGTCTCTTAAGCTCAGATCGATCACACACCAAGAGAATTGTTCCTTTAGAGAGTTTAGCAAGTGCTTTTCAATATAGTGTGGTCATTATATGCAGTAACACCCACAACAGGGATGTTTCCTTCTTTTTTCACCTGTGAAGCTTAGAATAAAAGGCTGTCAGCTTTTTGCCTCTTTGTATTTCATTACCATAATTTTTTGTATTTTTCTCCAGTTGGCAAAAATTGTTCTATTCTATATTAATTTCTCATTGAGAAATAAAAGTTACTTCTTAAAAGTTAAATATTTGGTTTTTGTGGTTACTTATTTTTGTGAAGCAAAGTTAAAAAAAAATCTTAATTAGCCAGATAATATAGAAATTAAATATAAAGATGAAAGACTACAGTAAACTTACTTATGATGAAAAAAATTATACCTACATAAACTAGCTATATTTCTGGCAAAGTTTAGTGATGATGATTCTTGATTGTCAATTTGACTACATCTGGAATTAACTAATCTCAAAATTGGCTGGGTACAAGTGTAAGGAATTTTTTTTCTTAATTGGATCATTTGAAGTGGGAAAAGCCACTTCTAATCCAGATCTTTGAGGTGGGAAGACACACCTTTAATCCAGATGTTTTGAGATGGGAAAACCCAACTCTAATCTAGGTCACACTTTGTGCCAGAGGCATGTACATAAAGACATGGAAAAAGGATGTTCTCCCTCTCTCTCTCTCTCTCTGTCTCTCTCTCTTTCTCTCTCTCTCTCTCTCTCTCTCTCTCTCTCTCTCTCTCTCTCTCTTGCCTCTTTCTTCCTTCAATCTCTAGCAATTTCATTCTTTCGCTGACATTAGAGACTACATTTTTGGGAGATTCTAGTGCATGCCGAAGACCAGATGAGACATACAGCTCTGTGGACTGAACTTTATTTTATTCTTGAACTTTCCATATATAGGTAGCCATTATTTTATTGGATTAACTGGACCATGGCATATAAGTCATTGTCTCTTACATATATATGTATGAGAGATATATAAATCTGTTATTCTAGAGATCCCTAATACAAGTTTAAATTAGTATCATATATACCTATATTTATAATATAGTGTGTGTGTGTGTGTGTGTGTGTGTGTGTGTGTGTGCGCGTGTGTGTGCGCGTGCACGCAGTTTCATCCCTGGACTGGTGGTCATAGATTCTATAAGAAAAAAGCAGGTTGAGCAAGCCATAAGGAGCAAGTCAGTAAGCATCACTCCTCCATGGCCTCTGAATCAGCTTCAGCCTCCAGGTTCCTGCACTGTTTGAGTTCCTGTCCTGGCTTCTTTTGATGATGAACAGTACCGTAAATGCAAAAATCAAGTAAACACTTTCCTCTCCAACTTGGTTTGGATCATGGTTCCATCACAACAATAGTGATCCTAATTTGAACAGATCCCTAATACTCATGTAAAAAACAAAAACAAACAAACAAAAACAAACAAACAAGCAGATTTAGTGATAAACATTTATAGTCTCTGCACTGAGAAATTTAAAATAGGAGTATCCCTTGACTGCCAGTCTAGTTGAATCACAAGCTCAGGTTCAGTGAGAGATTGTCTCAAAGTAAAGTAAAAAAGGATAATATGATTTAAAAAGACTCTAGCCTGAATATGAACCACTATGCTCCACCTACACACACACACACACACACACACACACAGAGTGAAGAGGGGGAGGGGGAAAGGGGAAGGGAGAGAGGGGAAGGGAGAGGGAAAGGGAGAGACCCAACTGGCAAAACTATATAGAGACATAAAGGGCACACTGAAAATTTCTGAGAATTTATAAGTTACTGTGAATGTTTATTTTATTAATAAAAGTTAAATGCACTGCTGAAGAATAGCAATGATGGCCCTGGAGGGATGCCTCAGCAGCTAAGAGCACTTGCTGCTCTTGTAGAAGACACTGGTTCAAATCTCAGTGTCCAGCTGTAACTGAACAACAGTCTCTGACTCTAAGAGCAGAAGATTCAATGCCTTCTGGCCTCTGAAGCAAATTCATAGTGACACATGCAGGCAAAACATTCATACCCATGTAATAAAAAGAAAATAAACACATCTTTAAAAAAAAAAAAACCTCACAAATTGCAGTTATCAGAAAAACTTTTCCATTTACATTACATTCATTTAAAACAACAGTCATTGAATATTTAGTGTTTTTACTTGTGAAATGATAATGACAGTAATTTAATAAGATCTGCAGTCTCTGCTATAATAATCTTATAATTTTATTAACATTATTTATGCTGAATACATGAGCATATGTAAGGCTTTCTGAAAATATAGTAAGATAAAGTAAGCCCTTAGGCAAAGATTAATTGCTATTTCTAAACAGGAGAACATTAAACCTTAGAAGATGGTTATTTATTAATTAATAACTGAGCAGACTGATGAACAAATCAATGGATGAAAATTTCAAAAATATTCTCCTCATGACTTTTGTCCCACAGATTTCATACATAAATTGTTCATACAGTACAGCACTTAATCCTTATGGCCTTCGTGTAGGTTTTATTGTTTTTACACCCATAAGAGTCTTAATTTATATCATCCTCAGCATTCTATAAAACTATATAAATTAAGCAACTATTATTTGTATCCCTTCTTTAAACTACTTAAGTAAAGCCAGTGGTGACTTATTTGTGAAGATGTATTGGAAAATTGTTTCTCTTCTTGTTTTATGATTTCAAAGCCTTCATAAATATTCATAAAATTCCAGAATATTTTAATTATGTATGTAATAATTGCTGAGGTACCCAAATAACACATAAAGTAGACAAACTAAACAAATGGTAACAGCCAAATTAATGTTTCTAAAAGAGGAACATTGCAGAAAACCTAAAAGGAAAGATTGCAAAGTTAGACTTTATAGATTTTACTCCAAGTTCTCTGGATGAAGAATGAAGATAATAAAATTACCCTTAATTTACTCAGGGAATTTTTATCAATCACTTCTTAAGTTGTCTGGAACTAAAAATTACTAGTTCATTCCTGATAGAAAAATTATCTGAAGAATTAAATCCACAATGATAGTATTTTAAAAATCAAAATAATCTTGAGTTACTGTATACAGGAGAGGTATAAAACTCATCATATGCCATGGATACGGACCTGGATAAAATTAAAAAGATTGTTTCAAAAGGTGATTAATTCAACAAAGCAAGCTTCTATGTATAGATAAATCATATCCTTGGTGTGTGTAAATGAATAGGAAGGTCTGGTTAGTGTTAAATCAATCTTTGAAAATGTCAGAAAGATGAGAAAACTGTCAGAAGAAAGAAAAAAGACTAACAAGATACAATTTTCTGTGTAATGTAGAATCGGATATCTGACAGTAAGCCTTCCAAAAAATATTGTAATGGATTTTTTGACAGATGATCTAAAGTCTTATGGAAGAACCTACTTGCTTGTCACTAGAATTGCCTGTAACTTTACTAAAATCAAGTCACTCCAACAGCAATTTTCTCTCTGTTGAGTCTGTTTCAAAAGTGAAGGTTGATTAGCAGATTTCACTTGCGTCTGGGCTCACAAAATCAGGCAAAAGAAAACACAATGACCTACAAGCAATTCTCAAGCAAAATTAAGTAACCACTTTTCTCCTGTGAAGATAGAAGATCAGTGCTGACTGAGAAAGAGGTGCCATCTTGTGTTTAGATCACACTTGGCTCTTCCAACAGCTCTGCATTTTACAAGTGACTGAGTATGTTAAAATATTCACTAACACTATTGCAGTTCCATTAAGATCCACATTCTGGAAACTGGGCCATGAAATCTCATTCCTGGTGAGTTTTCAAAGACTGTTTTCCTTAATGAGTATTTATTTATATTGATAATTTTAAGACAAATGTACACTGAGATATAAAATAATATTTGATGGGTTTTAAGTTATGTCATTTTCATAAAACACAGTATTTATAAATATTTCAGGAATTCTCTTCCCACCTCTGTGTGTGTGTGTGTGTGTGTGTGTGTGTGTGTGTGTGTGCGCACGTGCATGCACACATGCTCACAAGCAAGTGTTCTTATCAGTTATAAATTCTCTGAAAGAGAGAAAGACAAAGAATGATTCTGCAGAATTTATACCCTAGTTTTTCCTCAGAATGACTATTAGAACAAATTATGAAGTCCTAAGTACTTTGTTGTATTACAAATGACTGAAAAAACTACAAAATAGGTAAGATATTAGTTAATGGAGATCATGACAAGATGCACAAGGTTAGACCTGGTTATAAAATGTTCAGAAAATATTCTTCAATGTTAAGCAAATAAAGCACAAGAAGCAAGCAAAGAAGCCTTAATTTTATCTGTGTCAGAAACATATTATAATGGATTTTTTGACAGATGATCTAAAGTCTTATGGAAGAAACCTCTTGCTTGTCACTAGACTTGCCTGTAACTTTACTAAAATCAGTCACCCTAACAGCTATTTTTCTAGCATCATTCTCTAGAGTCCTATTTGTTGGATTAAATTTCACTAAACAAAATATATGAGCAACAGTGATTTTCTCAGAATATTGTCATTTGAGAAAAGAATAATTACAAATGATTTAATGAACGGTCTAAAAATCGGACATAACTTGGCATTTGTTAAATTCTCTCACACCTAAAATGAATAACAAATTCAGTGAATAAAAGCTTACATTCAAACTAAACTTTAAAAAAATAATTATTCCATTGGCTCAAACTCTTCAACACTAAAAACATCAAACATTAACCAAATTTAATCTAGAGTTCATATCTCTAGACTTTTTCTAAGACGGAAAGCCAGTCTTTAATTACTGCATGTGCTTAATGTCACTCCTTGTCGCTTAAGCCACAAGTTAAATGAAGGGTCGGGAATAGGATTGAGCTAGTTTTTGATGTTCGAGAACTATGAAAATGCAAGTAGATTAAGTCTACGAGTTTGCTTACCAATCTTTCTGACTTTTGTAGGGAAAGACAGGAAAGCTCTGGTTTCCTTCTTGTAAAGTGAAGCACTAGAGAGAGTATAGAGCTAAGGTAAGTTTGAGAAGGAACATTTTAACTTTTCCCTGTACAGTGACAATATATATCTCTATATATCACTTGATTTAGAAAGGTCCAATCCATTTTAAAACCAAAAAGCTTAGGTTTAATAGATGAACTGTGAAAAAATAACTTTTTTGTTGCAAAAAGCTGTGCCTATTGTATTATTTTCCTTATATTTAAAACAGATTTTTTTTCACGTAATATATCCTAATCAGTTTCTCTTCTCTCTACTTCTCTCAGTTCCTCCTTCCCTCTCCTCCCATCAGGAACTATTCCCTTTTTGTCTTGCACTAGAAAACAAACAGACTTCTAAAATATAATAATAAAAATATAACAAAGTAAAATATAATAATATAAATAAAGACTATCACAGTGAAGTTGGGCATCTGATTTTACTTAATGCCCACTCCACAAAATGGAACACATACCTGACATTACTTGAGTGACTAAGACATTCTGCTATACTTGTAGATCAATGTGAGTGGTATTATAAGAAAACATGGTCTGACAGATACCTGCCCAAACACTGCAGCCTGTGTGCCTCTCAGGAGGTCTACAATGACCAAGGACACAGCTCTACCCTCCTTCCAGCCCACTTCTCCACCTGGGCCAGACTAATGGCCCAATACTTAATCCTGAACATCTATGCCCCAAATCCAAGGATACTCACATTCATAAAAGAAACTTTACTAAAGCTCAAAACACACATTGAACCTCACAAAATAATAGTAAGAGACTTCAACATCCCACTCTCACCAATGGACAGGTCGTTCAAAGAGAAACTAACAGAGACACAGTGAAACAAAAGTTATAAACCAAATGAATTTAACAGATATCTACAGAACATTTCACCCCCAAACAAAGGAATATACCTTCTTTTCAGGACCTCATGGAACCTATTATAAAACTGACTATATAATCAGACATAAAACAAGCTTCAACAGATACATGAAGATTGGAATAATCCTATATATTCTATCAGATCACCAGAGACTAAGGCTAGACTTCAATAACAACAAAAACAACAGAAAGCCCACATACTCATATAAACTGTACCACTATCTGCTAAATAAAAACTTGGGTCAGGGAAGAAATACAGACTATAGAATTCAATGAAAATAAAGACACATCATACCCAAACTTATGGGACACAATGAAAGCAATGTTAAGAGGAAAATTCATAGCACTAAGTGCCTTCATAAAGAAAATGGAGAGATCCCATACAAGCAACTTAACAGCACACCTGAAATCTCTAGAACAGAAAGAAGCAAACACACTCGAGAAGAGTAGACATCAGGAAATAGTCAAACTCGAGGCTAAAATCAACCACTTAGAAACCAAGAGAATGATACAAAGAATCAACAAAACCAAGAGCTTTTTCTCAGAGAAAATTAACAAGATAGATAAACCCTTAGCCAAATCAACCAAAGGGCACAGAGAAAGTCTCATACTCAACACAATCAGAAATGAAAAAGGAGACACAGAAACAGAACCTGAGGAAATTTAAAAAATCATCAGAACCTACTACAAAAGCCTGTACTCTACAAATCTGAAAAATCTAGATGAAAATGATGATTTTCTAAACAGATACGAAAGTTAAATCAAGATCAGGTAAACTATCGAAACAGTCCCATAACCCCTGAGGAAATAGAAACAGTCATCAAAAACTGTTCAAACAAAAAAGCCCAGGGCCAGATGGCTTTAGTGCAAAATCCTGCCAGACCTTCAAAGAAGAGCTAGTACCAATACTCCTCAAACTATTCCAGAAAATAGAAATGAAAGGAACACTACCTAATTTATTCTATGAAGCCATAGTTACTCTGATCCCTAAACCACACAAAGACCTAATAAAGAAAGAGAACCTCAGACCAATTTCCCTTATGAATATCAATACAAAAATACTCCATAAAATTCTAGCAAACCAAATCCAAGAACACATCAAAAACATTATTTACCACAATCAAGTTGGATTCATACCAGGGATGCAGGGATGGTTCAATATAAAAAAATCTGTCAATGTAATACGCTATATGAACAAACTCAAGAAAAGAAAAACCACATGATCATCTCATTAAATACTGGAAAAGCCTTTGACAAAATACAACACCCCTTCATGTTAAAAGTCCTAGAAAGATCAAGAATTCATAGCACATACCTAAATGTAACAAAAGCAATATATATCAAACCAAAAGCCAACAAAAATTAAATAAAGAGAAACTAGATGTAATCTCACTAAAATCTGGAGCAAGATAAGGTTGCCCACTATCTATCTATTCAATATAGTGTTCAAAGTTCTAGCTAGAGTAATAAGACAACAAAAGAAGATCAAATGAATACAAATGGGAAAGGAAGAATTCAGTGTATCAATATTTTCAGATGCTATGATAGTATACACAAGTGAACCCCAAAATTCCACCAGAGAACTCTTACAACTGATAAACAACTTCAGCAAACTGGCTTGATATAAAATTAACTCAAACAAATCAGTAGCCTTCCTTTATACAAATGATAAACCAGATGAGAAAGAAATTAAGGAAACAACACCATTCACAATAGCTACAAAGTATAAAATATCTTGGTGTACCTCTTAACCAAGCAAGTGAATGATCTGTACAACAAGGGCTTCAAGTTAATGAAGAAAGAAATCCTAGAAGACCTCAGAAGATGGAAAGATATCCCACGCTCATGGATTGGTAGGATTAACATAGGGAAAATGGCCATCTTATCAAAACCAATCTACAGATTCAATGTAATCCCCATCAAAATTCCAATTCAGTTCTTCACAGTCATCAAAAGAGAAATTCTCAACTTCATATGGAAAAGCATAAAACCTAGGATAGCCAAAACAATTCTCAACAATAAAAGGACTTCCACAGGAATTGCCATCCCTGACCTCAAGCAATACTACAAGGCAATAGTGATAAAATTTGTGTGGTATTAGTACAGAGACAGACAGGTTAATCAATGGAATAGAATCAAAGACCCAGAAGTAAATCCATATAGCTATGGGCACTTGATCTTTGACAAAAAAGCCAAAAACATGCAGTAGAAAAAAGAAAGTATCTTCAATAAATGGTGCTGGTCTAACTGGTGGTCTACATGTAGGAGAATGAAAATAGATCCATATTTATCAATTTGCACAAAGCTCAAGTCCAAGTGGGTAATGACCTCAACATAAAACCAGATACACTGAATCTAATAGAAAAGAAAGTGGGAAATAGCCTTGAACTCATAGGCATAGAGGGAAATTTCCTGAACAGAACTCCAATGGCTCAGGCTCTAAGGTTAACATTTGATAAATGGGACCTCATGAAACTGAAATGCTTCTGTAAGGCAAACGACACCATCAATAGGACAAATCAGCAACCTACAGATTGGGGAAAAATCAATATATGACAAAGGGCTAATATCCAAAATATATAAACAAGTCAAGAAGATAACCTCTAAAAACCCAAATAACCTAATTTAAAAACTGAGTACAGAGCTAAACAGAATTTACAACAGAATCTCGAATGGCTGAGAACTTAAAGAAATGTTCAAAGTCCTTAGTCATCAGAGAAATGCAAATCAAAATGACCCTGAGATTCAACCTCACACCAATCAAAATGGCTAAGATCAAAAACTCAAGTGATAGCACATGCTAGCAAGGATATGGAGAAAGAGGAACACTTCTCCATTGTTGATGGGATTGCAAACTGGTACAACCACTCTGGAAAACAATTTGGTTCTTCCTCATAAAATTGGAAGTAGTTCTACCTGAAGACCCAGCTATACCACTCTTGGGCATATAACCAGAAGATGCTCCAACATATAACAAGGACACATGCTCCACTATGTTCATAGCAGCCTTATTTGTAAAACCCAGAAGCTGGAAACAACCCAGATGTCCCTCAACCAAAGAATGAATACAGAAAATGTGGTTCATTTGCACAATGGAATATTATTAGGCTATTAGAAACAAGGGCATCATGAATTTTACAGGCAAATGAATGGAACTAGAAAATATCATTCTGAATGAGGTAACTCAGACCCAAAAGGATATGCATGGTATGTACTTACTATCAAGTGGATATTAGACAAAAGGTACAGAATACTTAGACTTACAGACTGTAAGAAGGGTAACAAACAGAAATGCCCAAATGAGGAGGCTTCAACTCCACTTAGAAAGAGGACAGAAACAATCAAGGGAGGTAGAGGGAGGGAAGGATCTAGGTAGAAGAGGGGGTGGAGGAAAAAGGGGGAACAGAATCAGCAATGTGGGCAAGGAGATAGGAGAGAAGCCCAGAGGGCCAAGAAAATAAATGGAAATTATCAGCCTCAGGGAGCAGGAGGTTGGGGAAGCCCCTAAAAAGTATCAGAGACCCAGGAGGTGAGACACTCTCAGGGCTTATTGGGGGTGACTTTAGCCAAAATGCCTAACATTGGGGAGAGGGAACTTGAAGAGGTCACCTCCAGTAGACAGACACGGCCTCAAGTGGAGGGACAGGGTTACTAATACACAGTCAAAACTGCTGACCCAGAATTGTTCCTGTCTACAAGAACTGCAGGGAAAAAATTAGAGAAGAGACTGAAGGAAAGGAGGTCCAGTAACTGGCTCAATTTGGGATCCATATCATGGGTGGAGGGGGCAGCAAGGCCTGACACTACTACACTATAATGTGCTTACAGACAGGAGCCTGGCATGGCTGTCCTTTAGAAGACCCTACTAGCATCTGAGATGGAAGCAGATACTTACACCTAACCATTGAGCTGAAATTGGGGACCCCTATGGTTTTATTAGGTAAAGGAATGAAGAAGCTGAAAGGGAGAGCGACCCCCATAGGAAGACAAGCAGTCTCAACTAACCCAGACTGCAGGGAGATCCCACAGACTGAGCCACCAACCAAGAGCACAGGTTGGTCCAAGGCCCCTGGCACATATGTAGCAGAGGTCTACCTGATCTAGCCTCACTGGAAGAAGATACTTTTAATCCTCTAGAGCCTTGAGGCTCCAGGGAAGGGAGAGGTCTGGTGGCTGGGGGATCATCCTCTTGGAGAAAAGGGGGAGGAGGAATGGGATGAGGAACTGAGGGAGGGTCACTGAGGGAGTACAACGATTGGAAAATAAATTTAAAATAAATAAATTTTAAAAAACAAAGACATGGATATGAAGGAATAAGAAGAGAAAGAGAAATTATCTGAAGATGAGACTGCATCATAAGTAATAAGTAAATGGTCATATGAAAAACTTTATTCATTCTCTTCTTACTATAATGACATCATTTTTTGTTTTTGTGTTTTCTGTCCTTCCTGTTCCATACCTGCACGTGGTAAAATGTCTTCACCTGTGTTCTCCTTGGTGTGCTTCTAAATACCAAGGATTTCCTTGTAGTGGTGTGGTGTAGTAGTAGTAGGTGCAGTGGTGTGTGTATGGTAGAGACAGTAAACAAGTCTTGACTACAGATCCTCTGGCTTGTCTCCTTTCTTCGTGTCTCTTCCCCTTCTTCCCCTGATTCTCTCTCTTGCTAGACCCAGACCTGCGGAATAGAGTAGTCCTTTACAGTTTGGTGCCAAGCGTGGGGTAGCTCGGGTCTTTACAGACGCAGAGAACAGCAGGTGACGTAGGGTACCTTCTGGGGCATTTGATGACTAGTGATGGTGTTGTTGACATAGAGTCACTGACGGCTGAGGGAGCACCTGATTTCTAATGCTTCATCTTTCCTCTGTTGATATAACATCTTTCATACATTTCATCCATTAAAATAGATTCTCATTGTATTGCCATTTATTTTGAGTGTAACTACATGTCTCATAGACAAGCAAACATTACAGAAAATGCATAATCTCAGGGTGAAAGTAGAAATCCAGCAAGCATGAAAATAAATTCCAAAAATAAAATTAATTTTTTTGATCTGCAAGTGAACATTTAGAAAATAATTTATCTGTGTAATAGTTCTATTTTTAATCCATTCACCTTAACAGACTTTATTTTGGATTTTAATTATTGTAATTTTACTCATTTAAAAAAATAAATACTATCTTTTCTTTGAGGTTTCAGAGTTCAGTCGAGAAATCTAGTGGTTCCCCTGTGTGTTCAAAATTTATTAAAATTTTGATGTTTCTAAATGATTGAGTAAACTGTCTATGATTACAGCAAATCTAGGTTTATAATTTAACATGTCTTTCTCTCAACTTCACTCTCTATAAAACTGTGAAAGCAGCATTGGTCTCCAATTTGGTAAATTTCTTTGACTTGCATGTTAAATATTCCTCTCTTTGGGGACAGTTACTATGAAAAGCTGCAGGAATGTGTAAATGAATCCTTTATTTGCATTCCCTTTGCACATGCATATGCCAGTTCAAGTATTAAAATTCAATAAAGGCATGTTATTATTTTAAAGCATCTGAATTTATGCATGAAGCTGATTCTTAGTTTTGAAAACAATAAAGAATGCTCAGAGCTGCCTGCAAAATCAGGTGCCAAACCTGCATTTTTTTGGATATTCTCATGTAAATGTCACAATGGGGAAATGAACACTAAACGATCAATAGACCTGTAATCTGGTTATTATTCCAGGGTTGTATCGTATTTAAAGTTTGGAGAGCTGCTCTTTCACTACAAAAAAATATAAATTGATTTTCTGGGTCTGGGTTACCACACTCAAAATGGTTCTTTCCAGTTCTATTTATTCACCTGTGATTTCATAAGTTCACGTATTCGCTCTCATTTGTAGAGTTTAGTTTTGAATCTTCAGATATTTATTCTTCATTTGGAATATTTGTATGGGTTAGGAAGTTACTAAGGAACTATGGTAGAGAGATATTCAAAGATTGAGAGACAGAATACAGTGGTTTAAAGGCATGAAGGGAAATCATGGAATAGGCATGATTACATTGTGTTGGAAAACTCAAGAGTAAGATAGAAGAGGGAATACAGGGAGGTAAAAGTATCACTGACAATCTTTAGTAAAGACCCTGTGGAAACTTATGTAATCACATGGAAACTTCCATGTAAAATATAGTCATCTTATAACAGATGACAATATTCCTATTAGTTAATCATATAGGCTGAGAAACACCCAGTGACATAAGCGAGTTTCCTCTTCTGGAGTTCTTGTCTAGTGAGATCTCATAGATTTTCATTGCTACCATAATTTGTGATCTTCCAGAAATTGATACTAAAACCATTGTACTAAACATGCTACACACTTGAGCCATGGAACAAACAGATATTAAGCTTTTAAGGATGGAAGCTTCATCCCTATTGGCTAGTTTTCATAGTACTGGAAGGTGCTATGCATGCTACCAAAGAAGGAAAATAATCCTCACTCTTACACAGGTGTTAACCCTGCAAGTAAAAATAACAACTGGCCTGGAAAGACAGTAGTGCAACAGTGGCCAAATCATTACAGGAGTCACCAACCATTCTTTAGTTGGATTCAAGGCCACCTCCACTGTTAGAAACCTTGTAGTGCTAATGGGCTAAGACATGTCCTAGGTAATAACCTACTACTATTACAATGCTAAATGTACATAATATTAAACTGACTTCCTTATGGCTTATCATATTCAGATTAAAGCATCTAGCCCTCATCAAAAAAGGTTCTATTTGCAGCTGATGATGGTTAACACAGAACTACAATTTATCAAGGTATAGAGAATAAGAGGCAATCAAATGCTCTGCCCCAATGGGCACATTCCCCACTGTTAGAGCTCAGGATTATGGTGAAAGAGGAAAGGGTATAAGAAACAGAGACAATGGATACCTACAAGAAACACTATCTTATGGACACAACAGAACACTTATGCAAGAAACTTACAGTGTTTATGACAACACACACAAGTTTCAAATCTGACCAAATTCCAAGATGGAGAAAAAAAGTGGGCACTATGTCTACTCTTAGCCAAAAAAACTACTGGCAGTTAATGATGGATTAATGTATAGGGAGAACCAGTTTTCTTCAAGAGTATAGTTCATGGTAAGTTGACTACACTCTAGCAGAAGCCCACACATCAAAGAATCTATGGACAGCATAGATTAGACTTTGTGGGCATAAAAATAAACAAACAAGCAATACACAAAATTGGCTAGGGTTGAATTGGGAGTAAATTGAGAAGAGTGAGGGGATACATGAATTTGATCAAAACACATTTTTAAAAATTCTCAGAAAATTAAATTTAATTTTTTCAAAACATTATTAAATTGAGTTGCAACTTCTTTTTGCCCTGAGGTTCTAACAGCTAAGATTGTTCTTTTGCGGCTGAGGTGAAGAAACTCAAATCACATTTTATACAGCTTAAATTTAGTCTTTATTTACAGATTTTACAATTTTAAGTCAGTGATAAGATCTTGACAAGCCCTACTACCACCTCATTATTTAAAATCTTCATTCAGGTTGCCATTTTTTTTTTTTTTTGCTGTGTTACACAGTGTATATCAATCTTTGTCTAGTGTACTCTGACTTCATTTATAAAATAGGAACTACTGTTTTTTAAATTAACTTTAAATTAATTTTTAAATTAAGTGAGTTAGGCAATACACACTAAAATATACTACATATAGGTTATATAAATTGTATAATGATATTGTTAGTTTACCATAATATAGACTATTATATATCATTAAATATGATAACATTATTGCCCCAGCCCTCGACGAGACCCTGGGGAAGGGGGTAAAAGAATGAAGGGACAAGAGACACAAAGAATGAGAGCAAGTCAAGGGTTCTCATCAAGCTCTCTAACTTTAATTTCAGGCTGCAGGTTATAAAGACACAGCAAAAAAGAAATTTAGGCGAGGGTCATTGCTTAAGGCTATCCCACTATCATATCCTCATTGTCTAAGACACTGTCATAACCGGCTCCCAGGAAATACCAGAAGTTCTTTAAGTTCCTGGGACCTGAGACCCACAAATGTCCTTTCTTAACATTGTACTTGAACTGACTAAGTTTTCCAGAACAGCAGGTAATTTCATGGGTTTGGCTCCCGACACATTATATGTTATGTTATGTTTTATGTTATGTTATGTTATGTTTGTTATGTTATGTTATGTTATGTTATGTATTAATATGTGATACATTATGGTATTATATACTTTAACTTAGAACATGCAGTATCTGGCACAGTAAATGTTCAACTAAAGACAGAACTTTGTCGTTTTTATAATAATCACCAGTAACCAAATGTTATTTCTGAACATCCTTTCTCCACCCATGTTTAATTTTTCCTGCAGTTACCAATAGCAGTTATCCATTTTGCAATGCCTCATTATGATGAAGCACAACTACATATGGAAAAAGAAAGACAGAGGCATAGGGGGGGAATTTTATGTGGCTTTCAGTCATTGGATTGATTTTCAAGTTTGTAATTTGGAAAAAAAATTCTCTCTTCATTTCTCTTCTATTTAAGAATCAAAATTTACAGTCCATATGAGGCTCAAGAAGAAGGAAGACCATAAATGTTGATGCTTCAGTCCTTCTTAGAAGGGGGAGTTAGAGGGTGGGAGGGACTTGGAAGAGAGGAGGAAGAGGAGGAGGAGGAGGAGGAGGAGGAGGAGGAGGAGGAGGAGGAGGAGGAGGAGGAGG
>JANHMN010000004.1:153560124-153641129 GCA_030674055.1 Rhabdomys pumilio
GGAGGAGGAGGAGGAGGAGGAGGAGGAGGAGGAGGAGGAGGAGGAGGGAAAGGGGAAACAGAAACAGGTATGAGAGGAGACATGGATGATATACAGAGGGTCAGGAATTTGAACAGAGGTGTGTAGCAATGGGGGATAGGGAAATGGGGTTAGCCACCAGCAAGTCCCAGATGCCAGGAAAGCAAGAGGCTCCCAGGACCCAACAGGGATGAGATTAGCTGAAATGCCCAACAAAGGGGAAGGAGAGCCTGGGGAGACCATATTCAGAAGTTTGTCAAGGCCCCTTTTGTTTTGGGGATGGAGTTATCCACTCATCTCTAAATTCTTTAGACAGAAGGACTTCTGTCTAAAGAAAATGGGGAGACAAAGTGTGGAGCAGAGACTGAAGGAAAGGCCATCCAGAGACTGCTACACCTAGGTATCCATCCCATAAACAGACACCAAACCCAGACACTATTGAGGATGCCAAGAAGTGCTTGCTGACAGGAACATGTTATAACTGTCTCTTGAGAGGCTCTGCCAGAGCCTGAAAAATACAGAGGTGGATGCTTGTAGCCAACCATTGGACTGAGCAGAGGGTCCCCAATGGAGGAGTTAGAGAAAGGACTGAAGGAGCTGAAGGGGTTTGCAACCTCATAGGAAGAACAACAACATCAACCTACCAGACCCCCCAGAGCTCCCAGGGACTAAACCACCAAAGAATAAGTACACATGGAGGGACCCATGGCTCCAGTAGAATATGTAGTAGAGAATGGCATTGTCTGACATCAAAAAGAAGCCCTTGTCCCTGTGATGTCTTGATGCTTCAGTGTACAGGAATGCCAGGGCAGTGAGATGGGAGTGGGTTGGTAGGAGGAGGAGCAACCTCATAGAAGCAAGGGGGGTGGGATACGGGGTTCTGGAGGGGAAACCAGGATAGGGGATAACATTTGAAATGCAAATACATAAAATATCTAATGAAAAAAATGAAAAAAAAAGAATCAAAATCTACAAAAATAATCTAAGAAAACTCATGTTTTTTTTTTTAACAGAATTTTTCTTTGATATTCCAGATTTTGAAAACATTTCCAAGAAAATGTCTGGCCTGTACATTGCAAACACTTATGTGTGGTCTATATGGGTATATACATACATATGATCATCTTTTCAAGGGCTTTCAGCTAATTTCTCAGCTGTTAGACTGAAATTTTTTGAAGAATCATAGCATCTTTTCTCTTGTTATATACAAAACTGTACAGATTCTGAAACTATCGGCTATCATATTAAAAGGTCTGAATTACTTCATTCAAAATCATTTCTGACCTCCCATCAAAGAAGATTCTTTTGTAGTAGATGACAATTAAGACATAGATCTACAACTCATCAAGGTGCAGAGAACTCTCAGCCCTAAACGGGACATCTGTATCACACCTGCTCCTCCAAAGGCTCAGAGATCATTATGAAAGTTAGAAGAAAAAGACTGTGAGAGTCAAAGGCAATGGATGACTACAAAGAAGCAGCGTTTTTCTGGACACAGCATGGCAACTGTGTAGATGACTGCAGAGTATTTGAGACAATGGGCAAGAAACATGAGCAATTTCAACCAGTCAAAATCCCTGCCTGTGTGGAGAGGGGAGGTCAATACAAAGCCCCACTTTTAGCTATGGAGCTACTGGCAAGTGATAGCTTCTGGAAGAGGGAAAGTCAGCTTTCATGTAGAATGTAGCCCCTAACTGGTTAACAATATGCAGAGGAAGACTACAAATCCAAGTGTTTATGGTCAGCACCAACTGTATTTGATGTTTAAAAAAAATAGAGAATGACACAAAGTTGGGTAAGTAGGGATGGGAAGTGGACCTAGGAAGAGTAGGGGAATGGTAAATGGGATAAAATATATTGTGTAAAATTCTCAAGGAACTAATAAATATTGAAAATAAAGAACTTTACTCGATGGTGTTTTCTTCCACTTCTTTTCTACAGATGTAGACTATTAATTTGCTTCAGGTCCTGACTTCATTGAAAAAAAATATTGTTGGTCCAGCAATCTGAATATGAAATCCTCAAGATCATAGTTGTATCACCACACTGAGTCAACTCCCTGTCCTTTTTTCTAAAAATATTCTCCTAGAATCATTTGTTCACAAATCAGCATAAGTCTTCCTTTTTTGTAAGGAACAGCCTCAGGGTCACACTAAATCAAAACATAATTTCTTCACCCCTTCTCAGCTGATAACAAAGCTTCCATCTGTAATTTAGACAGAAGCAGAAGTGCTCTACCATACAAGTCTCAGAATGCAGCTGGGTCTATCCACTAATATTCAGAACTGTGACTCAAGACTACAAACTGTACACATTTGTGTAGTCCTATATTCATATCCTATATGTCTCATCATTAATGTATTAACATACAAATGCATATATAATTGCTCAGGATAGTTAAAAATGAATCTTCCTAAAGTTTGCATTAGGAAAATTCATCATTTGTCATGTATCTGCAGATGAATATATATAATTTAAATTGTCCTCTCTCTGGACCCATTGTATAAATAACACAAATTATGCCTCTTCTCCAAAATGATCCAAGTTCTCTCTACTTTAACTCTCATTGTGTCTGTTCTACTGTGGTTGTTTTAGTCTCTGTATATAATGTTCAAATCATATTACTCTTAAAAATTGACAACTCTAAGAAAAGTAGGCACTATGTACACACATGATAATTGGGGGTTAATATACCAGTCAAGCCGGTCACCGGGTTCTGACAGCACAGAATAGCAGTTCTGTACATCCTGAAAAAGACACTTCATGCTTCTTGTCACCTTTGTTTTGTACATTATGGCCTAAAGCTCACAAAGAAGAACTGTGTGGGTCCATTTTACTGCAGACATCACTTTGTGTTTTTAAGAGGAATGCTGGAAATGACAGTGAAAAGATTTAGAAGCTGCATGTAGAAAGATGATTCCCAGGACAAGACAGAGACCTAGGATAAGGAAAATGCCCAGGAATCAAGAGGGATGACCTTGGCTGTGACTTACAACATTGGGGATATGAAACCTGGAGAGGCCACCTCTTGTAGCTAGATAGGAACCCCAGTGGAGCGATGGACACCCACAAAACATTCAACCCAAAATTTCTCCTGTCTACAAGAAATGCAAGGACAAGGGATAGAGCAGAGACTGAGGGAATTGCCAACCAACAACCAGCCCAACTTGAGAAACCATCCCATAGACAACTACCAGTCCAAATACACTATTAATGATATTCTGTTATGCTTTCAGACAGAAACCTAGCATGGCTGTTCTCTGAGAGGCTCCACCTAGCAGCTGACTCAGACAGATGTAGACACTCACAGCCAAACAGTAGATGGAGCTTGAGGGCTTTTAGGGAAGAATAGGAGGAAGGATTGTGGCCCAAAGGAGACAGGGACTTCACAGGAAGATCAACATAGTTAACTAACCTGGACCCTTGGAGCTCTCAGAGACTGAACCACTAACAAAGAACATATATGGGCTAGAACTAGACCCTCCTGATCATATGTAGCAGAAGTGCCAGGGTGGGAGAATATCCAAGTAGGGCCCCACCAGCTCAGAGGAGAAGGGGAGAGGGAAGGGAAAGAATTGTGGGAGGGGATGACCAGGTATGGGGCAGTTAAGAGAATGTAAAATGAATAAGTAAAAACTTATATTAAATTTAAAAAGAAAGATAAAATGCAAGTGCACATACATTTCTGAGTGATCATATGTAATTTGCACATTAGTAAATTTTCTTTCAAGGATGACCCCTCTAAATTACTCATTGACATTTTTAAAATTAAAAGCAATTATAATTCTTCTCCTGATTAATTACATACTTATTATATCTCTCAATGGGAGAGAAATACAAGTGTAAAATAAGTGGATATCAAATAGTCTGATCTTTGTTGTTGTTGTTATTGTTTTGTTTCTTTGTTTTTACTTTGAAAGGAATTCTCAGTCATCTCCCCAGGTTTCTGTCTGTGAGTCCAAAACATGACAGAGATTTAAGTTAATGAAAATACTCTGAGGCTCAAGAAGACATTCAAATTTGATTATATATGCACTGCTTTCTTAGGTGCAAAACATGTAGGTGAATAATTTACAAATGAACAAAATGACCACTTTTGAAGTTTTGAGATTCTGAGAGACAATAAGCACTTAGTGTAAATTCTCAATGTATACATATGATCTCCTTATCTTACAAGAATGGCAAGATGTGTCCCCATGCTGAGATCACGCAAAGAGATGGCCAAGCTGGAGGTGATGTTGGTTCATTATTTTGAGGGCTGTAGGTTCACAATTTGTGCTTTGGAAGATGAAAGTTGCATTAATCAGAGTTCTCTAGTGGAAAATAGCTGATAGAACACGTGAATTACATTATCAAAATATAATATATCAAAAGAGTAGTTATTAGTGTGGCAAGCAATCTTTGAATCAGCTAGTCTAACAACAGGTATCTCCTGACAGAAAGGGAAAGAATCTGGTAGTTCGGTATATGTTGGAATCCTGAAGAAGTAGATGCTAATACCAGTTAAGGAATGCTTCAGCAGCAGGATAGATGGACTTACCAGCAAGGATGAGGGCAAGCAGGAAAAAATTAAAAGCTTCCTTCTCTCATGTCCTATTATAGATCCGGACACCAGCAATTATGGTTCAAATTTAGGGTTTGTCTTATGACCTTAAATAACGTAAATTTAGGTTTTGTCTTACCACTTCAAATGATCCTATAAAGAAAAGGAATTCTCCACAGGTATGTCCAGCTATCTGGGTTTGAGTTGATTACAGATGCAGTCAGATTGACAAACAAGATTAACCATGACAAGAGATATTAACATTATTGTACTAAAATTCGGACTTTGTTAACCCAAAGTACATGAAGCCATTTTAACTTGAACATATATTTTGTACATAAAGAAAGATGGCAAGAAGTCCCAGAGGGAACATTCATATTACTTGAAATATTTGTACCAATAATAGAAATAGAAAACATCTTGAATCCTGGGGCTAAGGAGTACTTTATATTTTAATTCAGTTTAGTTAATGTGATTCATGTCTTTACATGTATATATGGAGCCTGGAGCCAAATCAACATTTTCCCATGGTATCTTCTTCCTGCTCAGTGATTACTAGACCTAGCATGCAAAGCAGAGTCAAGTGATCTGAGCCTATTCCTATCTAGAAGTCACTGGTTTATTATTTACCAGGATCCAAAGGCAATAAATGTAAGCTCTAGGACAAGGGAAAGGCAATGTCGAAGAGAGACAAACAAGAAAAACATTATTTATGAAAAGGCCATGATGGAGCCCATTACTTTGTAGGCTACCATAAAACTATGTTTTAAAACTGCATGTTTATTGATGTTACATTTGCACAGTTTAGTATTTTTGGATAGCAATGAAGTTTCAGAGGCAATAGTTTAAATGGAAAGCATTGTACATTACGGCAAATCATTTTTATAGCATTTAATCATGACCACTAGACCACTGGCAAAGGCATATTGCCATGTATCCATCTGAAAAGAAAGGTAATGATGCCTATTTGCAGAAATGTTTACAGACTATAGGCTGGTACGTCTTAATATTTTTCCACTTGTGTATTATACTGACTTTCACAGTAGGCAAGGAATGTCAGGACACACCAAGGGCAATTTTATAGAAAAGGAGTCATAAAGAGAAAAAAAGTAGCTGACATTTTATATAGCACCTTTCTGTACGTTATTTTATAAACAGAAATAGTGCCTTCCTCTAGATATTCTGACTTAGAAAATTGTGAAGATAACTTCCACATCTAATACCAGTGTAAAGCTCCCAGTATTTTGTAATGGTTAGTTGATGTCAATCTATTTGTCAAAGTCATTTAGTAAGACATGATGCAAATCAGAAAAAATAAACTGAAAAAAAATGTGTTTTTCATTTGTGCACACACGTGCGTGCGCACACGTGTGCGCACACACACACACACACACACACACAAACACACACACACTCATACCCAGGTATTGCCCCAACCATGAATGCTTGTTTCTCTGTTCTTGTTTTAGCTATTATTTTCTAAGATGGCCAAAAAAAAAAAAAAAAAAAAAAAAAAGAAAATCCTCAGACACATGCTACTGAGGCATTTGCAAAACCATGTATTTATACCATGCATTAGTGTGTTTTACTAAGGACCTCATAACTTTTATATCCTCAGCAATAAATAGTTGTATTCCCCATGCTTCATTAGTCTTCTGATGTTATCTAATTCAGAGACAGACAATTTTAAATGACAAATGCCATGTTGGTAAGACACTTAGCCAAACGGAGCATAGCACTGAAACATGAGTTTCAAACACATGAATTCTGTGACAGCTTGAAATCTATTAAATTATATGCTTATCATCAAATCCTTATAAATATCACTTGGTAAAAGAATCTTAAATCGTCTTTCTCTTTGCTGTATTTCTAATCAATTAACACAGTGAGCAACTAAGCAGACTCTGACATGCAAACAGTCTTATGTAAAAGCCAAGTGGGAAACATTTTCCATCCTTAGGACAGGCAGAACAGGAAAGAGAGAGAGAGAGAGAGAGAGAGAGAGAGAGAGAGAGAGAGAGAGAGCTGGAAAACCACCTTAAATCCATTTGTTTGAGAATGTTTGTCACTATCAAGTGATTTTCTGCTTCATTAATATAAGAATCAATCATTTTATTTTACTATATTATTGACTCATCTCTACATCAATTCCTCCTCTGTGATGGCAGATTTCAAAATGCATTCTAAGGAATGAAGGCAACCACTGAGACTGGAACAAGTGACATTTACCCCTGAAGACTGCTAACGCATCAACAAAGTTAGTGTGCATAGACAGAATAGTAAGAACAGAGGGATCAATTATATGTTGTGCTAAGAATTAATAATGACTATAAGACAGTATTGTAAGATAGGTGATTTAGAAGAACAGAAACTCAGAAGCTACGGAGGGACAGGAATCAGAAATCATGGTGTTACTAGTTATTTACCCACTGAGGATGGTGAGGAATAGCCTGTAGGCTCCAGGATCATCTTCCCAGTTTTTTTTTTTTTTTTTTTTTTTTTTTACACTCCAGATTTTTTCCCCTCCAGGTCCACCCTCCAACTGTTACATATCTCATACCTTCTCCCCACCTCCCTGTCTCCAAGAGGATGTCCTCACCATCCACCCCCACTCCACCAGACCTATAAATTTCCTGGGGCCTCCAGTCTCTTGAGAATTAGGTGCATCTTTTCTGACTGAACCCAGACCTGGCAGTCCTCTGCTGTGTATGTGTAGGGGGCCTCATATCGGCTGATGTATGCTACCTGGTTGGTAGTCCAGTGTCTGAGAGATCTTGGGGGTCCAGATTAATTGAGACTGCTGGTCCTCCTACAGGGTTACCCTCCTCCTCAACTTCTTTCAGCTTTTCCTTAATTCAACCACAGGGATCAGCAGCTTCTGTTCATTGGTTGGGTGCAAATATCTGCTTCTGACTGACCATCTTTGCCCTCTGGATCATCACATGGTTTCTGTTTCTCCTTTTCTAAACTTCCTGCTTTTGTTTTTGTAAAGACCATTTTCATATAAAAATATGTTACTTTATTTCAGTATGACCTCACCCTAACAATTGCATGTATACTAATTCCATTACCACATTCTGAGGTGTGTGGCAGAATTCAGTATATAAATTGGAGGGAGACACAATTCAGCAATGACACTTAATTGTTTAATTATTATTGATTTTAAAACAGGCATGAGGAAATATTTAACATTATATATCTTAAGGGAAGTGAAAACCGAAACTGTGGAGGGAAGATGGCTGGCCATGTGCTACAGTGCTAATTCAAAACCTACCTGCATTTCATTATTGGAATGGATTGATACAAATAAAAATATATCACATAACAATTGAAAACATAAAAACTAGAGCTACATGCAACTCAATAGTTGAATCACACAATGTTGTGAGGGGGCTAATATGGAATTTAAAGTAGCTCAATCACTGAAAAACTGCTTGGCATGACTTACTAGTGTCATTTGTCCTGTAGCTCAATGCCGGATATGTGTGTGTGCATATATATATATATATATATATATATATATATATATATATAGTGTCATACATACATACATACACATACATATACATATATATGCATATATATGTATGTATATATGAAGAATGAGGTCATAGTACAACAGAAGACATGTACACAGGTCTCTGTTTACAGAGACCTTATTGGTAATATTCAAAATCTGAGGACAACCAACATGTCATATCTTGAAAAAAGTAGAATGGAAAAATTGAATTGTGATGTGTTCACAATACTATATAGTATTTTTAAAAGACCAAGCTACTATTACATATAGCATCATAAATAAATCTTAAAGACATATGATAAGCAAAACACAAGCTGAATCAGTATAGATGATAAAAATGGATTTATATGGATTTCAAGAACAGGTTTAATTAAGAGTATAAAAATTAGAATAAATTTACTTTTGGTAGGGTGACATTTACTGTGGCAGTTATGTGAATTCTCGTAGTGGAATTAATATTCTATATTTTTGTTTGTTATACATTAAATATTATAGAAATAACAACTAAGAGGAAAATCAAATGACTTGTGATAAACAGATCCACAAGACCATGCATAAGTGCATATATGTGTAGGTGTAGGTATAGGTGTAGATGTATATGTATATATATGATGTATATGTATATGTAAATATGTGTGTATATGATTTAACTATATATTATAGACATGTGTGTGTGTGTGTGTATATATATATATATATATATATATATATATATATATATATTTTTTTTTTTTTTTTTTTAAAAATCAGAAGAAAGAAGCCATAATATGGTTTTGCCTTCCAGTATGGTGATTTTATTGCTGCTACAGCAAGGGATTGTAGGATAAATCCCACTTCTGTGACAAAACAATGTCATTCTCTACCCGTGTGAATTAGGACAAAGTAGTAATAAGATGGCTCCTTCTTCATCCTCTGCCTCACCCAGCCCATGCCTCTCTCACACATCACACCTAGAATGTTCTCCCTAAAGTACATGTCAGAAAATTTCATGTTTACAATGAGTGTTTATAGAGAATACAAGGCTCACAGAGATAATTGAGGTGTTCCTATAGGTTACATGTATTTTCAAACTTCTATATTTGAATTAAATCCCAAAGCCCAGACTTGGGGCATTTTTAGTTCACACCAAAATGCCAGTGGTAGAATATTTCCATTGGAAGGATTCAGGCTATTCACCAAATATTTACACATCCTTTCACGCCCTTAAACCTGCAATGAAGAATTTGTGAATTTGGAGATGTTCCAAAATCACATAAATCACCCTCTTTGGATTTCAAAACTAACATTTTAAAAAAGAACACTAACCTTTATTGAAAGCCTCTGAAACATTGTTTATAAAGGTCAGAAAATAAAAATTTGAAATAACATTTATGTGGTTCTCCATAGAAGGAAGGCAACATTTACATTTTAATTAACTAAGAAGCTGGATCTGGAGCCACAGTACGCACTTTTGAGTTGTGCATCAACAAGGCAGAATATCTTCTGGGTCCATAAACTAGTAGTCAGATGTATGTTGTGAGAAATGTAAACGGGAGCCCACCCACCCCAATTTTTGTTCTCTTATTTATTCGCTTTAACTTTTATATCAGTAAGTTTATATCAGGTTACTTCAAAGAGATCATCTTTTGACTCGAAAAGACCCTGGCTCACAATTTTTTAGGGAAAAGAGGCTGAAGTATGGGTATATTTAACAAACAAAATAGTGTCAAGAGATGGATTCTAAACCAATGAGGGAAAAAATAATTGAGCAAGCATGCAAATTGTCAAGCTATCAGTGACATGTAAAGCAATAGTAGAGTGGCACTGAGTCAAAGCTTTGTATTTAAATTCATACAATCTTTGATAACATTGACTTTGTAGACTATGGAGTCTTCATATTTATTTAAAACACTATCACCCTAATTTTGCATATTTTCTCTTCTCATTGAACAAAATAACTGAAATAACTACCATTAAAATTACTCTTTCACAGTACTAATAATAGTTCATAATGGATTGAAGGTAGGATTTAGACAACTGTTTTTCTATTTATTTACTGCTCTAAAACCTGGGACCTAACTCTCACAGATAGCTCTTTAACATAGGAACAGTCACTGTATATTCTCCCTGGCTTGGAACACCTGTGTTCTCCTAATCCACTGTTGTACTAAGAGTTCTCTACTTGATTGTCATTCACCAAGATAACAAATATTGGAGCCATGGGTGGAAGTGGGTGGCTTCTTAATAACATACCAATCTCAATTTAAATAATTTGATTTGCACAAATTAATTTAGTAATAATTTAATATTTAAGAATCAACAATTTCAGTAAGTAAAAGTAAAAAAAGTATAATAACAAGGTAGAAGTGATCTGAGGAGGTATGCTGGCTAGTTTTATATCAACATGACAAAGGTATTGTTACATAAGGAAAAGGAACCTCGATTGTAAAAATGCATCCAGGGAACTGACTTGTAAGCTAGGAAGCTTGTAGGGTTAAGTTTAGTGATGATGGGGATTCATCCCATTGTGAGTGGAAACACTCCTAGATTGGTGACCCTTAGTTTATAAGAAAGCAGGCTGAGCAAGCTACGAGGAGCAAGCCAGTAAGTAGCATTCTTCCATGGCCTCTGTATCAGCTCCTGCCTCCAGGTTCCTGCCCAGCTGGAGTTTTTGCCCTAGCTTACCTCAGTGGACTATAATTCAGGATATGTAAGACTGAAAAAAAAGAAAAAGAAAAAAAAACCTCTCATACTTCCCAAATTGATTTTGGTTATGATTTTTACATCACAGCAATAGTAGCCCTAAATTAGACATGGGGTAAGTGAGCAAATGCAGACAATTCTAATTAGGAGTGGGGGAAGAAAGATAAATACAGAAGGAGAGAGGAGGGTAAAACAGTAGTAAGGGATGTCTGAAAAAAATCAAAGGGGATCACACTATTGATTATCTACCAAAAAACCCTATAATACACAGAAGTTCATGTATAAATATACATATGTAGTGAAATAACATTTTCACACATGGGCTGACAATACTCCCTCTAAGAGCCAAAGATAATCTAACAAAAACTCAACACCAAGAGTGAAAGGGCCTCTTTTGAGTTGCTGGTTAGGATTGTCTAAGAGATTTCCCCAAACATTAGAGCCTATTGGTATTTTTCTTGGTTACTACCCAGAAATGAAAGGAAAGTTCCTATTACTAAAGACACAATGCACTTCAGATGAAGACCTAAGAGGCATATGAGCTGTGGAACTTATCTAAAGTCCTTCTTCATTAGGACTAGCTCTCATGATACCAGAAACTATAATGCAAGATTCAAATTTAAACAACAATAACAAACTGTCCTACCTAGCTATAACACCTAGAGAACACATCCATAATTATCATGGCATAAAACCCTTAAAGGGTACTGTAGTGGGACACATAGATTGGTGGTAACAAACAGCTCTTTAGTTGGAACTTAAGACCCACTCAACAAAAATTAAATCACTCTTGGTACTAGAAACCTAGTCAACTACCCATGGCAAAAGAAGTCATGAATCTCAGAGGATAACGTACAGTTGCCACTTTACTAAACCAGGATGATCCTTAATTACATTCTAAATATTTATCGTTAAACTCACAAATAAATGTAATCCTTGCCCATTATCTAAGAAACTTCTCTTTGTAATAGTGACCATTATAGAGAAACTAGAACACATCAAAATGCAGATTTATAGAGCCTGGTCCCAATTAATATATCTATAAGACAACTCCCACACCTAAAACTCAGGGAACATTATTGATGGAGGGTTGAAAAAATTATAAGAGCCAGAGGCTCAAGGAGTTCACTCTGAAATTGTATTTCATGTTGATGTCAGAAGGTATGTCCATAAAGTCTCACCAACATGGCTGCTTAACCACGGGCTGAACAAGAAGAACAATAGATACTCTAAGGAGAACAAGTAAAAAGTCCATGAAGCTTCAACCCTACACAAAGAACTACAGCCAGCTAAGGAATGCTGAAAATGAAAGAAATAGTCTTCCCCAGGGAAATACACCAATATGTTATCTATTACCAATGGTCAGTTCTGAAAATATTCATAAAAGTAACATTATAAGATTGAACAGGTTTTATTTATCTATTTAGGGATATATTACATATAAATATATATTCACATGCATATATGTAAGACAATTAATGAAAACAAAGCCATGAATTTGAAAGAGAACAAGGGTGGGATACAGGAAGGTCTGAAAGAAGAAAGAGGAAGTGGTAAACGATGTATTTATAATATCAAAATATAAAAGAATTAAGAAATTAATCTACCATATAAATATGTCATGGCTCTGTTTCTTTAATATTGGCCTTGTTGAAATATTAAAAACTAAAAACAAAAACAAAATGGTGATGTGTGCAGAGCAGTAGAAATCATTTTTCAGTATGTCCTCCAGTGTCTGTGTATCCAGGGCACGTGTATGTCTTCTTGACAAACAGAAGCAGATGCATTATTAAATTGACTCTTCACTCTCCAGAGGTTTCTGCCATAGAACTTGCCTGTAACATGTACAGATCTTTTATGGCAGGAAGTAGCATAGAATTAGGCCCACTGGGAATTTTTTTATTAGAGCCCAACACACACTAAATAACATTCTATTGCTGTTGGGACAACCTGCAAGTTTTCTAACTAATGAGAACATCTGTAATTCTCAAGCTTCCAATGCATCCCTGTACCCAAAGATGCTTTGGGTAACATCAGTTGACTTCTGTAAGTAAACCATGATTGTACATGGGCAGCCTATTAAGGAATAGATTGAAATCAAATACTAAAATCAAAGAAAGCTCATTCTCTCATCCCTTTCTCCCCTGCTCTCTCTTTCTTTCTTTCTCCCACCACCTTTCTCCCTCCCAACTCCCTATACTGACATCTAAAGCACTAATAAGGGTTTTTAAATAATGTATGAGCAACTTCTGTACCATATCCTTTCTTAGGTCTTTCCTCTTTGGTCTTCAAATGAGATCCTTGGTGTGGGATTGTATGAATTCTCCATTGACCATCCCCCTCAACAGTGTAAGGAGTTGAATGCTATTAAAAAACACTCTCCTCAGAAGCTGAACATACTTTATCAAAGACAAATAACAGCATTGATTTGCAAAAGTATTTAAGAGAAAAAAATATCCCCATCATATCAAAAGTTCTAATTAAACAAAAACATAAAAAAATAGGAATGTTAGATTTTTCTCACCTTAGAAATTAATCCTTCTTTTGTCCATGTTGAGATTATAAAAATAAAAACTATAGAATTTTGTGTGTTGTTTCACCTGACAATGTAGGTCATTTGAGGTCAGAAAGTATTCTCTCTTCGTTACCAAATCATGCTGTGTTGATGATTTAGTTTGTGTACAATTCTTTGCTAGATGTTGGGATTTCAGGAAATGAAGTAAGAAAGACAGTCTCACAGAGACTCATTTTTCTGTAGGAGCTCAACTTCTAAATCCTTCTGTTCTTTACCAATTATATAAGAATAAGTCGTTGTAGCCTGGAATATAAAAATAAATACTATATAATATATAAATGTGAAAAAGTATAGAAAACATATAGAGGATTCAGGTAGTGCCCACATGTCACAGCAGCAAAGGACAGTGTGAGCCTACATCTAAATATAGCAGGTGTGGACAATTATATTTTTATGCTCTTCCCCAAAGCTATAACTTAGAAATACTGCCTTGGAAATAAAACCCATGCCTATCTTCTTTCAATCAGAGAAGACTATAATTAGAAATATTTAATGCCAATAGAAATACGATAATAAATTTGAAAACCTGTCAATTATCTTACAAAACCCACCAAAGGCATATGTTGTTTGCACATTAAAAAAAATAAAGGTTATTTGATCGATATGACTGAAGAGTCCATAGTTCTACAAACACAAAATTTTGATATAGTCTCAGTGCTGAGAATAGTTGTAAGTGGTGAAAAGTTGTGTGGGATCAAAAGTGCTAGTTTCAGAAACTACTTTTATTTTTTTTTTTACCAAAATTAATTTGCCAGACATTAATCATTTTAATGTTTGGGACTATGGAAGAATAAACTTTAAGAAAACATAGGCCTCCTGCATAGGCCATCAGTTCACGGGAATTGATCCAGAATGAATTTTGGAGCACCAATAAATATAACTGCGACTAAAGGCCTTTGGAATGAAATGTAGAACTCTCAGTTCTTCCTACACCATGCCTGCCTGTGCACTGCCATGTTCCTGCCTTGATGATAATAGACTGAAACTCTGAACTTGTAAGCCAGCCCCACTTAAATGTCCTTTATAAAAGTTGCCATGGTTATGGTGTCTCTTCACAGCAGTTTAAAAGGTTTCAAATGTGATAGATATTTTGAATTGTGACCTAGATTTTTTTTAAATAAAATATATCCTGACTACAGTTTTCCCCTCCTCTGTTTTACCCAGTCCTTCCCCTTTTCCCTCCCATCTGGATCATTCCCTTTGTCTCTTCTTAGGAAACAAATAGACATCCAAGGAATAATAATAAGATAAAATATAATATGATAAACCAAAACCAAACAGACTAGAATAAGGCAAAACAAACAGAAGAAAAAGAGCCCAAGAGAAGACAAAAGACACAGATATAGATGCAGAGACACATTCATTTGCAAACTCAGAAATCCTTTAAAAACACTAAAAATTGGAAGCTAAGATATACATTCAAAGGACCTGTATGGTAAAATAAATTAATAAATTAATTAATTAACTAAAAAGGAATAAATTTAAATATATATAAATTAATTTTTAAAGTTTTTAAAAATTAAAAAAGAATAGATGAGTTTGTCAATCTTATTTCCTCAAAAACCAACTCCTTGTTTTATTGATTTTTTTAATATCATTTTGTTGTTTGTTTCATTTTATTGATTTCAGTCCTGAATTTGATTATTTCTTGTTATCTCTTCCTTCTGGATATTACTTTTTCTTTCTGTTTTAAAGCTTCCAGGTATGCTGATAAGTAACTAGGTAATAATAAGTTACTAGATAATTCCAATATTTTTTGTAGGTACTTAGTTCTTCAAACTGCTTTCACTGTGTCCCCTAAGTTTGGGTATATTGTGTTATCATTTTCATTCAGTTTCTACGAGTTCTTAATTTACTACTTAATTTTTGTCTTGACCCATTTTTCACTCAATAGTAAGTTGTTCAGTTTCCATGTGTTTGAAATTTTTCTATTGTTTCTGTTGTTGATGAAATCCAGATTTGATTTCTGCTGATCAAATTGGATAGAGGGTATCATTTCAGTTTTCTTGTATGTGTTGAGACTTGCTTTGTGTCCAAATATGCAGTCAATTTTGGAGAAAGTTCTATGAGCGTCTGTTTGGGTGAAATTGTCTGTAATATCTGTTAGATCCATTTAGTTTATTATATCAGTTATTTCCAGAATTTCTCTGTTGAGAAATTTTGCCTGGACGACCCCTTTATTGGTGAGAGTGAAGTACTAAATTCACCCACTATCTACGTAAAAATCACTGTGTGGCGTAAGCTGTAGTAGGATTTCTTTTATGAACTTGGTTCTCCTTCTATTTGGTGTACAACTGTTAGCAATTACAACATCCTTCCTCTTGGTGACTTTTTCCTTTGGTCAATTTGTAGTGTCCTTCTGTACCTCTTCTGATTTGTTTGAGTCTCCAATCTGTTTTGTCAGATATTAAAATGGCTACACCAGCTTGCTTCTTACAACCGTTGACTTGGTATGTCTTTTTCCACCTGAGATGATGTCTGTCTTTGATGCAACGTATGCCTTAGATGCAGCAGAATGAACCTTTTTTTTTTTCACATCCATTCTGTTAGTCTGCTTGTTTTTATTAGGAAATTGTGAGTGATAATTGAGAATTATCAGTGACCATTGTTTATTAATTCTGGTTATTTTGTTGTGGTAGTGTGATTTTCTTCCATCTTTGGGTTTGCTGGTCATATAGTATTTATTTCTTTCATTTTCTTGGGTGTGGTTAGCTTCTTTGTATTGACATTTTCCTTCTAGAGCCTTCTGTACAGCTGAGTATCTTGAAATGCATTTCTTTTTCTATCTGTTGTGATTGAAAATTTTCTTGGGTATAGTAGTCTGGCCTGTCATCTGTGTTCTCTTAAAGCAGTGGTTTTCAACTTTCATAAAGCTTTGATCCTTTAATATAGATTCTCATTTTGCAGAGACCACTATCCATATAATTATTTTTGTTGCTACTTCATAACTGCAATTTTGCTATTATCTAAATCATAATGTAAATATCAGATATGCAGAATATCTGATATGAGATCCCTGTGAAAGGCGTCATTCAAACCCCGAAAGGGTCAAGACCCACAAGTTGAAAATCTATTCTACAGTCTGTAGACCACGTATCCAGGACCTCCTACTTTTCAAATTCTCCATTGAGAAATCAGATGTTTTTCTAATAGGTCTGTTACTATTTATCTGTTACTTGGTCATTTTCCTTTACAGCTCTTAAAATTGTTTTTTGTAGTATATATTAAGTGTTTTGATTATTATGTTCTGAAGGGAAATTCCCTCTGGTCTCGTCTATTCGTGTTCTGCATACTTCTTGTACTTTGGTAGGCACTTCCTTCTCCAGATTAGGGAAAATTTCCTTTATGATTTGGTAAAAATATTTTCTATGCCTTTGTCCTAGCTTTCTTCTCCTTCCTCTATTTCTATTATTCATAGACTTATTTTTTCATAGCATTCCAGATTACCTGGATGCTTTGTGCCTGGATTATTCATTATTTAACATTTTCTTAGACTGAAGTATTCGTTTCTTCCATTTTGTATCCAATGCTTGAGATTTTCTCCATCTTTTGTACTCTTTTGGAGAGGCTTGCTTCTGAGTTTCTTGCTCAAGTTCCTAAATTTTTCATTTTCATATATCCCTCACTTTGTATTTTTTTAAATTGGCATTATTTCCACTTTGAGATCTTGAACTGTTTTATTCACTTCCTTCCACTCTTTGTGTTTTCATAGATTTCATTAATGGGTTCCTCTTATAAGGAATCCATTCATTTCCTCCTATAAGACCTCTAACACTTTCATAAAGGCTATTTTAAGGTGTCTTGTGCTTCGGCTATGTTGCATTTCTCAGGACCTACTCTAGTAGAATTCCTGGTTTCCACTTAGTCCTGGCGATTACTGTGTTTTTACATTGGCATCTAGGTATCTGGGTTAGATATGATTGTAATTCTAGATGTTGATGTATGGTCTATCATTGTAGAGTAGATGCTTTGTTCCTTAGTTTTTGTGGCCTCTATGGTTCATAGGAGAGTTTGATGACTCTAAGTTTGTTGCCTGGTAGGAAATGCTTCTGAAATCTGTCAGTTATAGCCACGTAGGATTCCATTCCAGGTAGAATGTGTTTCTAGGTATTGTGAGATGACACTGGAGAAGGAGGGTACTAAAAGGTATTTGACCAGAGACATGTGCTTAATCCCAATGAGTAGGGGCAGAGATGAAGGAAAGACCATAGCAGGTAGTCTGATACAAAGCTTAAGATGAGACTGGTGGATTGGATTTGAAGGAGAGAAATGAGAGTTAAGATCTGAAGCTTGTCTACCTGCTTTGTTGGCCTCCTTGCTTATCTTGCACGCATGGCTACCAAGTTCCCATGGAATGCCTGTTGGAGTTGGGGAATGAGACGAAAGGATAAGTGTGGAGAATGTGAAGACACAGCCTAACATGTTAGACTTAAAAGCCATCTTATAAAGATAAACAAGGCTCAATCCTGTTTAAACCTCTATTTCTCAAGGATTGGGCTATAACCCCCTTCCCTATAAACTCGACAAAGACTTCTGTGCTGACTGTTTAAGGAATGGCAATCATGGTTTGTTTCAAATTTCACTATTTTCAGATTTCACTATTTGCAGATGATATATACGATAGTATGCTTAAGTGATCTCAAAACTTCCACCAGAGAACTCCTAAACCTGATAAACACCTTCAGCAAAGTGGCTGAATACAAAATTAACTCAAACAAATCAGTAGCCTTCTACTCAAAGGATAAACAGGCTGAGAAAAAAAATAGGCAAATGACACCCTTCACAATAGTCACAAATAATATAAAATACCTTGGTGTGAATCTAACCAAGCAAGTGAAGGATCTGTATGATCAGAACTTCAAGTCCCTGAAGAAAGACATCAAAGCAGATCTCAGAAGATGGAAAGATTTCTTTCCCATGCTCAAGGATTGGCAGGATTAACATAGTAAAAATGGCCTTCTTGCTGAGAGCAATCTACAGATTTAATGCAATCTTCATCAAATTTCCAACTCAGTTCTTCACGGAAATAGAAAGATCAATTCTCAAATTCATTTGGAATAACAAAAAACCCAGGATAGCGAAAACTATTCTCCAACAATAAAAGAACTTCTGGGAGAATCACCATCCGTGACCTCAAGCTGTACTATAGAGCAATAGTGATAAAAACTGCATGGCATTGGTACAGAGACAGGCAGGAAGATCAATGGAATAGAATTCAAGACCCAGAAATGAATCCACATACCTATGGTCACTTGATCTTTGACAAAGGAGCTAAAACCATACAGTGGAAAAAAGACAGCATTTTTAACAAATGGTGCTGGTTCAACTGGAGGTCAGCATGTAAAAGAATGCAAATTGAGCTATACTTATCTCCTTGTACAAAGCTCAAATCCAAGTGGATCAAGGACTTCCACATAAAACCAGATACACTGAAACTAACAGAAGAGAAGGTGGGGAAGACCCTCGAATACCTAGGCACAGGGGAAAAGTTCCTGAACAGAACACCAATGACTTATGCTCTAAGATCAAGTATCGACAAATGGAACCTCATAAAACTGCAAAGCTTCTGTAAGGCAAAGGACACTGTCAATAGGACAAAGTGGCAAACAGCAGATTGGGAAAATATTGTTACCAATTCTATATCTCGTAGAGGGTTAATATCCAAAAAAACAAATACAAAACAAAAAAATCTTGCTTTAATTAACTTGGCTGTGCTAATTTGGGTTGGTATTCTTTCTCCTTTTATCTCTGGAAGTTTATAAATTTTTATGATCTGCTGGGGATAGGGACAAAAATTTTGACATCTTCCTTTCCAATCTGTATCTCTTTGACCTCCTTTTGTTGTCTAATTGCTCTGGCTAGGACTTCAAGTACTATATTGAATAGGTAGGGAGAGTGTGGGCAGCCTTATCTAGTCCATGGTTTTAGTGGGACTGCTTCAAGTTTCTCTCCATTTAGTTTGATACTGGCTACTGGTTTGCTCTATATTGCTTTTACTATGTTTAGGTATGGGCCTTGGATTCCTGATCTTTCCAAGACTTTTACCATGAAGGGGTGTTGAATTCTGTCAAATGCCTTCTCAGCATCTAGTGAGATGATCATGTGGTTTTTTTCTTTGAGTTTGTTTATACAGTGGATTACATTGTGAGATTGCCCTCATCTATGTTAAAATGTCAACTGTTGTTGAAATTGTCCGGGTCTTGTTTAAGCAGCCATGTTATTGTTGAGATATCACATGTGTAGCTTCTCTGTTATACATAGAATATATTTCTCACAGCAGACTTCCTGGTCTCTGCCTTTCACAGGTTTTCTGCCCCCTCTCCCTTGATGTTCTCTGTGCCTTAGGTACAGAAGTTGTGTTGGAAATATGTAAGTTGAGGATGAGGCCCCCATAATCAGTTGTTTTCTGTGGTTGAATGTTGAGCCTTTTTCTTTTTAAATTGAGACTTTTCACCAGCATAAATTTCATTGTTAAAAGTAATGATAGAAGACTCCCTGGCTACCTACTGACCTCAGGACAGGGGAGCAGGTAGAAGTAGACTAACTGGAAGATAAATCTTTTTTTTTTTTTTTTTTTTTTTTTTGGTTTTTCGAGACAGGGTTTCTCTGTGTAGCCTTGGATGTCCTGGAACTCACTCTGTAGACCAGGCTGGCCTCGAACTCAGAAATCCGCCTGCCTCTGCTTACCAAGTGCTGGGATTAAAGGCGTGCACCACCACTGCCCGGCTGAAAAATAAATCTTTACCTCTTACTCCTCTCTTCCAAACGCATTGCTCTGTCTCATCTCCAGCTTTGTAGCAGATCATATGTGCTGCAGCCCCTCCCCTGTTCCCATCTCCAGTGGATTATACAGTTCTTTCTCCAAACTTCTTGGACCAGACTCATTGCTTTATTTCAGCCTCCAACTCCACCTAGCAGGCATCTCCTGGGAACCCATGTATTCACCATCCAGAGAAGCAGGTAGCCTGACTTCAGATCTTCACCTCTCCCTCCTCAACTCAACCCAATCTCCCAATTTCACTCCCAGCTCTGTAGTAGACCACCTGAATTGGCCTCCCCTCCCTTTCTGTCCTATTCTATTAAAATATATTTATACAAAATATGTTAATCATGTTTTTCCTTCCTCTACCTTCTCTCCACTCCCCTAACCACTCGACTTTATGTTCTTTCCTCTTAAACAAAACAAAACAAAACCCAACATACACAAAATCAAAACAAACAAGCAAAAGACCAACAAGACAAACATTTCCCAAAGAAAAATTCAACAACAACAACAAAAAAATCAGTGAGTTCATTTTATGTTGCCTTGCTCCTCCTTGCCCTGGGGTCGGCTTTGCATTGTGGTTAATATACCCAGTGAAACTTCATGAGAGAAAATTTAGTTTCTTTTTGCCACTGGGTATTAATTGCATGTAGCTTCTTAATGTAATAAACCAATCATCCTGTAATTACTTCATCCAGATACATGAATGCAAAAATTAAGAGAGGCTGTATGCCAGTGCCTGGGAAAACACATGTTTGTTGAACTGTTACAGAAGATTGGGTGCCTTTTATGCACAAATCAACAAGAAAGAAACTAAACAAAATCCCTGTTTTTATCAAGTTTACATTTTTTGGCTGTGATCACTAATGAAAAGAAAAAACTATTGCAGATTATCTTTTCTAAGAAGGAGTGAAACTACAAAAATAAAGGCAGGTGTGCATGCACGAGCATGTGTGAGTAAGTGTGTGTGTGTGTGTGTGTGTGTGTGTGTGCACGCACGTGCATGTGCAGATACCCACACATGCATATGTGTTTAATTTTTTTGGCCAGGAAAAAATTACTATAATTTGAGCAATGAGTGTAACTAACTCAGTTCACACCCTAACAGAAATACACTGCTTCACTGAAAGATCAAAATGATTTGTTTTTCTTTCAGGGAAATTCTATGAAAATGTAATGAACATGCTATTCAAAAAAGTACATTAGAATTTAGTATAATACATCCAAGTATAACATTGGCTGTCATTATAAGTTGGTATTATCTGTCTTCTCCTTTATCTCCTACAAAACTAGTATTTCTAAAAACTAAAACAACATGCAAACTGTCTCCTCTCTGGTGGAGGTCCAGAATTGCAAATGAACGAATAGCAAGGGACAGAAAAATATTTTGGCTCCAAACTTAAGTCCCACATGTGTTAGACTGGATTATAAAACACATGAGAACAAGAGATCTTTCAGGCAGGTTGGCAAACCAAATCTAAGCATCTTAATATAGGAACTCTAAAATAATATTGCACATTTTGTAGTTCCAAGAAATACCTTGACTTGTTTTAAAATAAATTTTAATAACTTTGACCAAAAGTTAACCAATATTATAATGCTCCAGATTTTAGAGAAATGGAGAATACTTCTCCTATGAAGGCACCAGAAGTGTGTATTCTTGTCTTTAAACATACATTGGCATCTTCAGGTTTTAGACGACCCAGACTTTAGAAAGATGAGGTGGCCTCAGTTGCTTTAAGATACCTATGGGTTTCTACCATTTTCATAGCAAAAGAACTTATAAATCTTCTACATCCACAATTATCTATCCCTCATTATCCTTAAAACACCGGCTTTCTTTTGTATTAAACAGAAAGGTACCCCTAAAAGAACAGTGTTATCGTCATACAGAATTACCTGATGGTGTTAGGGAAGCCTTTGACGCCAGTACTGACTGCTGTATGAACAGGCTGCAGAATAATCAGTCCCATCTTTTGCAGTTTTTCTTGAATAGTTGTTCCTCTGACATCCACAAGAAATAGGACCTCACATATCAGAGACTTCTCTTGAATTCTATATTTGTACCTGACTGCAGGAGCCAAATGTTATAATACAACTTCTTTAAATCCTGATCTTAACTGTCCACACTTCTGTTGAGGAGAGATCTGTGTGATTTGTAATGGAGTCATTGACATCTGACTTCTAAAAATGGGTTGACCGAGTCTGTAAAAGTTTTGACAGAGTCATTAAGTCATCAATTTAGTCACTATGTTGCTTACAAAAAACTCTGCTGTTTCAGTTTTAGTAACCAGAGCCCAGTATTTCTTATGTGCATCATGTTTCAGACATGCTCATTCTTGTCTGGTATATAGTATACCCAATTGCTTCTCTAAAGTCAAGAGGAATAATGACCTTAGGAGTAATGCTGCTTTTTCCTATTTCACTTAGTAGGATCAATCAAGAAAGATTATGACTTCCTACTTCTGAGCTGAGTTTTTATATTCTGGAGATGAAACTACTTAGGCGGATAATGTAAATATGGGGATCCTTCATATACATGACTTAATATCAACAGCAGAATTCTGTCCCAAACAAACTGGGGTTTTTTAAAGTTTTTTTCTATTTTATTTTTTTAAGAAAGATAGCAAAGATTCCCAGGTTAAGGAAAAAAATCTCTTGGTAGGCTTCAGGCATGAAAATGACTTTGGGCTAAGACAGGGAAGTAGGCTCAGATATTTTGGTCATCCTGATAAGCCCTTGAAACAGTGATTAAGGGAGTGATCACGGAACTTTATTGCCTTGCTTGTTCTTTGACTATTATTTGCATCTATTGTATTGCTAGTTCCACAACTGAGAGCTGACCTTAATACTTGCATGTAATTAAAATGGTATAGAAGCAAAAAGGAGGACGGGAAAGGGATAAGGGGTTTCTTGGGAAGATGGGTAAAAAAAGATGACATCTGAAATGTAAATAAATAAAATATCTAATAAAAAACAAAAACAAAAAAAAGGGAAAAAGAAAAAAAATCTCTTAATTTGCCTGTGAAGCCATTACACTAGGCAGTACCTGACTACTGTGTCAGAGGGGAGGGACTCTAAGTACTTTCTGAATGACCAGAGCGAGGTGCACTGGGTTAGAGAGGTCAGGCATATATGCCCCAGGCTAGACTCAACAGACAGTCCATTCTTCCAAATCTAGTTGTGACCAGAATACCAGTGCTGAGCAGTACTGAGAGACAGTTCTAACGTGCTGTGTATACAAATGTGTTGGAAATTAACCAGGGAAGCCTGTTTTCACAGGACTTCTGCCTGTGGTTGTAAGTCCAAAAAGTTCAAGGAAGTCTTTGAACTTTAGGATGCCAATCATTCCTAAATTTTGAACACTTCTGAGAGTTGCTGGCTGCCAGTTGCCAGGAAACAGGGAGGAAGTTAGTAACTGAACTCACTTTAGCCATAATTACTGCAGTCCATGTTTTCCCTGGTCTTTTTGCACACATGTGGAATGTGGCGCTACCATAGGAAGATTTGCTCCTCAGAACATATTGAAATTTTTTCTAATACTTGCTTCACAAAATTCCACAGTCAGAGGGGGGAATGTTTGTTTGTTTGTTTATTTTCTAGTTTTTATACTTTTACATTTATTTTAGTTATTATAGTTTTAAAATCTATGAAGAATCTGATTAATCTTGCATAGTTTAACCTTAATTTCTACTGAATACTCTAGTGGTAGACACAGGACATAACAGATGGTAAAAGAATATTAAGAACACGAATTTAAAACTGGAACGAGGTCTCATTTCATGACTGCTTTAAAATCTGGAAATAGTTTTTATGAGCTTCCTCAGTACCAGCTTCACATCTATAAAATGGGCACAAAGTATAACATAGCTCAAGAGAGTAAGTAACATATGAAAGAAGGAAGATAATTTATTTTAAAGCTGTTTTTAAAGGTCACATAGTTCAGAAATTAACAATATTTTTGAGAGTAGTGAAAACTCGGGGTTTTACAAAATTCTGCCTGTCCACTATGAAAGATCTCAATACCTAGCATTCTCATGTCTACATAGTGACATAATTCTCCACTCTGAGTAATTGTTCTATATGTGTAAAATTCCAAACACAGAGATTTAAGGAAGGGACTTCCATTCTAACTTACCTAAAAGTATCTCACAATAGACGAGGCAGAGGAAGGTGAGCATAGGACGTGTACACTTCAGCCTCAGCTCTCCTCTTGAAGAGAAGTATCAAAAGGACAGTAAAGAGCATATTTTTTGGGGGGGGGAGTGACATTGCTTCAACTAAGAGTGTAGTAACTCTATTAGAGAAAAAATAGTTGCTAATTTAGAATTGTTTTTAAAAACTTCTATAAAAGATATATGTCTCAAGAAACTTTTTTCCCTCAGTGTTGTATATTCCAATATGTCAAATGCCTGATTTCATTAGAAGAAGTTATCAATAAAATGCTTCTCAAAGCAAATGAATGTCATGCTTTCTGCCTTTTTTTTTCTTTTTACTTTTTAAAAATTCACTTAACAAAGTGATACATTTTTTATCATGGCATTCTATCATGTTCGATCACTTTGTCTTACATCTCTTCATCCTGAGATTGCTATGACAGAATAGCCCCAGTACAGCTTCATGTCCTTGTTTTTTTCCTTTAATCTAACTAGGCTCCAAGAACGGGAAAAATATGCAATGCTTGTCTTTCTGAGTTTGGCTTATTTCATCTATCATATAGTCTCCAAATGAAGCCTCCTTTCATACAACTTACATAATGTGTTCCTCGTGCTGTATAAAAATCCATTGTATTGTTGTGTGTAGATCCTTTACCTAGTTTTTCTTTTACCTATTGATAAATTTCTAGAGTAATCCTCCTATTTATCCATTATGAATAGAGCTACTAGAAATACAAATATGAAGACAGCACTGTTATATGCCGACTTTGATCTTAAATGTACCTTTCAAAAACACCTTTATAGTTTCGGATTAGGTTTTAGCATTCAATTTCGATGGGCCCTTATATATTCTAGCCATAATCCCTTCATATGTATACTTGGCAAGGATTTTCTCCCAATCTGCTGTTGGTCTCTGCTGATTGTTTCCTTTGCTGTAGAGAAGATCTTTGGTTTCTGGTGAACTCATTTGTTAGCTTCTGCTATTACTTCTTAGGCCACTGATATTATATTCAGAACAATTTCTTAAATCTATATCAAAAGGTATTTTATTTGTTTTCTTCTAGTAGTTTCAATGATTCATATCTTTAACATCAGTAAAGTCTCTATCCATTTTGAGTTTATTTTCATAGTGAAGAGATATAGACGTCTAATTTTACTCCTTTATATAACAAATATTCCAGCTTCCCTAGCATCATTTGTTGAAAAGTCTGTCTCTTCCCTGTATGTCCTTTGGTGTCTTTCTGAAGAATAAAGTGATACTGGTTGTGTGGATTTATTTCAAGGTCCTCTATTGTCTATCTACTTGAGGTGGACTGGTCAGGTTCCATCTCCCCACTCTTTGGCTAAAGTCACCCACGTTGAGTCCTGGACACCTCTCACATCCCAGGTCTCTGGGACTTTCTAAAGGTTTACCACCACCCTCACTCCTAGCAGCCATATATTTTCATTCATTCTGGCCATCTGAGATTCTCTCCTGTCTCCCCTAGTACATGATCTCCACCCCATTCACCCACTTTTCTCCTCTCCCTCCCTTTTCGCAACCAGGTTCTTCACTCCCTCTGCCTACCATGATTATTTTGTTCCCACTTCCAAGTGGAGTTGAAGCATCCTCAGTTGGGCCTTTCTTCTTGTTAAAATTCTTACTGTGAGTTGTATACCTTTTGGCTAATATCCACTTATCACTGAATATATACCATGCTTGTCCTTTTGGGTCTGGGTTACTTCACCCAGGATGGAATTTTCTGTCTAAAAGAAATGCAGAGACAAAAATGGAGCAGATAATGAAGGAAAGGCGGTTCAGTGACCAGCCCAATTTAGGATCCACTCACACTGGTGGGCACCAAACCCTGACAATATTACTGTTGCCATGTTGTGCTTGCAGACAGGAGCCTAGCATGGCTGTCCTCTGAGAGATTTTACCAGCTGGTGACTGAGACAGAAGTAGATACTTACAGCCAACCATTGGACTGAGGTCAGGAACCCCTATGGAAGAATTAAAAGAAGGATTGTAGGAGCTGAAGGGGATGATAACTCCTTAAAAAGACCAACAGTGTCAACTAGAGGAGCTCCCAGAGACTAAGTCACTAACCAAAGAACATACATGGCTGGTTCAAGGCCCCTGGTACAAGTCCCAGAAGACTACCTTGTCTGACCTCAGTGGGAGAGACTGCATCTAATCTTATAGAAATTTGATGCCCCAGTGTAAGTGGATACCCCAGGGGTGGGGAAAAGGAGGAAGAAGCACCTTCTCAGAGGCAAAGGGAGTGGGTGAAGAACTTCAGGAGGGGGAACTGCGGGGGCAACATTTGGGATATAAGTAAATAAAATAATTAATTTTTAAAACATCATTTTATGGAATAATGAACAGACAGTTCTTAAGAGAAGAAAAAAATTACCAACAAGTACATTTTTAAAGTATCCATCTTTAGTCATTAGAAGACTGTGACTCAAACCAACTTTAACTGGTGAGGCAGTTCAGCACATCAAAACATTTGCCAGAAAAACCTGCCAAGCTGAGTTTGTTCCCAAGAACTAACATAAAGGTAGAGAGAGAGAGCTCTACAAAGTTGCCCTCTGCCTAGAGTGTGTGCATACACAGACACACACCCCATAAACAATAAATATTAATAATAATGAGCAATTTTAAGAACTATTTTGAGAGGGCATCTCATCCCAATCAGTTTGCTCATCATCAAAAAAAAATGAAATCAGTTTAGATACTCATCAACAGATGGTGAAATGAGAATGAAGTGGAGAAGTAAAATGGGATTTTATTTGGCTTTAAAGAAAAATGCAATTAGCAGGAAAGTGGATGGATATGGAAAGTATTATTGTTTTATGTGAGGTAACTCAAATTCAGGAAAATAAAAATAACATGTTCTCTCTCATATGTGAATCCTAGCTTATTATGCACATGTGTGTCCATATATAATATATATGTAATATATGTGTGTGTGTTTGAGCAAGAGAGAGAGAGAGAGAGAGAGAGAGAGAGAGAGAGAGACAGAGAGAGAGAATATCAAACTAGAAAGAAGATCATGAAGAAGGACAAAAAGATGTTGAGGGGAAAGGACAGTAGGACAATAGTGGTTTGAAACTGGAAAGGAAGCTATCAAGGATGGGCAGAAAGCTAACATATATTAGGGGATGGGTAGGACACTATGCTACCATATTAGGGATCAGGAGTGATCTGGTGGGTGAGTAGAAGGCTACACTATTAGGAAGTAGGAGTTATCTGGGGAATGGAGAAGAAAGGGGTAGAAAATTAACAAAAAAGAGCTTTTGTTTGAACAAGCCATGATGGAACTTAGAACAATGTATGCTCATTTAATATTTCAATTACAAATGAAACTCCAGGTAATAGCAATGTATAGCTGTGTCTGAGAACCAATGGTATAAAAGAAATTGGACAGACAAAACAGATAAGCAAGCAAACAAACCATGGTGGTGTTCATTCACTTGTGTATAAGAGCTGCCTTAGCAAAATCACCTGCTTAACGCTTTCTCTACATTTTCTATTTATTTTCCAGCAGGGACTGCAATTATTGACCACAGAGTGTTTATGCAACTAGTAGCACTCCTTCTGATTAAATTTGAGCAGTGATTTTTTTTTTCTGTTGTTGCTGCCTACAGGCTTGAACAGTAATATCCAATATTCTAAACAGGTATCTCCATCGGGGTGAAGTTGTGAAGACAAATATTTGCATAACTGCTAGTTAAATATACCAGCTCGATCTATCTCTTTGACTTCCACGTCTTTGCCTTGAGATATACAATGACAGACCAGGAACACTTAATGCAAGGGATCTGCTACTCAAGTTTACTATGCAATATTTTTTAATTGGTTTCATTTTCTTTATGGTACTGTTATATATTTACCAGAATACTCAGGAAAATCATTAACTTTCAACTCATGAATATAGTTGAGACTATTTTGTAATATATACAATGCATGCCCCAGAGGTTACCTACAAATAGCTGCCACTTTTTCTCAGAGGGCATCAGCCCAGAGAGATGATTTAAACGGTGAGGCAAGGCCTAGAGTAGAACACACACTTTTCCCATCAAATTCATTTAAGTCTCATATTCATTCTATAGCAGAACACCCTTGCTTAGAGGTTTCAAAGCAGTGCAAGTAAAACACGATGCGTTGCCAGAATAAAATTTCACCACGAATGTAAAGGCCACTTAAAAACTTTATGAAATTATAGATGAAATTTGGATCGATTGAAGTTAACTACTAAAAGAAAATGGCTCACATTTACACTGCTCAAAAACCTGCATCAAATTTCTCCAGAAATAGCTTTCATTAATCGAACATACTCCTTCCTAATTGATTAGACGTATGAATGTTCATTTTTTATATTTCCTAGACTATACCCTGGTTTGGTGTAAGGGTTCCAACATTCCATCAAGCTAGAGGGAGGTGAGGAAAACTGAAAAAGCCAGTTTCCACTTACAGAGCAGGTTAGGAAGCACTGCTCTCTCCCACAAAACAGCTCACACAGCCTTCAGGTGGCACTATTCTTGTTCAACTTTGGAGGGTTCTCAAATTCTCCCCGTTCAGACACCATCATCTGTTTCTTAGTTACCCATTTTTAGTTACTGGTGCTTCTTTTTGCTCCCATGTGCTGTGTTTTGGCCAATCCTATGTACTGACAAATATGTCTACATTCACAGATGTATATTGAAAGAAAGGCTGTAGTTTTTGTGACACCTATTGTAACTTATATTTGTCCCCTGCTATGACTGTCATTCTACGAGACAACCACAAACCAGTAAAAAGCCTTGTGCTTATGTAAAATCCTCAGTTTCAGAACCTGGGTGTTGGAAGTAGAGATGTAGCTCAGACATAAAGCACATGCTCAGTGTGTGTACTATCCTTGGGTCTGACTCTAAGCACCAACACACACACACACACACACACACACACACACACAAACATGCATGCACATGCACACGTGTGTGCACATCCTCTGGGGTGTTGTCTTCTATTCATTTAAAACTCCTCACAGATGGATATTCTGCAGTGTCCCTATGCAGGTTCCGGATAGATAGATAGATAGATAGATAGATAGATAGATAGATAGATAGATAGATAGATAGATGATAGATAGATAGATTTGTCTCTGTGTGTGTGTGCATACATTTCCTGTCCAGAACCGTCAACCCATTACTCCCTTTTTGTTTGCTATTTTACTCATTAGTGGCTTCTCTTGACTCATTATGTCATTCTTGCCTCGATTTAATTTTCCTGGCACTCAAATCTGAGACTGAATTCCAGGTCCATCATTTCTAGCTGTGTGATGCTGTGAAAATACATTTGAACTCCGTAATTTCTGACTTTATACTAATACAATGGAACTAACAATAGTACTAATCTTCAAAAGAATTATGGTTAGGGTTAGATATAAATTATATAACCCAATACCTTTTAAAAATAAGAATTATCAAGTGTTTTTATTTTTATTGTTTGAACAATTGGAGACAGTTCGAATAGTGGAGTGTAGGTGGCTAAACAAGATATGTGCCAACTTCAGCTTAACTTCTGTGACCAATATAACTCTGTTCACTATTCTAAGAGTGAAATGGGCTACATTAGATGTTTCTCATCACTACAAAAAAGTGGGGAGGAGAAGGGAGACATGCAGTTATGGGAATGCAAGTCCATCATCTGTACTCTAAATGAATCGCCATCCCCTGTGTACTCAAGCAGTTTCCCATTCCTACCTACAGACATCTGGAGAAGCAATACTTGGTATCAGAAGCTGGCAAGGGCTTTAGCTGTAGGCTCTCAGTTCTTTAGCATGCTTCTGAGTTAGAATTAATATTTCTAAATAATGTTTTCAGGACATGTTTTCTTTTTTTTTTTTGCTGTTTGTTTGTTTTGGTTTTTTGTTTGTTTTTCGAGACAGGGTTTCTCTGTGTAGCCCTGGCTGTCCTGGAACTCACTCTGTAGACCAGGCTGGCCTCGAACTCAGAAATCCGCCTGCCTCTGCCTCCCAAGTGCTGGGATTAAAGGTGTGCGCCACCACCGCCCGGCCCAGGACATGTTTTCTTATTAAATATTTTTAGTTTATGCTTGTGTTTTGCTATATTTTATGACTAGCCCTAAAAGATACTTTGTTAGATAGTTATATTCTAGTCTTCTTGGGCATTGTGCTCATTTTTATTTTTAAGAATATTATTATTGATATTTGACTATAGTGTTTTTTCAAATTTGTCTCCTGTCAGTCTATTAGTGATGTTTTTCACTATATTTTTATTTATTCAGTTTTCTAATATTTCTCTATTTCTTAAAACATCTCAGGTTTTGTTCATTTTTTTATTTTTTTTTTATTCTATGCTATTTTTTTCATCCATTTTGATGATTTTTTACCTTTATCTTGCTAACTTTCCTTTCTAGAATATGGGACAAACTCCTTTGTTTATATCCTTTGAGTTCGTTGATGATTTTTACCAGGAAATGTTTGAAGTGTTCATTTGGTATTTAACCAATTCCCACGTCTCTAAGGAGGGCTCCTGGTCTTTTGGAGTCTTACTATATATTTTTCAAACTTCATGTACTTCCGTGTTGTGATTTCTACATCTGTTGCTTTGGAGGATGGATCTTCTTTATTGATCAGCTGATTTTTAAAGACTTAATCCCTAGAATCAGTTTGTAAAGAGTAAAGAGGCTACTGTTGTGCAATAATGTCAAACCATGCACGATACAGAAATGCATCTAAAAATAAATGAGAAAATTAATACATTACCAATGACCTGTGAAAATGTCAAAACTCAAAAATGAAGTTTCAAATTATTTAAGGTAATGTGGAGAAAGCAAATGAATGATGTGCAGAAGGGAAGTAAAATGAGAAGAAACAGAGGAAAGGCAAAATTAAATAAATTAAGAAAGAAAAGAAGAAGAAGAGTGAAGAAAAATATAATGGCAGAAAAGAGAAAAGACCATAATAACATATGTGAGAAATGAAAGTGGATAAATGTAATAAGGAACTTTGGGACAATAACACTTAATCCAAAACACACTAAATACATAAGTGGTAAGAAACACAAAGGGAAAAAAATTAATGAAAACTAAAAAGATGACACATTGCCTAAAAGTGAAAAAAAAATCACATATAAAATTTGATAATTTTGACAGGGGCAGGAACAGCATAAAAATGTATATATAAAAAGTAAAAATTCTGTTAAATATGAAAAACAGGAATCATGAAAGTAAAGATGTGAAGCATTGGAATAGCTGCTTTCTCAGCTCTCAAACATGGAGACTACCAGTTTTGTGCATGGAAAGAAGTCATTGCGGGATCCCTTTCCAATGGTTTGCTACATTGCTGAGACTGGATCGGAGGCTGTCTGACATCCACCAGAGTTGTCTTTGGTAGTTTCCCTTCTCTGCTGAGTGTCAGGGGCCTCTGCTGGTCACTTTTAACTTTGCAATCTGTGGACTGAGCAGACTTTCCCATCCTCCTGAGACTTTTCAGATCTTATCTTTTGGAGTAATTTTATTTTTTCTAGGTGAGGTTTCCCAAGAGTGATGGGAGTGCAGGGAGCATCTGTATTAGTAGATGACCTGTTTTCATACTTGTAAGGCTTCTGGACTATTATTAGCCCTAATAAATGGATGTAGCTATAGGTATCATCTATAGCCCTAGAACTTCAGGATTCAAGGACCCTGAGGCAGTGAAACACAAATAAGGGGCTACAGAATTTGATCCCTGGCTGGCTTCATGATTAAATCTACCACACAGCAGAGTTATTCTCTGTTGATCATACAATCCTTCCCTGTACACTTACCATCTTGATCATGTTTTTCCCTTTGTACATGTCTGGCTCTCCTGTGCCCCAGAATTGTCTCTATCTTCCGGCCTTTCCCTTACCCAGGAGATTAAACAGGACAAATCGAAGCCTTCTTCACTTCATTCAGATCAGCTTCCTAAAGAACTCAGATTGTGTTAATAGATTCTCTTTTATGTGATGCCTAGCTGTTGTTCTTGGATCATATAGAATGATAAAGTGGGATTTCTCTCTACTGCTGATGCATATACCAGAGTAATAACTCTCTCACCAGACAAGAAACTGGCTCTGAGTCTTGTGAGCACTGTGGATCTGTCACGAAAACAGTACTGCTCATGTTTACCTGGTTTGCCTTTGGCAAGTGACTTCCATTTCCTCTCTCCCACTCGTTGTAGTGTTTTTCCCCAATATTCTTCACTCCTTCATGGGTTTCCATGCTGTATCTGGCTATGTATCTATCTATCATCTATCAATCTATCATCCTATCTGTCTATCTATATTTCAATGCATCATCTATCTATCTTTATCACCCTCTCCTCCCCCCCAATAAAAATATTTTTCTTGTTCATCATGTTCTTCCTCTGATTCATATAAATGCAGTTGCTAACCTCCTATGTCACCTGTAAAACATCTATCAAGTTTATTTTCCCTCAACACACATGTCTTACCATATCATCCAGCCCTTCTGATTAATCTATAGAGTGCCTTAAGCTAATCATTCATTGCATACTGTCATCCTCTGACTTCATAGAACCTCTATCCCTACTTGGTTTTATTCGTGGGCAATCATCTTGTCATAGAACTTTGTCTTCCTCCTGCTGATTATTTTTATTTCCTCATAGAAGCATGCCTAACTATTCACTGTGGTTTGAACATGAAATGTGCCCCTTAGGCTTTACGGTTTGAAACTTGATTTCCACATGGTGGTGCTGTTTGTAACGGTTGTGGTAACTTTGGGAGGTAGAGACTTGTTAAAGAAAATGTACGGCTGGCGGCCTATACTGAACCTTTAAGACAATAAAAGTAGTCACTTAGATGATTCTTTTATATTTGTGTTTAGCAGAAGGGAAATTCTTACCTTCAGGTAGATTTACATACAACCTTACTTTTGAATTAAGAAGTCAGCATAATATCTATTTTTAACAAATATCCCAAACTGTGAGGTTCCTTAGAACTTTAAAATCCATGGTTCATCTAGATGAAAGTTACTTCATGTGCTGACTAAAATGTAAATTCTAAATAATTTCACTCAAGATGCACTGCATTCGATTCTGTAAGGTGTTAGGTCTGGAAACCACCCCTGCTTGGAATTCCCAATGTTATTCTAATTCATACCAAAGCTTGAAATCCACTTTACAGGAGGTTCCTCCAAGTCCCATGATTTTATGATTCTGGCTTATGACTAATCAGCCTAAATTTTAGTTGGTACACCACATAACTCCCTGCCAAACTTCCTCAACCAAATATAGCAAGAGTTGACAGATGCCAAAAACGGCGGTAGTCTCTGTCAGTGCCTTCTTAAAAGCAGCTGGGCCCACACAGCCTTATCCCCAGCTGTCTGGGCCAGGCAGCAGGTGCTGGGATGGCCATTCCAACTCTAATTCATGCCTACAGCTGTTCTTGTGAAGCAAATCTGGCAGCACTGCTTGCCCAGGTCTCCAGTTTTCCCTTGGGTGGCCCCTGTTTAATGGGTGGTCCAGCTCAGCGTTAGTTCTGGTGAGCATACATTCCAAAGTTGTAATATACCAACGGTGCCCACAAAAGTCCTGTGTGTTTTATGTTTGTACGTGTATATACACACTTTGGATTGGATTAGTGCTTAAAGTACACATCTTCCTTAAAATATATTTGTGTGTGCATTTGTGAACAAATATTATACAAAATATTTTTATACTTTAGTTGCATATGAAAGGGCTAAATGGTCCAGCACTCTTCCCAAGCACCTGTGCCCCCACCCCTCCACCTCACCCCCCACTTTATATGGCTGTGACCATCCTCTCTGTATTTGTCAGGGCCTGGCAGAGCCTCTCAGGAGACAGCTATATCAGGCTCCTGTCAGCATGCACTTCTTGGCATCTACAATAGTGTCTGAGTTTGGTGACTGTATATGGGATGGATCCCCAGGTATGGCAGTCTTTGGATGGCCTTTCTTTCAGTCTGTGTTCCACACTTTGTCTACGTATTTGATCCCATGAGTATTTTGTTCCCCTTTCCTTCATTTTCCACATTCCTCACTCCCTCCCTCCTTTTCTCCCTTATTCCCTCTCTCCCTCTCCCTGTTTCTCCACTTTCACTTTATTTTTACAAAATTAAATCAATAGGAACAGTATTTAAGAAAGCTAACCCTAAGTTTTACCTTATACTCTGTAACTAAAATGACTACTCCTAACCAATCCCAGAGTAAAGGGAAAATCTGGTAAGACAGCATGCAAACACTAGTCAAGGAGAGGAGAAAAAGAAAAAATGGGCATCACACTGGAGTTTCTAGGGTAGTAACAAGCTTGCATGATATTAAAAAATTGAGAACATTTGTCCAAAGTCTTAAGTAACACTGATAGCAAACCTAATGAATATTGGGGAGCAATGGCATATCAGTGTAAGTTTAAAGAAAGGAGTCAAAGAAAATATCTCTGACATACAGGATATCAATACTATGGAAGACTATTCTCATGAGTATTTTCTCTCAATTTTGAACATCATAAGAGTCTTCTTTTTTTATTGGATATTTTCTTTATTTACACTTCAAATGTTATCCCCTTTCCTGGTCCCACCCCACAAAAGCCCCTTATCCCATCCCCCTCTCTCCTGCTTCTATGAGGGTGTTCCCTCACCCACCTACCTACCAACCCACTCCCACCTCAGCATTCTGGCATTCCCCGCACTGAGGCATCAAGCCTTCAGAGGACAGAGGGCCTCTCCTTCCACTGATGCACAACAAGGCCATCCTCTCCTACATGTGTGGCTGCAGCCATGGGTCTCTCCATGTGTACTCCTTGCTTGGTGGTTTAGTCCCAGGGAACTCTGGGAAACTCTGGTTCATTGATATTATTGTTTTTTCCTATAGGGTTGCAAACCCTTTCAGCTCCATTAGGCCTTTCTCTAACTCCTCCATTGGGAACCCCATTGGTGACTCAATGCTCAGTCCACAGGTTGGCTGCAACTATCCCTTCTGAATTTGTCAGGGCCTGGCAGAACCTCTCAAGAGACAGCTATATCAGGCTCCTGTCAGCATGCACTTCTTGGAATCTACGATAGTGTCTGGGTTTGGTGACTGAATATGGGATGGATCCTCAGGTATGGCAGTCTTTGGATGGCCTTTCTTTCAGTCTGTGGTACAAATTTTGTCTACATACTTGACCCCATGAGTATTTTGTTTCCCTTTCTAAGAAGAACAGAGACACCCACACTTTAGTCTTCCATCTACTTGAGTTTCATGTGGCCTGTGAATTATATCTTGAGTATTAAAGAATTCAAGAAGTTAGACTCCGGAGAATCAAATAATCCTATTAAAAATGGGGAACAGAGCTAAACAGATAATTCTCAATTGAGGAATACTGAATGCCCAACAAGTACCTAATGAAATGTTCAACATTCTTAGTCATCAGGGAAATGCAAATCAAAACAACCCTAAGATTCTGCCTTACACCAATCAGAATGGCTAAGAACAAAAACTCAGGTAATGCTATGTCCAATTTTCTGAGAAACTGCTGGACTGATTTCCAGAGTGGTTGCACCATCTTGTAATTCTACCAACAATGGAGGAGTGTTCCTCTTTCTCCACACCCTTGCCAGCATCTACTATTACCTGAGGATTTTTTAAAATTTTCTTATTGGGTATTATATTTACATTTCAGATTTTATCCCCTTACCCCACTTCCTCTGACCACCCAGAAACCTCCTATCTCATCCACCCTCCTCACGCTTCTATGAGGCTGTGCCCCCACCTACCCCCCACCCCCACTACCCCTTCCCCACCCTCACATACTCCCCCCCACACTCTGTGTTTGTTTTTCATGGGACCAAGAATCTCCTCTCCCTCCCATGCCCAACAAAGCCATTCTCCCCTACATATACAGCTGGAGTCATGGGTCCCTCCCTATGTGCTCCCAGGCTGGTGGTTTAGACCCTGGGGAGCTCTGGTTGGTTGGTATTGTTGCTGTCCTCATGGGGTCACAAACCCTTTCTGCTCCTTCAGTCTTCTCTCTAAATCATCCATTGGGAAACCCTTGATCATATCAGTGGTTAGCTGTGAGCATTGTCCTCTGAATATGTCAGTCTCAGGCAGACCTCTAAGGAGACAGCTATATCATGTTCTTGACAGCATGCACTTCCAGCCATCCACATCAGTGTCTAGCTTAGGTGACTGTACATGGGATGGATACTCATCACCTGAGTTTTTTATCTTAGCCATTCTGACTGGTGTGAGGTAAAATCTCAGGGTTGTTTTGATTTACATTTCCCTGATGACTAAGAATGTTGAGCATTTCTTAAGGTGCTTCTCGGCCATTCGAGTTTCCTCAGTTGCGAATTCTTTGTTTAGCTCTGTACCCCATTTTTAATAGGTTTATTTGGTTGTCTGGAGTCTAATTTCTTGAGTTCTTTGTATATATTAAATATTAGCCCTCTATCAGATGTGGGACTGGTAAAGATCTTTTCCCAATCTGTTGGTTGCTGTGTTGACCTATTGACAGTGCCCTTTGCCTTACAGAAACTTTGCAATTTTATGAGGTCCCATTTGTCAATTCTTGATCTTAGAGCATAAGCCATTGGTGTTCTGTTCAGGAACTCTTCCCCTGTGCCCAAGTATTCAAGGTTCTTCCTCACCTTCTCTTCTATTAGTTTCAGTGTATTTGGTTTTATGTGGAGGTCCTTTATCAACTTGGACTTGAGCTTTGTACAAGGAAATAAGAATGGATCGATTTGCATTCTTCTACATGTTGTCCTCCAGCTATCCTGCTCCTGAACATATACCCAGAAGATGCTCCAACATATAACAAGGACATATGCTCCACTATGTTCATAGCAGCCTTATTTATAATAGCCAGAAGCTGGAAAGAATCTGGATGTCCTTCAGCAGAGGAATGGATAAAAAAAAAAAAAAAAAGTGGTACATTTACACAATGGAGTAATACTCAGCTATTAAAAACAATACATTCAAAAAACTTTTAGGTAAATGGATGGAACTAGAAAATATCCTGAGTGATGTAACTCAATCATAAAAGAACACACATGGTATGCACTCACTGATCATTGGATATTACCCAGAAGCTTGAAATACCCAAGATTCAACTCACAGACCACATTAAGTTCATGAAGAAGGAAGTGTAGGTGCTTCAGTCTTTCTTAGAAGGAGTAACAAAAATACTCAAGGAAGCAAATATAAAGACGAAGTGTGGGACAGAAACTGAAGGAAGGGCCATCTGGAGACCATTCCTCCTGGGTATCCATTCCATGTGCAGTCATCAAAGGTAGTCACTGAAGTGGATGCCAGGACATGCATGCTGAAAGGAGCCTGATATAGCTGTCTCCTTAGAGGGCTGCCAGAGTCTGACATATACAGAGGTAGATGCTCACAGCTATCCATTGAATTGACCAAGGGGTTCCCAATGGATGATTTAGAGAGAAGACTGAAGGAGCTAAAAGGGTTTGTGGCCCCATGAGGAGAGCAACAATACCACCAACCAGAGCTCCCAGGGTTTAAATCACCAGCCTGGGAGTACATAAGGAGGGACCCATGGCTCCAGCTGTATATGTAGGGGAGGATGGCCTTGTCAGGCATAGGTGGGAGAGGAGATCCTTGGTCCCATGAAGACTGGACTCCGAGTGTGGGGGAATTCGAGGGTGGGTAGGTGGGTGTAAATGGGTAGGTGGGGGCACATCCTCACAAAAGCAGGAGAAAGGGAGATGCAATAGGGGGTTCCTGGGCAGAGGGAAGGGGAATGGGATAAGGCGATAACATCTGAAATGTAAATAAAATATCCAATAAAAAAATTAAAAAAAAAATCAGGTGACAGCAGATGCTGGCAAGGATGTGGAAAAAGAGGAACACTCCTCCACTGTTGGTGGGATTGCAAGCTGGTACAACTACTCTGCAAATCAGTCTGGTAGTTCCTCAGAAAATTGTTCATAGAATTACCTGAGGACCCAGCTATACCACTTATATCTTTAGGCATATACTCAAAAGATGCTCCAACATATAACAAGGACATATGCTCCACTATGGTCATAGCAGCCTTATTTATAATAGCCAGAAGCTGGAAAGAACCCAGATGTCCTTCAACAGAGGAATGGATACAGAAAATGTGGTACATTTACACATTGGAGTATTACTCAGCTATTAAAAACAATGAACTCATGAAATTCTTAGGCAAATGGATGGAACTAGAAATTATCATCCTGAGTGAGGTAACCCAATCACAAAAGAACACACATGGTATGCACTTATTTATAAGTGGATATTAGCCCATAAGAGTTTTCAGAATCTTTAAATCTTAAAAAAAAAAAAATCTAAGTTTAGAGGGAAAAAAGACAGTCTTGTTTGCAAAATTGTGGAAAAATATGACTGTGAATCACCACCTTTCTGTTTAATACAAACAAGAAGAGAAAGAGGAAGAGGAAGAAGAGGAAGAGGAAGAAGAGGAAGAGGAAGAAGAGCATAATATAGTGACACTATTGAGATGTGAAACTGTTACAGAATTAGGTTCAAACTGAAATGTGATATTCCTGTTCGTTGCATTTGGGTTATCTGTATGTTCACATTGTCTTCATAGTTCTTTCTGTTTTTGTGTAGAAAAGATGAGGCAGTATAAACTATTATAGGGCCAGAAAAATTTATTCAAATGATTTCTGCCACCACTTAAAAATTAACTGGTTATTGCTTTGTGTGTGGGGTGATTCCTGGGTAGGGGGAAAGGGGATTGCATCTGAAATGTAAATAAAATATCCAATAAAAAAAGAAAACAAAACTTAGTACTCTGAAAAAAATTTCATCTTGCTTGCCTATGCACTAAAAGCATGACTTATTGATGGTCTAAAACCTCTTTTATAAGCACAATTTTTGTTACAACCATGTTACGCCAGATGTTATTGAAAAATAATATTACAAGTCTCTGAAGAAACAGTAACTTTGTGAATGTCAATATCTAGTCATGAAAACAATGACAAAAACACCCAATGATTCTTTCAAAGGAAAGTGCCAGGTCTGCACATTGGCCTATGCCCTCACAATTATTTATAAAAAAGAACAAACATTGCAGGACAATGAATAAAGCATTCATCTGAAATTTTCAGACATAAGGATTAAGCAACTATTGAAGATGCTAATACCATTATTTTAACCAAATTAACAGCCTACTTCAGATGTCTAGAAAACCACTTACACAGCAGAAATAGACATACACAAAAGTCTGTGTAAATGACACAAAATGAAAGAAAACCTCGACTGTTTCCTCACTTGATCACTAAGACATTGATAATGACATAAAGAAAGGCAGGTATAATCCTGAACTGCTGAAGATGTCTAGAGACATCAAAGTGGAGGAAAAGGCATGAACATCACTCTGATTTGTGGAAACTGGGACAAAGATGTGGCAAGAGAAGCTGTTTTCTGCTTAGCATTTTGCTGCATTCTAGGTTTGACATTTTGTAAGAGAGCCTCCATTTCTTTAGAGTTCTGAGTTCCCTCTTACTGCCATTTCCACTCAGTGAAAGGATTTTCATCTTTGGAAAATCATCTGAATTACAATGAGAAAAAGTGTCAACATCAAGGGATATTTAGATTATCCTAGAACAGCTAGAGACTTAAACTTCCTTCATGGTAAATAAGAGATAATAATGGACTTAAGCCCAAGAGTATATCATCCAAGAATATGGTCTATATGATGGCTATTCTTGATGTCAGTTGGTTATATCTGGAATTAACTAAATCCTATGCTTCTAGGTACACCTATGAGGGAATTTTCTTGGTTGGATCATTTGAGGTAGGAAGACCCACTTACATCTGGACCATACTTTCTGGTGGCAGCCTGTATAAAAATATTGGAGGAAGTATTTGTTTGCTCTTTGCTGTTTATTCTCTCTCTTCATTGCTATTAGAGTCTATTTATTCCAGATTCCAGCATATACTGAAGACCAGATAAGACATTCAACCTTGTGGACAGAACAACAATTGGATTCTTAGACTTCCTGATGGGAAACATGCATTGTTACAATGGTCAGACCACAGCCTACAAGCCACTCTAATAAACCATGCATGGTTTATTATATAGATATTATGTATTCATTCTCTATATATTCATAAATACAGTCATTTTCTCTCTCTCTTCCTATGTATGTATGTATGTATGTATGTATGTATGTATGTATGTATAATCAGTTTTGTTTCTCTAGAGAGCAGTGACTAACACAAATCTTAGAAACAGGAGTAGCTCTAGAAGAGGAAAAGCAGAAGGAATTACATATATGTAATAGCCATCCAATTTGTCAACACTTGTACTTACTGAAGCTTCACCTAAAAGCATGGAGAACATTAAAAATCCATCAGAACAAATGTGGATGATTATACTGATACACCTATTGCAAGAAGCAAGAAATTTAATGACTATTTAAAACTTTTGACAATCTCTAGGAAAATAAGAAAAATAATGATATGATTGGTTGATTGCTCCTGGTATCTCTAGATAAATTGATAAAAGAAAATAAAAAGTTCCATGATAAAATCAGACAACCTCTAGCATCTCAGGATATTATGATGAAGGACGCAACAATATGAAGGACAACAGTGAACTCAGTGGTAAAACTGACTGGCTCCAGATGGACATGCAGAGTCTAAATGTTTCTAAGTGTGCCCTAGAAGAGACTCCTCTCTTCAGCAGCCACAGAGTTCAACTTGCAGAAAATTAAACCAAAATCCCCCTTATAAGATTGGCTGGATTACAACAAAGATTCAAGTCCCAGTCTCAAAGGGTATCAGTAGTTTAATTTACTTTAATAGTTAAGAATAAGATATTGCAGCTTTAATCAAGCGGTGACTCCAGATTGCACTTGCTGTACCAGATGTATCCTTACTTGAGCAGACTAACATTTCCTGATACATGCTATACGGCTGTTGATCTAGCAAATGCCGTTTTCTTGGTGACTGTCCAAAAGGATCACCAGAAGAAATTTGCCTTTAGTCAGCAAGGTCAGCAGTATACCTATATAGTTTTACCTGAAGGATATATTAATTAACTCCTCGGCCCTGTGTCATTACTTGGTTCGAAGTGATCTTGATCATATTTCTCTCCACAAAATTACAACTTGATTAAAGCTGCAAGATCTCATTCTTCACTATTAAAGTAAATTAAACTACTCACACTCTTGGAGCCTGGGACTTGCATTTTTGTTGTAATTCAGCCAATCTTACAAGGAGGATTTTGGTTTAATTTTCTGCAACTATAATGATGATATTATGTTAGTTGAATCAATGAGCAGGAGGTTGCAACCACCTTGGACTTGTTGATAATAGATATGCATAAGGTAGAAAATAAAGTCAGGCAAAATTCAAGAGTTTTCTACTTCAGTAAAAACTCAGAGTCCAGTATTGTGGTGGACTCTGAATATTGTGCATGAAGAGATATTGCTTCTAAGGCGAACAATAAGTTACTGAACATGAGCCCTCCCATAACCAAGAAAAACACACTGTGTAGTGGTCCTAATTTTAGATTCTGGAGACAGCACATTCTTCTCTTGGAAATGTTATTTTGGTCCACATACTGAGAGCCTCAGAAAGCTGCTAGTTTTAAGTATGACCTAGGCTCTTCAACAGGTCCAGGCCATAGTGCAGACTGCTCTACTAATTAGACCATCACATCCATCAGACCAAATGGTACTTGAAGTGGCAGTGGCAGATAGAGATGTGTTTGGAGCCTTTGGCAGGCTACTATAGGTGAATCACAAAGACCACCTTTAATATTTTGTAGTAAGAATTTTATTATCTGCAACTATTTTCCCTTTGAGAAGTAGCTCTTGGCTCACTGTGAGTCTTTATTAGAAACTGAATATTTGACAGTGGGTTACCAAGTTACCATGTGACCTGATCTGTGTTTTATCTGACTCACCAAACCATAAAATAGGACGTGCACAGCAGCAATCCATTATCAAATGGAGAAAGTATATATTTGACTAGGCCCAAGAAGGTTTTGAAGGCACAAGCAAGTTACGGGAAGAAGGTATATAAATGCCTCTGGTTTCTGTTCCTGATACGATTCTGTTCCAATCATATACTTGTAGCTTTATGGAGTGTACCCTATTATTGCTTGAATTAGAAAGACAATGTTTCTGCACATTGTGTAACCACCATACAGAATCAGACAGCTGTAGAAATACAACCCCTTTTGAGGACAACCCTGAAAGATGCCTGGGAAGGGAAATCCTCCCAGTGAGCAGAACCTCAGACAGTACACACAATCACACATTTTGTTTAGAATGAAAAGTGGCCAGATGCACCATTGTTCATTGATTCGTAGGCTGTAGTTAATGGACTGTCTGGGTGGTCATGGACTTGCAAAGAACATGCTTGGAAAATTGGTGAAAAAGACAACTTGGGAAGAAGTTTATGGATGGATCACTCCAAATGGGAGAAGAATGTAGAGATACTTGTGTCCCATGTAAATGCTCATCAAAATGTGACTTCAGCAGAGGTGGAACTCAATAATCAAGTAGACAGGATGATTCGTTCTATGGACTATGGACAGTCAGTCTCTTGCCCCAGCCATCTCTGTCATTGCCCAATGGGATCCTGAACAAAGTGACCATGGTGTTAGAGATAGAATCTATGCATGGGCTCAAGAGCATAGACTTCCACTGACAAAGACTGATCTTGCTACAACTGCTGCTGAATGTTAGATCTGACAGCAGCAGAGACCAAGTCTTCAATATGTCACCATTTTCCAGGGTGACCCATCAGTGACCTGGTGGTAAGTTTACTTACCATGGATCACTTCTTTGTGGAAAAGACAATACTTTGTCCTTACTATGGTAGGTACTTATTCTGGTCATCAACTTGCTATTTCCACACACAATGCTCTGACAAACCACCACTGACTTACAGAATGTTTTATCCACCATCAGGGTATTCCACACGGTATTGCTTCTGACCAAGGAACTCATTTCACAGCCAGAGAAGTGAAATGAGTAAGTAAGTCCATGATCATGTAACCGACTGGTCCTAACATGCTTCCCACCATCCTGAAGCAGCTGGCCTGTTAGAACAAAGGAATGACCTTTAATAACACAGCTGCGGCACTAATTAGGTAGCAGCAAACTAGAGGACTGGCATAGAGTTTCCAGAAGGTAGAATATAGGGAAATCAGCATCCATTATATGTTACAGTTCCACTCTCTATCACCCTAGATACCCACTAAGGAAATTTTGCTTCCTGTTCCTTTGACATTAAGGCTTTTTGGACTAGAACTTTTGGGTTCAGTGGGTAGGGAGTGGAGTCCTGCTAGGAGAAACCACCACATTCCATTGACCAGGAAACTCAGATTTTCCCCCTGGCACTTTGAGCTTCAATATCCTTAATTCTGCAGGCTAAGAAAGGAAAAGCAGTATTAGGATAGGTAATTGATCCTGACTGATCAAGATTACTGAGAGAGAGAGAGAGAGAGAGAGAGAGAGAGAGAGATGTTTAGTAAACTAATAAACTCCCCCCAAAAGAAAAAGCTGTAAAAATTTAATAAGCATATGAAATATATTGATACTATTTTAAATAGTATTAATAACATAAAAACTTTAAAAATAAAAATTATGAAACTGAAATTCAAACACCATATTTGGTTATGACTACCAAGATTGTTTGGAGAAAATTTGGAGGTATTTATAAAAAAAAAATACTAACCTAATAAAAAAGAAAATCCATACAGAAATGCCTACTATACATACTTTATTGATTAACAAATAAATATATACATTTACTGCATCATAATTTTAATAGGAAAAGTTTCAAAATAAACTCAATGGTTATTGATAAAAAATTAATAAATTATGTTCTGATTGTATCATGACACTAAACATATAACCCCAAACATCCCTTAAAGAAAAATCAATGTATATCAAACTGAGCTGGTAACAGGTACACTGCATGCTGGTGTTTGTCACTTTTGGAATTGTGAAAGATGAGTTTTAGGTTCTCTCACTTTATACTACTACAAACTGTTCTAATTACCTAAAATAAACGTGTCATTTTTATAATTGTGGGAAGTAAAGCTACCTTTCTTTAAACTCTTTAAAGTCCACATATTGCACAAGTAATTGTGAGTAAACATAAAACTTCCTCTCTCGTTTTTGCTTGTCATTTCTATCATTCATATCCTTGTCTCTCTCCTGAGCCGGCAGCAACATAGTTGCACCCTGTGTAATTTACTCAGACCAGTTATTTCTGATTAAACATTGAAATGTTTCTATTATCCATGGAGTGTAGATGTTATTATGATACATATTCCTCTCCAAGATGCTAAAATATGCTGAGAAACTATCTTGAGGATTCATATTTAATAATTTGAATTATAAGGTTGGAACAGTGAATATTTTCCTTTGTGAAGGAGTATAAAAATTTCCTCACCTACATATATTAGCCTCTAAAATTATGTAACTATTTCTCACTTTTGAAATTTCTCTATTGTATTGATTGTGTGTGTGTGTGTGTGTGTGTGTGTGTGTGTGTGTGTGTGTGTGTGAAATTGGACTTACAGCCCCTGAAAGTATGCTGTAGTTGTAAGTTTGGGAGGCAAAGTCTCCAATGACCCAATGGATCAAACCCAATTTAATTTGATATGATTTTAAAACAGGCCAATATTATAAATTTTGAAAATTGTCATTTATTTTGGAAATACTAACAAAATTTTAAAAAAGAATCACTAAGAAATCAACCTTTACTTTCATGAAATTTTGCTGCATTTGGCAGTACTTTTGAAAAAAAATAGATCCTATAATCATATTCAAATTACTAAGTGCATGCCCAAATATTGTACCATAGTGACATAGATATAATATCACAGATCATTAAGGCGTATCGCTTGCAGTACACATTGTCAATTACTACATGGCATGAAACTAGCAGTTGAGAGGAAATAGTATATTTCAAACAAACATTTGACCCTTATATACTTTATATGCTTTATCATAAGCTTAAAATTATGTATATACATATATTCATAATTTTATACACACACACATATAATTTAATGATTAAAGTTTTCTACCATTATTTTCTAGTACCCACACAAGAAAACAAAGGAAGGGAACACAGGAACACAGAGAATGTGGGAGATAATAAGAGAAGAAAGACAGAGAACCAGAGAGAATTATCCAGTTTTAAAGGGGGTACTTGTTCTCATCGAGTGAAGAAAAATATCCAGGAAGTTAATGTATAATTAATAGTGTCAGGGATTGGTGTTTGCCCATGGGATGAGCTCAAATTGGGCCCATCACTGGTTGGCTGTTCCCTCAGTTTCTCTTCCATCTTTGTACTTATGCTTCTTGTAGGCAGAACAAATTAGGGTTGAAGGTTTTGTAGATGGGTTGCTGTCCTTCACTAGGAGTCCTGCCTGGCTACAAGAGGTAGGCATTCAGGCTCTGTAACCTCCACTGCTAGGAGTCTCAGCTTGAGTTACCCTCATAGACTCCCTGGAGCCTCACCCATCCCTGGTCTTCTGAGGCCAACTCTGCCCCTCTGCCACTACCCACCTCACTCTCCCAGCCCTCTTGGCCCTCTTTCCCAGTATCTCCCTATACCTGGTGACCCTCACCCTATACCCCTCCCCATACCTTCTTCCATCCAGTTCCCTCCATCGACCTCCATGACTATTTTATTTCTTTTTCTAAGTGAGATTTAAGCTTCTACCTTTGAGCCCTCCCTGTTATCTAGTTTCTTTGGATCTATGGATTATAGTGTGAATATCCTATAATTTATGGCCTGACACTATTAATGATACTCTGCTATGCTTGCAGATAGGAGCCTAACATGGCTGTCCTCTGAGATGTCCCACTCAGCTGACTGAAACAGATATAGAAATGGACAGACAAATATTAGACTAGCTCAGGGACTCCTGTGGAAGAATTGGGGGAACCACTGAATGACCTGGAGAGGATAGGGAATCCACAAGAAGACCAACAGAGTCATCACCACCAACCAAAGAGGAAAAATGGGCTGGACCTAGGCCCTCCACACATATGTAGCAAATGTGCATTGGTCTTTATGAGGGTTCCCCAACAACTAGATAGAGGTCCCTTGACAACTGGAGCTGGGACTGTTCCTGACTGTGGATCCTCTTCCCCACTGCCTAGTCCTGCAGTGACTTGATATTCCAGGGTAAGTTGGTACTTAGGGGTGTACTCCCCACCTTCTCAGAGGAGAAGGGTTTAAGAGGTAGGGGTTGTAGAAGTGAGACAGGGAGGATGGGAGCTATGATGGGGGGAAGGGGTCCCCAGGTGTGAATGTGTCCAGAATGCCTTGTGATTACCAAAAATAAAAAATGCAAAATGTTATGGGAACAAGATCAAAAACAAAAACAAAGGAACCAATTTGAAGAAACTCTCAGTAACCAAATATGGGTGAATAAGTAGTCATGGGAAACAAATAATAATGAAATACAGAATAAAGTTAATATTCATGAGTCTAAGCTAATATAAATAACAAGGACAGTAAACAAATGGTACAGAGAGGAAAGCTTTGTTTTTAGTAGGATTCCAATTAACAAATGTAAAAATAATGGTAAAAATAGCTTACCATCTGGCAGACACCATAGTAACAGTTGTAGGCAACAAGCATCAACAGATGCTAAACTAGTAGAAAACTATGATAAGAACTTAATTTGCATAGTCTCAAATTACCTATTCAACATATGAGAATTACAGATATGGAGAAAAAGTAATACTACTACATAAAAATTTTGTAGACATCATGCAAACAACTTGACAATTCTTGGCAATATTGTCAAGAATACAGGTTCCTGAATTTGGTCAAGAGGAGTTTTTAAATTTGGAGGGCTTTTAACATAATAATTATCCAGCCCAGCATGGTGGTCCATGCTCTAATTCCAGCACTTAGGGAGTAAAGCAGAAAAAAACAGTTCAGGGTCAGCCTCAGCTATACAGTGAGAGCCTGTCTTTTTTTGTTTGGTTGGTTTTGGTTTTGGGTTTTTTTTGTTTGTTTGTTTGTTTGTTTTGTTTGTTTGTTTTGGGGGTTTTTTTTGGTTTTTGTTTTTGTTTGGTGGGTTTTTGTTTTGTTTTGTTTTTTTGTTGTTTTTGTTTTTTTGGTTTTTCGAGACAGGATTTCTCTGTGTAACCCTGGCTGTCCTGGAACTCACTCTGTAGATCAGGCTGGCCTCGAACTCAGAAATCCACATGCCTCTGCCTCCCAAGTGCTGGGATTAAAGGTGTGCTCCACCACCACCCAGCGAGCCTGTCTTTAAAACAAAAAAATGTTAAAAAACACACTAATTATCCAGTACATGTCAAAATTAATACTACAGATAATGGGGAAAACTAATGAGCTATCCCATATTAAAGGATCTTAAGGCACAATGATTAAGAAAAGAAGCTATGGGATTTTAAACCAACACCATATTAAGACAAATTTCAACCATCATGAATCATTGTTACTTTCCTGGTTTGTGTGAATGTGCCATGCTCACATTTAGAAGACTGGGAATGGATACTGTTACAACTTCATTAGAAAAACTAAACTGATTTTAGTTATATGCTCTAGTTTGATACTAAATTATCATTTCTTTCTCTCAGATAATGATGTAAGAAAGTCATGAATAGAAGCAAACAATTTTAAAAAGTAGCTGTGGAAAGTTCTTTAAAAAAATTTTAGAAGTGATTTTATTCTTTTGAATGAAAGTTAAACAGAATTTTATATTTCTAGTAGCACTCACTAGTAGGTCCAATGGATTTTTTTTTAACAAGCCTAAGATATTAAATGTCTTTTATCTTAGCCATCAAAACATAGACAAACACAATTTAGAGAAAATGCCTATATAAGAAGTCCATAGCTATTTCAATGAATACCTTACACCAGCTTGGAGGTTTTATGTTTGTTTGTTTGTTTGTTTGTTTGTTCTGTTTCTGTTCGTTCATTTGTTTGTTCTTTAAAGACAGTGCTATCAAATATCATACAAAGAATAGAATTTTAACCTTTTCTTTTCCTTTTCTTAGTATCAAACTAATTAGCATGAAGCTGTTGAAGTAACTTACAGGTTCCCAAAATTAAGCCTCTTCTACATTGAAGACATTTGGGTTAGAATGTATTTTGGGTTAGAATGCAATTGATCAATTACTAGTATTTATTTCTAATAAATATATTAACAGTTTCTTGTCAATGAAACAGACTATAAGCTTCATACCCATTTCTTTGACATAGTCCTACAGAAAATCTATAAATTTTCTATAGGAAAATGTAAAAAATATAAATCTAAAGTTTATTCTATATTTTAAGAATAATTGTGTGTTTCCTTTGCCAATTTTGTCAATAAAACATACTGAACAATATGCAAACCAAAGGGAAACTCTTCTTGTTACCCTTAACTTTTCCTTCCATGCCTAGGTTCACAAAATGCTAACTCAGAGACTTACTTATTAATAAGTGTCTAAGTCCTAAGTTTCAAATTGTTCTCTGATTAGCTCATAATTTAATTATCACTTTTATTCTGAGTTCAACTACATGCTATTGGTTTCTTCTCCTCGTTCTTATTACATCTTTCTCCTTCACGTCCAGAGTCAAATCTCCTGCATCTCTGACCATTCATTTCCCAGAATTCTCTCTAACCCTGCCAAATATCCCAACTCCTATTTTCTACATCATTTCATTGACCATAAACTTTTTATTGACAGGTGATACTTACAAGAGATTCTACAATTTTACTATTCATATCACTAACAAGACTTTATATTATTTCCCTAAATGCCATATTTTATTATAGTAAATATTTCATAAAACATAAAATTTTATGTTATTTTTAACTATCAAGTGCTCTCAAGTATATTCATATGAAAGAACTAAAATTTTTTAAAAATGAAATTTAATATGAAAGCAGATAATTATAGCAAACAAAAATTTTTCAGTAGAGCTAGAACACCTCACTGCTCTTTCAGGATGAGAAGTATTGCAATTTTTTTATGTACATGAGTGTCCATCCTAGATGTAAGTCTGTGGACACATGCATGCCTGGTGCCTGCAGATGCCAGAAAAGGATATCAGATTCCCTGGAACTGTAGTTACAGATAATTGTAAGTCTCTATGTAGGTGCTAGGTATTGAACTAGGTCCTCTGAAAGAGCACCCAGGGATGAGTTTTCTCTCACACTGTGAAGCATTACATTTTAGTTCATGAAGTTTTTAGATATATCGATAAAAAACTTAACATTTGCATTTCCAATCATGAGAGTGGGATTCAAGGCCAAGTGTCTCGCCAGACCAAAGAAAAGGTTTGGATCTCAGAGTCAGCATTGAATAAATTGCAAAATCAACAGTGATCCTGTGTGACTGACCTGCTGATTCATTAATTAGCCTTGTACACATTTCTATCATTGTGGAAAACTGAACTCAAACAATGAAAAATCTAGACATTATATTTGATCAAACAGAAGAAATCATGAAAATATTTAGGACAATGACCTTGTTATCTCTTCATGATTTAAGTAAGATAATTACATCTCCATAGTGTTGTTAGCACTTTATTCCATTCTGAGAGAAATTAACAGCTGAAGTAATATGTTTTGGTTAGGGAGTTACAAATGCTTCTATGGGAATCCAGTGATGCATTAGAAACAAGGTAATTCATTTTGTTTCTACTTCTATTTTGTGGTAGAGAATTTAATTTTTAATTAAAATGTAAATTTCTTGAATTTCAGATGGTTGTATGGGTAGGGCTGATCAAATCTAGTGGTCGCTATGAAAAGTGCAACCCTACCCTGTACTCTTCTTTACGATGTTTTATTTATGTTTCTAAGATTTATTTTATCTTTAATTATGCATGAGGATGGATATATATGTATGTGCCTGCAGATGCCCACAGAGGTCAGAGGTTCTCTACAAGTGCAGTACAGGCTCTTAGCTACTGAGCCATCTCTCTAGCCCCTTGACATCTCTTGTATATTTTGCATACTTTCTATTATCCTAGATATTTTGTTGCAAGAAAAAAATATAACCAAGTCCTTACTCCCAAAATTTATATCTTTTAAAATGACTTTTCTAGTGTTGATAACCAGCATTTCCAGAAAAAAAAATACATTAGAGAAATGACATTTGAAGTGTTTATATGAATTGATTATATCAATATTTTATCTGTGTGTATATATGTGGGTATGTATGTGTGTGTAATTTGAGTATAGAAATATATATTTAAAAAATACATATCTGTATCTTGAGTGCCATTAAACTAGTGCTAAGTAAATATCCACTGGAATAAAGGTCAAATTTTATTAAATTTGCTTTTGACATTCATCAAAGTAAGGATTTTTCTGTTTGGCTCCCTTACATAATAATTTTTAACAGTGGCTGAAATATTACAAAGTCAATGTTTCTTACTGAGCCACATTTAGAAGTACCATATCATTCCTTCTGTGTACTTTAGAATTTTATTTGCTGATAACTTTCTTTGGCCGTAGCCACACCATCTAGTAAGATAGTACATGGATTAATAGTCAGAACCAGACATCACCATTTGAGCAGATAAGTTCAAGTCTTTTCAAACAAAAGTAATTGAGTATCATGTCCCTTGCTTTATATTTTCCCCTCCTGGTGAATGAAACCTAATTATAGTACTCAATTTATCATTTATTTATATTGATTTGGTATATGTAAAACACCAAGAACATTTCCAGAAAAGAAATGATCAAGCAATAAGAGTAATTATTAGAGAAACTGATCTCTCCTATATGATCACATATAGGAGCTAGTATCACGGTGCTGATGGTAAGATTTTAAGTTGTATTGCTTTCTGTAATAAATAACATTTTCCTTTCCTGATGTCTAATTTTGTAGATTTATATTAAGTAAAACTAGTTTCATCTTCTCCCAAGGAAGCAGTGTTTACATATCAGTTCAATGAGAGTGTCTACTCATTGTTATGCTTGCTGCCTAATTTACCCATTTCTGCTTTGTTTGGTTAACTAACTTCCTTCCTTCATTATTGCCTTTACTGTGTCTGTTATCAGTCTGCCTCACTTAACAACTTGAAGCATAAAATGAGGTTATTGTATTTAGTATTCAGATTTAATTGTACAAAATCCCCATCCTGCCCATCCAGGGCGCTGCTTTGTAATTCTAATAGAATTTTTCAAGTCTCTGACTATATTCTCCATTTTAAGTCTTAGTCCAGTTTATTGCTTTTAGTGAAAACATCTAAAAATTGTATCCAGGCTACATAGTTGTTTTGTGTTCTTTACTCTTCTTGTTCCCTCATGACATCATGATCAACAGATCCTGTTCTTGGCAGTGAATGAAGCAGGTGCCACCATCACTGGTCTGTAAAAGCTTATCCAGGGTGTATGGACATACGTAGACAGGAAGAAAGAAAATCTGTCTCCTTCAGTGGTTTACTCAATTATGATTAATCACTATTATTTCATTAGGCATGCCATTTTACATACTTCTAGTGACTAGTAGCTTTTCAAAGACTACAAAAATTTAAAATAAAAATATCACCTTTCACCTTCTTGTCACAAAGCAGATAAGAATACAGAAGGCATATTCTTTGCATAACCAAATATTGTGGCTGCAACCCAGAAATATCTATATGCTATACAGCATGGGCATAATGCAATGGGAGAGGGGGATGTGCTTCCACTTTGGGCTGATTAATGTAAGCAAGATAAAAAGTTGGGAAGCTAAAGATGATGCAGTTGACAAAAGATCATAACCAGTTGGGGGTTAGGTGCTGAGAAGCAGTTGAATTCTGGATACATTTTTAGTACAATACTAAAAGGATTTGCTGGTGGAACAGAGAGGAGCCTTTCTGAGCTCCACAACTATATATCCAACTAATAGATCTCCCTTTCATTCCATCATTCATTTATATATTTGACATTGATTTGTTTCTAGGTGACAAACATGGCTACAGGAATGATGCATAGTCCATGTTTCTCCTTCTGAGGAGCACACATACACACTCATGCACACACACTCACAAACACACACACATAGTCACACACACAAACACACACATACATACATACACACATACACACATGCTCACACATAAACACACATGCACACACACAAACATGCACACACACACAAACATGCACTCTCTTTCACACACACACTCACACACACACAGTCAAAAAAGATCTGTTTAAAATAAATGAATTATAACAACACAGAGAAAGATGTGGTAAATTGAAATTGTCACAGAATAAAGAAACTGAGACATGAACCAGCATTTGGAGAATGAGCAAAAACTGGAGCTGAAGAAAAGAAGTTACTTTTGGTCCAAGCAGCAAAAAAACTGAGGATGGCTCCTTATCTTTTAGTACTTCAACAGTAAAGGAGGCTGAGGCCAAAAAAAGGGGAAGAATATGCAAATGAATGCATGCTATTTACCAGAATGCACGCAAGTGCACTTCCCTAAAGAACAGAGGAATTCATTACCTAAACAGTTTGCCTCCTACATCTCCACTCCAAACTGCATAATTGTGGTTGGCATTCCTCAGTCCTGTCTCTGTATTCTGTAATGCTTAAAGGAATTTGATTCCTTCCCCTGGGTACCTCGATTGTGATTACCTCCCTCTCTGTGCATACCACTGCCTGCTATGTACACTTGACAAATGATGCCCAAACCCTGCCTCACCATGTCTCCCAAGTCAGATCTGAAGAAAGCAAACTTCCTAAACTTGGTGTACTCAGACCTCCGTAGGTTTTGTTCTTGTAATACCAACCCTGGGAAGGACTCTGTGAAGATCTTGACAATCATGAAATTATTTAGAAGCGGGTCTGTTCCATAGTATCTTATCAGTACAGTCTAGGAATCACCGCTTGGTGAAAGATAGTCTTAGGTAGTTAACAGGTGAACTCTAGAGACAAACAATGAATTTGAATCTAAATGTAGCCACTTAATACCTGGGGCTCACCCAGGTATTTATTATGTAAATAGCATGCATGCATTCTTTCCTTTTGTAATGTCCAGCACTCTTTTATATAAGTGTGAATGAATTACAATCTACTCAGCTATGGAAGATTCCTACAAACAACTGAGTTGTATGCTTTTGTTTTGTTTTGTTTTGTTTTGTTTTGTTTTGTTGCCTTAATAAATGACAAGTGAACAATCCATAAATACTTTTACCACTTTTTGTGAGTGTAAATTCCTAGAGAATAACAAAAATAGAATTCTCAATGACTTCAATGTCTACCGATAAGTTTTGCTGGTTTTTGTAAGTTAACCAAAAAATGTTTTACTAATTAAAAATTCCACTATGAAGGTAGAAATGGCCTATTCCTTCATACACTTAAAACATCTATTAAACATGTATTAAAACATGTATTGTTTTATGATAAAGAGACTTCATGATATTTTTATGAACAATCTTTGAATACATTTATTATTATGTGTTTAAATCCCTAATGTTCTAAGCATTTTAAAGTTGAATCTATATTTTATTTTGTTGATAGAGCTGCATCTTATTTTCAAAAAAACAATGCATTGGCTCATTTCGTCCTCCCTCCAATCAATAGGCTATGATATGATATGTTTAGTATTTATTATCTTTACTAAGTAATTTATATTTTCTTGAGTGATTTTACACTAATATTGCAAATACAGCTATCTTTTCTCATATGACTTAAATTTTAGCAAACCTTTGAAGAAAGTAAACAGAAACAGAATGTGCCATACTTTCCAATTGATAACAGTTACTCACATTTACTGAACACCAACCACGTCTGGATGGTGTTTCAGAGTCACCATTCTGTTTTCTATGGTTGAGCCAATGTATGCAGCTATAGCTGTGTGCCAATCCCCTAACTTACTCGTTACTGCTTCTAAGTCTATGGGACATCTGGACAATACCAACTTTATCTGAATTCACATGTCTTTCTATAGTCGACTCTCCTGGCAAAAGACCAATTAAGAAACACATTATGATGAAAAGATTGTTCTTTAAAAATGTTTATAAGCATCACAAAGTCAGAGAGCGTCAAGATTTGAGAGCCAATGTCGACCCTGAAGAGATAAAATAAGCTTTTCATTTAGCGGCCCTTTCATACTGAGCTGTAACATATAGACAACTAGAAACCTAGAGACATCTTGAGGAGAATTAAAGATTAAATCATCTTGAAAACTAGATATAAAATTTTTAACCTGATAAAATATTAGAGTTTCTAGACCCAAGGCTGAAGCACTGTGAGAGGATTTGCAAGCCCTGAAGAGTTGAGTGAAAATTAATAAAGCCAACAAATCAACTAGATTCAGAATGATGCCCTGAGAACTATATAAATTAGACCACATCTCCCCAAAGCAGACAGTGTTCTTACAATCTGCTTGGGAACTGTCTATGGAGTTTGGCATTTTTCAGTTTGAGCGTGAAAGTATCATGAAGCACATGATTTACTGCAGACATTTTTTGTGGTTGAATGACATATTTAAGAAAGACATATTTGTTTGTTTATCTTACCAAACAAACAAGTAGAAATATATGTCCATTGTTTATTATAGCTTTCAAGCACAAAGGTATAACAGCTAGGATATGAAATATTTCAGACTCTTCCTCAAGTTCTTCTGAATACAAACTAAATTAGGACTTTTAGTTTGTACAAATATTTTTAAAATATTATTCCAAATAATCATCACTTTAAAAATTAGATTCCATAGTGCTGGCTCAACTGGAGGTCAGCATGTAAAAGAATGAAAATCTATCCATTCTTATCTCCTTGTACCAAGTTCAAGTCCAAGAGGATAAAGGACCTTCACATAAAACCAGATACACAGAAACTAATAGAAGAGAAGGTGGGGAAGACCCTCGAATACCTAGGCACAGGGGAAAAGTTCCTAAACAGAACACCAAAGGCTTATGCTCTAAGATCCAGAATTGACAATTGGGACCTCATAAAATTGGAAAGCTTCTGTAAGGCAAAAAAACACTGTCAATAGGACAAAATAGCAACCAACAGATTGGGAAAAGATCTTTACCAGTCCTACATCTGATACAGGGCTAATATCCAATATATACAAAGAACTCAAGAAATTAGACTCCAAACAACCAAATAACCCTATTAAAAGTGGGGTACAGAGATAAGCAAAAAATTCTCAACTGAGGAAACTTGAATGGCTGAGAAGCACCTTAAGAAATGCTCAACATCCTTAGTCATCAGGAAAAGGCAAATCAAAACAACCCTGAGATTTCACCTCACAGCAGTCAGAATGGCCAAGATCAAAAACTCAGGTGATAGCAGATGCTGGCGAGGATGCAGAGAAAGAGGAACACTCCTCCATTGTTGGTGGGATTGCAAGCTGGTACAACCACTCTGGAAATCAGTCTGGCAGTTCCTCAGAAAATTGGACATAGCATTACCTGAGGACCCAGCTATATCACTCCTGGGCATATACACAGAAGATGCCCCAACATATAACAAGGACATATGCTCCACTATGGTCATAGCAGCCTTTTTTATAATAGCCAGAAGCTGAAAAGAACCCAGATGTCCTTCAACAGAGGAATGGATACAGAAAATGTGGTACATTTACATAATGGAATATTACTCAGCTATTAAAAACAATGAATTTGAGAAATTCTTAGGTAAATGGATGGAACTAGAAAATATTATCCTGAGTGAGATAACCCAATCACAAAAGAGCACACATGGTATGTACTCACTGATAATTGGATATTAGCCCAAAAGCTTGCAATATCTAAGATACAAGTCACAGATAACATGAAGCTCATGACCAAGGAAGACCAAAGTGTGGGTGCTTTGACCCTACTTAGAAGGGGTAACAAAATACTCATGGGAGCAAATATGGAGACAAATCGTGGGACAGAAACTGAAAGAGGGGCTGTCCAGAGATTGCTTCACCTGGGTATCCATCCTTGTGCATTCACCAAAGTAGACACTGATGTGGATGCCAGGAAGTGCATGCTGACAGGAGCCTGATACAGCTGTCTCCTTAGAAGTCTGCCAGAGCCTGACATATTCAGAGGCAGATGCTCACAGCTAACCATTGAGCTGATCATGGGGTTCCCAATGGAGGATTTAGAGAGAAGACTGAAGGAGCTGAAAGGGTTTGTGACCCCATGAGAAGAGCAACAATACCAACCAATCAGAGCTCTCAGGGTCTAAACCATGAGCCTGGGAGCACATAGGGAGGGGCTCATGACTCCATCTGTATATGTAGGGGAGGGTGACAGTGTCAGGCATAGGTGGGGAGGAAATCCTTGGTCCAGTGAAGGCTGGACACCCCAGTGTGGGGGAAATCGGGAGTGGGGTGGTGAGAGTGGGAGGGTAGGTGGGGGCATATCCTCATAGAAGCAGGAGGAGAGTTCCTGGTTGGGGGGAGGGGATTACATCTGAAATATAAATAAAATATTTAATAAAAAATTAAAAAAAGAAATAAAAACAAAACAAAAAAGAAAAAAATTAGATTCCAAACTTCACTTGACACAGGAACACTTCTGTTCATCTGTGAGCATTCTGTATTGAAATCAGAACTGATTATATAGCTACTCTCAAAGGATGTTAGTCTACTTCCTAAATAAATATATAATGTGTTTAAGGGACCCTTAATAATTTGTCCTGAGTGAGGTCTGTCATCAACTAAACCTAATATTCACAGCATTAATCTCACAATATAATTTGTCATATCATTATCAAGTTGGCTTGTTTCTCTTTAAAGTTAATTTAATCTAGTTTTAATATGAAATGTACATTGGAGTATAAAAGACAGAGAAGGATATGCCATGTGGATTCCCTGAAATGGACTCCAAAAATCAACCTTGATAATTGCAAAACTAAGAAATTATAATTAAAAATTTTCTACAATCATAGCCCCCAAAAGTAGACAAAGGATTGCTCATGTGCCTCCTCAGTACACCCTGTCCACTTTTAAAAGACAATCTCCCAATTAATTAGTTAATTTATGGTTTAAAACTTCTGCTTTAACAGGAGGGAAAGAAGTATTACTGTTACAGAATTATAATGATGATATCTTTTTTTTTATCACCTGGAGGTAAAAATTGGAAAAGAACATCATTTTCATCATAATAAATATATTGTTTTGTATTTCCAATTGCATTTCTGTTATGATAGGCTATGTTGCATGTGAAATTCAGCCACTAGATATGTGAAGGAAGCACATTTAAATGAGGCTGAAAGTTAAAAATAAATTACTGTGAAGACACATAACAAGATAATAAAATTGAGTCATTTTAACTTGATTTTTAACTGATATATAAAATTGGTTTTGATGGGGAACCACATGTTGTTTTGATACACATACACATTGCATAATACTTGAATCATGGTAAATATATTCTTAAATGGTCAGTTATTTATCATTAAAATATAACTTTTCTATAAACTTTTAAGAGACTAAAAGCACATTACTATATCTACTGTGTAGGGAGCCGACTTTAAGCTTAAAGCTGCTAGAAAGCAGCTATCATCTTTGCAGCCATCTAGAACCATTTACTCTGATAGAGACTTGGGTTTTCAGCAGCCTACAACAGCTGAGCACACTCTAACAAATATCTTGTTTATCCCACATAGCTTGTTTTGCTGTTAGTGACCCCAGCTGCATAGTGCACGTGGTAAAATGTTTTCACCTGTGTTCTCCTGCGTGTGCTTATAAATACCCAGGATTTCCTTGTAAGAATATACATATACAGAGAAGAGTGAATGAGAATCAATAGGAGTTAAGATATATATATATATATATATATATATATATATATATATATATATATATAGTCAATACAGTCAAGAGTGAATATGAGTAGGAGACAAGAGGAGTCAATATGCGCCAATAGAAGAGAAACAATAAAGGAGACTTGAAACTTGACTCCAGAACCTCTGCCTTGTCTACATTCTTGCCCCCAAGTGTGGAGCAGAACGGTCCACAACACTACTGTAGTCAGGAGTCAGTTAGCTGTGCAAAGAAAGGTCAGAACTCTGGCCTGAAAATAGTGACACAAAGCAATAACTAAAGTAGTGAGATAGGAAGAGCCAGAACAAATTCAAGGCCAGAACAAATTCAAGGGCTAAGGAGGATGATGTCCTGTTGAAACACAAACAATGAAATGAATTTCTTTTTTTACAGTAATACAATTCACCCATTCTCTATTAACCTCACTCTCTGTTCCATCATTCATTCACCATCAGTTTCTACCAGATCAGTCTTGTCAGATCCCATGTGAGTTAATCATTTGTTACTTTTCTTTCTCTGCCTTATTTATTTCCACAAGCATAATGGCTTTAGATTCCTTTCAAATTGTCACAAATGAGTGTTTCTTTTTAATCTTTTTCTTTGATGGGATAATAATGTCTGTATATCTATTCAACATTCGCTGTTCTCATTGATTATTATTTTCTCAACTGACAGGCATATGCTATTTCACTGTCTTGGGTACAGCAGCAGACATGGAAAGTACAGATATCTCCTCATCCTATTCTTTGACTTTAGCCATACATCCAATAATGGAATTGCTAAATCATAGAGTATTGTACCATGCTGCTTTGCATAAATGTTGCACTGTACTGATTTTACATTGCCACCAACAGCATACAAGTGTTCCCAGTCTCTTGATCCTTGTTAATACTTCTTATTCTTTCTCCATTTTACAACAACCAGTAGGAGAAGAATAAGGTCAAATCTATGATGTTTTCATTTGCATTTCCTAGGTTATTAATGATAGCAAGAGTTTTTTCATATGTCTATTGGCTATTTTCATTTCTTCTGGAAATAATATACTAATTGCATATAAGACAACATTGATGACAAATATTAGAACTGAACACCCAATATTTCTAAAATAGTATATAAAACTAATGAAATTCCAATTAGAAACCCAATACCTGTATAGTTATTGTTGCTACTATAAACAATATTTTTATTGGATATTTTATTTATTTACATTTTAGATGTCATCCCCTTTCCCCATTTACCCTCCCTAGAAACCCCCTATACCATCCCCCCTCTTCCTTTTTGCTTTTATACCATTTTAATTATATGCAAATATTAAGGTCAATTCTAGGTTTAGGAACTAGCAATACAATAGTTGCAAATAATCAAGGAATAAGCAAGACAATAAACACAGATAGTCAAAGAACAAGCAAGGAAATAAACAAAATACCATGAACACTCCCATGATCACTGTTTCTAAGGGCTTATCAGGATGGCCAAAATGTCTGAGCCAACTTCCCTGTCCTAGCCCAAAGTCATTTTCATGTCTGAAGCCTACTTCCTTGTTCTAGCCTAAAATTTAGATTCCTGTCTGAAATTACTTCTTTGTTCTAGCCTAATGTCAGATTCTTGCCTGAAGCCTTGTCCCCTCCGCATTTTTTATTTCATTAACAAGCCTGAGCCTATCTTAGGTCATTCTGACAAGAATCCCTTCCTTACCCATCATGGAATATGTATTATCAAAAGCAATGCCTTTCTGTCTTAGGTTGGTAAGTCTCTGTACAGAATCGTACTTATCCTTGGTTTGCCAGCCTGTTAATTTAATAACTCTGTCTGGAGGTTCCATTTTCAGGTTCAAGCAAGGTACTTTGGCTGCCAACATGTTAATGTTCTTAAAGACAAGCTTTAACACGATGGGCAGGAATAAAAGCATTCCCAGGACAAAAAGCGACACTGAATGAGTAATTTGTTTAAAAGATTTGGAATAAGATAATTAAAGGATGAGTTGACATAACTGAATCTATTGTAAAGTCATTGTAATTGTGTTATAAACAGAAATTAACAAATCTATCATTGAAACAAAATCAGTGTTCAGAAACAAATCCAGTATACATGAAAAACATAATTAATATGATAAAAATAAACTCTTAATTTGAAGCAAATAGATTTTTTTTGTAATCAAAAGCAGTGTCATACTTAACTATTTGTAAAGTAAGCAAATTAAAAGAGTAAAAGCATGAAAAAATATTCAAATAATATACAAAAGAATGTTTTTAAATCTTTGGACTTTTGGGCATGATATTAAATCTAGGAGGAAATACTGATATATTTAATAAATCAAATAGTCTAAGCACAATATGACATCCTATATGAAGTCTAGAGAAAATAAAAAATAATTTTTACAATATAATAATAAATTTTCTAAGTACCCATAATATAAAAGCAAAACCAGTATAGTAGTAAAATAGATGTAAAGAAACACAATTCACCAAAAACTTGTTTCAGTGAATCTCACTAGCAGTCAACGAAATACAAGTTAAACAACAGACTATTACTAGTTTATAGTAATTTCTTGGAAGAAACCATCACAGACTGGCAGAGCATCTCACTGACCTTGCCAAGGAGGCCGGATAGATGGCTTGGTGGTTAAGAAAACCTGTTCCCTAGTTTCAGTTCTCAAAACTCACATGGTAGCTCAGAACCATCAGTAACTCCACTTCCAAGGGATTCGCTTGCTTTTTCTGGCATCAAGAACACATTTGGTACACATATTTACATATAGACATAGCACTCATATATATATAAATATACTAAGTAAATAAATAAATTGGCTAATTGATATAACTAAAGTCTTTCTGAGTACAGACACATATCTAGGTAGAGACAGTAATCTTGCTGTCCAATTTAATATTTAGATTAAATCTTTAGATTAATCTTTAAAGATTTAATCATGCTTTCTTTAATAGAAGGTTAAAGTATTTGAGAATACCACAGCAACTAAAATATTTGTACTTACAAAACTGTAAATGTTATTTCACATACAAATACTTGATAACGCAGAGGGCACACTTTAGAAACATTTCACACAACAGTAAATGTAAAATGGACATTTTATTTATTATTTTCATGGGCATTAAATTGCTTGCATTCTATCAGTAAGGTAAATCATTTTATTTATAATACATAATGCTCTATTTCTGTGATAATAAATTAAGCACTGTGTTAATTTATTTAATTAACACATGTTAATTAAATAAATTAATTCCCACATGTGACAATGTAGCACTAGAGGATGTGTGCAAGAGGCTCTGCCAGGTGTGACTTCATTCTACCTAAACCTCATAGTTGGAAGATGACTAGTCACTGAAGGGGATGAGCCCAACATCATATTCTCAGAACAAAATCCTTCAAGAGAAAAGTACTGATTTTCCTTTCAACAAAAGTTGAAAACTTTTTTGCTGTTTGTTTGCTTGTTTTCTTTAATGTGCTAATAAGCTGAATCTATCCAATACACTGAATTGTACTTCTTCTGTAAAATAAAAAATTCTTATTATCAAAACAAAAACATATTTTCCTTCTTCAGAGTGACACACTGTAACATAACATATGGACCATGTTGGTAATCATTGTCCTAGCACTGCTGATTCTAGATTCTTGCATTTTTAAAATTAAACTTATGACCTCCTGTGGTAAATAGGAATGATAACAAAAGTTAATTCTGAGCAGAAAGTAGAAGTGGCAATATGGGGTTGGGGGAAGCACACTTCCGATTATTATCCTTGAAGGAGTTAGAAGTCCTCAAATAAATTTCTCTTCTCTAAGGAATCTCCAGGTTAAGTATCTGACAAGTTCGAAGAGTCGGATTGTTTACTTTTGTATCACTGAAACTCAGAAAAGGAAAAGAAGAAAAACAGTTTTACAAGAGGATAAAGAATGGGCATAATTTATGTCAGAATCAAGCTAATATATAGCACCCATATATGAAATTATAAAAAGTGTCTTTAAAATGTTATAAAAATAGGGACAGCAGAAAAAACAGTGCCTGTATTCTAATTCATGATGTAGTTGTGCTAGGCTCTCTCCTGCCTTCCAGTACAGACTTCCATATGTGATTATAGGAGTAGTCTTGACCGTTATTTCTTGCCTTGAGTATGTTTTTGAAAAGGGAGGGAGTGTTTAGCATCACAAAATCTAGATTGGGAGATGCACTTACTGTAAAAGTTAAATTTTATGTTTTACATTTAAAATATACATCAAGGAGCAATAAGAAAAGGGTTTTTTAGTTGTTGTTTTCTTGAAAAAATATAACTTTCAAATTAATTTTTTATGTATATGACCATTTTAAATATTTTGGGGCTTTGGGGTATTTCTTTAAATTAAATTATATCTCTGTAGGATTTTTTTCACTCTTAAAAATTGTAAAATAAACATTTTTACATGCAACTGAACTTCTTACATTTAAAAAATGTTTCTAAAAGGAAAAATAAAATGATCCACATAACCGTATCTAAACAATTCAAGTTTTTAAATGAATATACTAAATATAGGAGCTAAACTCAATTGCCAATTTGGCAGTTTCTCCCACTGAAATGCAAGTGGGAGTTTGAGTCAGGGCATGAGAAATGTTCTTCTAAACAGGACATGACAAAGGCCTAAGAGCCACTTCAGTTGGGTTTATATTCCCTCAAGATTGATGGTCTCCCTAACAGTGTAAGCCTCTCCTATAGCATACATTCTTGACAATGGCTTATTTGGCCACTTTGAAAAATTATGTTGCCATTTGTCTTAGGCCAGAAAGTGTGCTCTGTGATGTAAAGTGTAAGGGTGGGAAAAGACAAGATGGCAGGCTTTGCAGACTTTCTCCCCCGCTTAACTCAGTATAATACTCTTCAGCATGAGTGCTATGAGCATTTAGCCATATCTGTGCCATGAGACAAAGGAAAAGATATTTAAGGAAAGATTTTTGGGTACTCCCCATTCTGGGCCTTTGCTCTACGTAGACTCAGTAACTACACTATGTGTTTTGATGAGGCACATATTTGTGTTTTCTGCTCAAATGATTTAACATAGGTAAATATTGTATTTTGGTTGTTTTGTCTTCAAATTATATTTTATGTGCTAATGAGATTTTCTTTTCTGGTCCAATCTATTTGGTGTTCTGTGTTCTTTTTTTACCTTTATAGGCATCACTGTCTTTAAGATAATTTTCTTCTCTGATTTTGTTGAAATTGTTGTCTGAGTCTTTGAACTGAATTTCTTCTCCTTCCTCATCATTCTTAGTTTTAGATTGGGTCCTTCATAGTGTCTCAGATTTCCTGGATATTTTATGCCTGGACTTTTAAAAAATATTTTCATTGACTGAGCTAACCGTTTGTTTTAACCTTGATTTCAATACTTGAAATTCACTCTTCCATGTCTAGTAATCTTTTGAGAAAGATGACCTCTGGAATTTCTATTTAACATCCTAAGTCTTCATTTCCAGCTATCTTTCACTTTGGGTCTTCTTTGGTGATTCTATTTCTTTGTTAAATTCTATTTTATGTTTTGACATTTTTTCAGTATTTGTGTCTTCACAGACTTCATTAAGACCTTTTTTATATACTCATTAATGCTCTTCAACATATTCATAATTGCTATTGTGAAGTCTTTGTCTTGTACTTCCCCTAAGTGGCTCTTCTTGGGGCTTATTGCAATAGAGTGGCTAGCTTCTAAAGAAGGCTACATACATTTTTGTTGTTCATGTTGGTGCTTTTGTATAGGGATATAGGTTTCTAGAATTAGGATGTTTGATGTACTTCTTGGTGTAGATATCTGTTCTAGTTATGTGGACATTCATTCATTGGTTGCCAATGTCCACTTTAGATCCCAGGTGTGTGTGTGTTGGCTGTGGTGTCCCTGTTAGAGAGCATTTCAACAGGTCTTCGAGTGATGCAATGAATAGTGATGAGTAGACAGAAGAAAGAAAAAAAAAGCATTGTTAAAGATCTAGAGAGTCCCTGTGTTCCTACAAAGAAATTGGATCCCCAGAGAGTGGAGGTGGGTAGCAGGACAGTTCCTACAGACAGGCTGCAGAAAAATTATGAGTAACTCTGAAAAGGTCTGGATGGAGGGTGGTAAATGTAGTGAAAATCACCTGACTGTTTTTCAAACCAGTATGGCCACTCAGGGCTCCTAGCAGAAGGTGTTCCTGCAGGTTGTTGGGCCACAATGAAATGGAAATAGAATAGAAAAGATGCCCTAGGGGAGGGACAGTGGGAAAATGTGCTTTTTCTAACAGTTACTAGCTGAGGTGCTAAGGATGACAACAATGTAAGAACTTAAAGGGCTCATAATGAGTTATTAGCAAATGTTCAACAGTTATGCTAATAAAAATTATCACAAAGATTTATCAGTAAATAAATAAATTATCATAGATTAGGGAGAAAAGAATAGAATAAACAAAGTATTATTATAGCTGAAGAATGTAAATAGGTCTCATTGTAAAAATGACATAGAAAGGAAAAGAGAAAATTGCCAAGAAGGCACTACAAGAAAGCAAGCCTTTTCTCAGATTTTCCTTATCAGTAAGTATATTTCATGTGTGTGGGTGTGGCACAGGGATTTTGTTGAACAACTAGAGTGTACTTATAAATCATTCCTTTTTGCGTTTATTTTTGTTGATAATGATCGCCAATAACTATATTTTTATTTTAAACAATTTATTATATTAACTGTGATGGATAATTATATGTTAAACTGATACACTCTGGTGCCCACTTGTCTGGTCAAACACTAGCCTAATTGTGCTGAGTTTCGTAGATGTGATCAACATTTATAGCCACTTGACTGTATATAAAGTAAATCATTCTCCTTTGGTTCTGTGACTGAGACTCTTGCAATTGGATAAACATCTTAAGAGCAAACACTGTTTATGTGAAGAATTTCTGACTCAACTGCTGTGTAGCCTTGTCCTCTGAATTGAAATAGTTTATCTTGGAAAGAAGTTCCTTTAAACTCTAGAAGTAAACAAGTCACACCTCTCAAGAGGTTTATGAAACTTATAAGATTTACCAGGACCTCTCTAAGGTTCTGTAAACAGTAACAGTGATGTGGAAAGACTGACAGGTTTTAACTCCCCTCAAGCCATGCGGGCAGCTCCTGCTGCTTACCTAGGTCTCAGTCACCGACAGCGCCCTCATGGGCTTCTTAGTGATGTAGCTTCCTATGAGGTATCTTTTCTCCTGGAGGGAAGCTCTCACCTATGCTCCTGTGAGTAACTCTTAAAATCTTACCGGTTCACTAATCCAGACTTCAGTGGAATTATTTCTTCACTCTCTCACTGATGCTCTATCTATGGTGAGCACAAGTTTGTTTACTCTCCCCATCTTTATACAAATGTCATGAAACAACTCTAATGTGGAAATCCTGCCTGGATTTCCAGTTATTGTGGTCTAAGGATTTCACGTGGGTTGGCCATTTAACATCAACTTTTGCCTGAGTTTTTGAGCTATCCTACAGTTTCCAAATGTGCATGCTTCTTGTCATGTGATCATATACTCTTAAAAAGAAAAAAAAACTAGACAGGTAAAAGAGCTAGAGAGAGAGGGAGAGAGAGAAATGGAGAGAGAGAGAAAGAGAGAAGGAGGAAAAGGGAGAAGAGAGAGAAGGGGAGGTTATATTGGTTCTTTCTCTGAAAAATCCTAACTGACTTCATTATAATTACTATTTTAGATTTGTTTTTTAAATAAACATTTACAACATAATAAGTTTACATCTTACATGTAACTTTTGAATGCTAGAAAAATCTGTTTGTTGTCTGATGTTAGATGGCTAACTTCCATAGTTATTTGTTTCACTGTGTATCTAGTGATCTACAATTTTGAGATCATCTTTGATAAATTTTACTATATGATTTACATGATGACTGAAATTGAAAGCATTTTTTTTTTGTGACAGTACTTTGTGTTTCTTTCATTTGGTGCCCAGGTAGAGTTAGCAGTGTTAGCATGCTGGGGTAAACTTCCATCTCTTGTTGGCATGTTGTCTTGAAGTCTCACCTTTGGCAATCTCTACTCCATGTCACGAATTAAAGACATTAATTTGAACTATTACACAACTTCACATGGATCATACTTATGTGCATTTGGATCATATACTTTCGGCTACCTGAGGGCTTATTTATTCCCTGTGAATATATACTCATATACATATGTATGTAAACATAAACATTTTATGTAAAATTTAATTAGTTCTGGTGAGTATACCATGTCAACTTGACACAGACTGAGTTGTTTTGGGAAAGAGAACAGCAACTGAGAAAATGACACTAATACATTTTTCTGTAGGCAAGCTGACAGTGCATTTTCTTGATTGATAATTGTTGTAGGAGAATCCATTGCCACCCCATGGGCTGATGGTCCTGGGTGCTATAAGAAAGCAGGCTGAAGCCTTGGTGTATCTACTCATCAGGCAAGCTGAGCAGACCTGCTTGAACCTCTGATGTCCTGGAATTCCAATTGGATGCAGTGAAGACACAGTGTCAGAGGCTTATCAATTTACTCTTCCCCCAACCCCTCTTCTAATATCTCAATACCCATAATCAGCTTGAAGAAGTTAATCAAGACTCGGCACCCCTATTCCCTGGGCTTGGGGACTGAGGTGGTTACTATTGGACTGTCTTTCTAGGGAAAAGTAGTCGTTTTGGTGGAACAGGGAGGATTAGCTAGGATTTATTGCATAGCCATAACCTACTGGTAGAAATATGTATAATTGTTATTAAGATGAAGTTATAATTTCTTAAATGGTACAAAATTTACTTTGATTTCAAATTTAAGGTTTTCATTGGCACAAGCTTCTTATTAATATAAAAGTGAGGTTAATATTGTTACTATCATAGGCATTGTGCCTGTATAACACATTTAGGAATACAAGGCTTAGACACAGTCCTTCTTTAACTTTTTATACTTATTTGAGATGGTTATACTGTGAGTTAAGAGCCTATAGCAAATTCATGGCTTTGAGTTTATTGTTAGGGTGTTTTCTACATTTTCTTTAGAAATAGTTGAGAAGAGTTAACAGACAACAGTCCAGATTGCCTTACATGGATAGTTGATTTTCAAAACATCAGAAATCCACAGAATTGACATTACAAACATCTCTGTATTAATGTTCATTTTGATTAGAGACCTGTCTGCTCCTGACAGCTTCCTGTCTTATATTCTAAGAAGAAATTGAGCATCTTTGGAGTTATTCCAATTGTGGTGAGACAGCCACTAGGCAAGAATTGCCTCTTTCCATCTACAGACAAATTACTGTCCAGAAAAGGACACATTTGCAGAATAGTCAACTGATTATATCTGCCAAGACAGAGTAATCAGCCCTTAATAATTCTGCATCACTAGGTCTGTCAGATGATCCTGGGCCAGAAGGCTGAAGATCAGATGCTCCAACATTCTGTAGTATAGGGACTGTCGAGGTGTTCAGCGGTCTCTATAAATTGGCTAAGTTTTAGAAGCTATGCTTTGTGCTTCCCATAATTTCAGTTAACTCAGTCATTCTGGATTTCTGAGGGGGTTGAAAACTTATAGTCTCATAGCCAATCCTTGCTATTTACTTTGAGAGAAAAAATTTGAGAAATGGTTTTCAGCTGACATTCATTCTAAATTCAAGAAAAAAGCCATGGTTCAGAACTAAGTCTTTTATTTAGGAGAGATGACAGAGGTTCTGCTTAGTCAACAAAATGATGGACTGGGTATTAAGTCTATCTTGCACCTTACTGACATATATTGGTATAGTTATTCTCTAACTGTACTTTGAGAGAAAAAGTTTTATTTTAACAGGAAGAGTGATATGTAGGAGGAACTAAGGTGGGAGGAATACGGAGAAGAAGAAGAGAAGGAGAGGAGGAGGAGGAGAAGGAGAGGAGGAGATAGGCGATGAGAGAGAAAGAGAGAGGGGGGCCAGACATGGAGGCAGATGTTCACATATCTCTGCCAGTCAAAGATAGTTGATATATCTAGGTTATGTATTAGGTTACACTTCTGATTGATATTGAGCATTACTAAACTTATAAAGCCTTTGGTTAATATTTAAAAAATTATATAAAAGCAAAAAGGAGAAGGGGGCATGGGATAGGGGTTTTCTAGGGAGGGGAAATGGGGAAAGGGGATGGCATCTGAAATGTAAGTAAAATATCCAATAAAAAATTATAATAAGAAAAAAAAAGAAAGAAAGCAGGCTGAAAAACCCATGGGGAACAAGCCATTAAACAGCACTTATGCATGGTCTCTGCATCAATTCCTGCCTACAGGTTCCACCCAGCTTGTGTTCCTGCCCTGACTTCCTTCAGGGATGGACTGTTTTACACATTACTTATAAGATAAAATAAGCCCCTTCTTTATCAAGTTGCTTCTGGTCTTCATTTTATATCACAGCAATAGAAACTCTAAGTCCCTCTAAATTTGCTCAGGTATACAGATGGATTGCCAGGACTTATAAGTCTCTTTAGACAATAGTCATATAGATAATTAATTAATGGTAAACAAAGGGCACTATTAGTAAATATAACTTAATTCATAATCATTGAAACCTATTGGAATTTGCTAAAATGAACTATTTCAATAATTTTTAAAATGTTTAGAATTATGCTTCTAATAGAATGTTACAGATTTAAGGATTTGTAAATAAAATGGTTAGGTACTGACCAAAAGTGTATTTCTATCAACATTGAATTATGTATCTTCTTACACTGTAGTGCTGGGGTGGCATTTATCACTAATAATATAGAAAGCCAAAATATCTGCTTGAGGTATTTTTATACTTGGAGGAATATTATTTTTGATAGCAGGGAGGACAATGACTGAAAAAATATTAGTCAGAAGATGAGACAATTTTTCCTATACATGAATCACAGGTCCATGGAAACCAAAATTTTAAAAAGGTTCATCATCATCTAATCCATCCTTTTAAAAAAATCTTTCAGAATCTAAAGGAAAAGGTCTTGCTTCTTGTTTCATTCATTTTTAAAGGCCCTTCATATCTATCTTTCCCTTTGTGAACTATGCTCAGCACATTATAATTTCCATTGTACAAAAGTCATTCAAAACGCCTTAACTTAGAATGGCAATGTTCTATTAAAATGTTAAAAAGGAAATGTAAATAAAGAAAGATGTTCCATTGTATGAAATTCAGAAACTATATTACATGATAGTATAAATTATCCTAAGTCTTGAATAAAATTAACAAATGTTGTAAAGAGAGGAAATTTAGATAAATCAACCATCTACTCTTCCTCTACTGAGGTTAGGAAGTTAATATATGGCTGAAAGTCAGAGAAGGCACATGAGAGTGGACATGTCTGCAACCTTCTTAGGCCAAGGCCAACTCCCAGCATAGCACAGCATCTCCTATTATAAGATGAACCTTCATTCTTTATGCTTCTACAAAACACCATTTAACTTTAGTGACTGACCTCTGCCTTCTTAAAATGCATGCCACTAAAAACCTTTTAATATCCACAATTCTCAGGCAGATAACCCTAAAGTTTAAACAATTTACTTAGGATTTATCTTCAGCATAATTTTCCAGTTTTTCCCCACACATCTGTGTTCTTTCCCCACCCCTTTCCCCTATGTTTTGTTATCTAACACACCTGCTATTATTATTTTTTCTTGTTTACAAAATTTTATTTTATTTTTTGTCTTAAACTTTTTTGTGTGTGTTTTATTTTTTATTATGTTTACATTTCAGATTTTATCCCCTTACCCCATTCCCCCCACCACCCAGGAACCTCCTATCCCATCTCCCTCCTCATGCTTCTATGAGGATGTGCCCCCACCTACCCCCCCCAATCCAACCTCCCCACCCTCGAATTCCCTTTCACTTGGTGTTCAGCTTTCATAGGATCAAGAATCTCCCCTCCCATCTATGCCCTACAAGGCCATCCTCCCCTACATGTACAGATGGAGTCATGGGTCCCTCCCTATGTGCTCCCAGGCTCGTGGTTTGGACCCTGGGGAGCTCTGGCACCTGATATTATTTAATAAACCCTTTATTGCCTGAACAATTTATCTTAGAATCTATTTCAATTTCTACCCACCATTTCCACCCAATTCTATAATTATTTACCGAAGCTTTAAGCAGTTTCTAATTTTTTGTTCTTTTTATTATTACATTTTAAAGTTATTTTAAAATTTTTATAGAATATATGTTTATTGTATCCTTTCTCTTCCTCCAGTTCCTCCCAAATCCTTACCAATTCCCTACATACTCAAGTTCATGTTCTTTCTCTGTCTCAAAAGCAAAATGAAAACAAAAAAGACAAAAAAATATAGAACTTTAACAACAACAACAAAGCACACAAGCGCACGCACGCACACGCACACACACACACACACACACACACACACACACACACACATACACACACACACACACACCAAACATGGAGTCTATTCTGTGTTGTTAAACTACTCCTAGACGTAAAACCTGACCTGAAGTATGATTGATATACCCAGTGTTGCTCCACTGGAAAAAACTGGCTTTGCCTTTCCAAGTGGAAATCAATTACAAATAGCTTTTTGGTAAGCGGTGTAACATTGAGTTCACTTTCCCATCCCCATGCCTAGATTTTGTGCCTTGAATTTGTACAGGTCTTATACATGGTGTCATAATTATCAGTGGCTTCATATAAGCATTAGTCCTGCTGTCTCTGAAAAAAAAAAAAAGTTTTCTTGGAGTCATCTGCCACCTCTGGATCTTACAAATTTTCTGCCTTCTCTTCCACATCATTTCTTCAGCCTGGAGGGGAGGGATTCAATGTAAAAACAAATTCCATTTAGGGCTGAGTGCTCAAAGATTTTTTGCTGTCTGCACATTGTCCAATTGTGAGTCTCTGGGTTCATTACCATCTTCTCTTAAGAAGATTCTCTGATGAACAACGCATTTACTTATCTGTAGAACAGCAATATGCCAGTAGGATTGATCTCATTTCTGTTAGTTTAGCAGAATAGTAACAGTAGGTCTTCCCCTAGAGCCCATGACTTATCTGATCTGTGCTCTTAGCTTCATTTGTGTAGTGTTATATATCTCATAGGTCTTAATCAGAATGTGGCTAGTTACCCAACCCCATAACATTTGTGCCAGTATTGTACCAGTATATCGTGCAGGCAGATGATTGTTGTAAGTTTCAGAGTTTATGGCTGGTTGAATTGATGATTTCCTGCTTCTTCTAATATTGTTGATAATACCTTCCAGCACTGTGAATGCCAGTCCATAAAATGAAGCTTCTAATTGGGTACCAGCTCAATTTCTCCATCTTCAATAGCACAGTGAACAGTATCTTCAGGAAGATGGCCTTTTCCATCATATTGTTGAAGGTAGCTGATGGCATTGGCAATAGCATGCAATTTTGAGGAGTCATCTATGGAACCCTCTGGACAATGACACATACTATATTTGAAAATCAACTGACTCATCTAGCACAAATCAATCTCTCCACTAATATTTTTCCCTATCAAAGCACTGTATTTTAGTTATAAATGTGAAGGTGTTAATCCTACTAATATATGTGCTCTTTGTTGTAATGAAGTACATAAAGATAATCTTTTATTTCTCCTATCAGTTTTGTAATACATAGAATTCATTGAGTATTAATTTTTTAGTAGGTGGTCTACTAATTGCTCTTATAACCTAGCTATTTGAACAAGTAAACAGATAATGTGTAATAAAGATATATAAATATGTAATATATATGCACACATACAGAAAGTACAAGTGGGATAAAATCCCTCAGTACCTACAATATAACTAGCTTCTGACAACTTCTTCAACCTTCTAGCGCTTGCTTCCTTACGAGTAAAATAAATTTACAAGTACATCCAATTCAGAAGATTCCTGTAGGGTTAAATTACACAATACTATGTAGGCTTGGGCATATTCAACTTGGGACTCAAAGAATTCAGGTACCCCAGGAGTCCCCAGGAAAATAAATATCCTTAAGCTAATTTGAGATTTTTAGCTGATGGTTTTTCATAACTTGATCACACATTTCTTTTTTTTTTTCAAATTTAAAACACTTTATTTATCAATATTTGTATAAACATATATACTTATACATGTATACATATATACATACATATATAAATGATAATTAAATAATAAAATGTATTTAAAAAAGTATGGGGGGTTGGGAAGAGTGGGAGGAAGGAGAGAAAGGGGAAAGTTAGGTAAATACAGTGTTCATATATGAAATTCTCAAAAAGGAATCCAGTTTTTTAAAATGTTCAACAGATTAACTAGCATTTTACAATATGAAAGTAAATATGACCTATAATTATGTTGAAGGACATTTTAACTCACTACAAACTTGATCACACAGTTCTTAAGAATGAACTTTACAAAACCACATGTTGGAGTGTCAAAAGTTTGGATTTTCTCTTAAATGCCTGGCACAAGTAGAAACATATAAAAGTCAGTTGCTATTATGATGATTATTTTCACACGTTCACATGATTGCTGTTTAAAATGAATCACTATGAAAACAGTAATTAAAAGGAAAGGACCAAGATTCAAATATTTGATAGAACATGGAAACATTATATGAGTGCCACGTGACAGAATTTTATTTAAGTGTATGCTGATGGAAACCCACAGCAGGTCTTGCAAGGTTGTAATGGTGCATCATTCACATACATTCTCCTGCATCGTGCTGAAGTTCTATATTGACTGGTAAATATCCCTTTCCACTAATTTTATATTGAATAATAGTTAAATATAACACAGGCAGCAAAGAAGTAGAGATGTCACTTTCAAATTTGCAGAATCACTTTATTTGCTAGCAACAATCTATAGGCATATATCTGTGCCCAAAAATCTATTTCTCCAGGAAGAACCTGCTTTGTTACCAAACAGAATACAAGATTTTAATATTGTTATCTTACACATGACTAAAACCCATTGGATTTGGCACCTAGGGTTTTCCAAAGCAAGTTTTGGGAAACTAATTTTACTTATACTGCCCACTAAAAAAATTCTTTAAAATCCTATCCAAAAGCTTCCTATAAAGAGTCTTTTCAGTACATTCTACCACTCCTAAAAATGAGGACTCCTCCTCCATAAGTTTTTTTCTGGCATAAAATACCAAAATAAAATGAAAATTATAATACAGATAAGAATTTCTTGAACTGTAAAATTTTGTCTCACTTAGTAATTTGGTAATTTTGAACTTGTTATGAATAATCTCTCTGACATTTCTCCATTTTGATACCTAGCATCAGTAGTTAGTTCTGAATTGGAAAGTGCTTAGGTTTATCTTCCTACTGTTTTTTTCCCTTCTCCCACTATTCACACCCTCAATTAGATTTTCTTGGGAAGGTTCTTGGAGCTAATTTTAAAGTGACTTTACTGAACCCATGCTGGAGTTACCATTGCAAACCACAGTTTCTCAAGCCTTAACAGTAACGTTCAAAGGACGATAATTATATCTGATCCTGGTATTCTTTAAGCACATATAAGACTAAGTACAAGACTGTATGGTGCTCAATGTGATGTAGGCATGACTCCATCTTTTTTTTTTCACAGGTGCTCTCAGGATCTGATTAAGTTTTTTTGTTCTTGCTGTTTTGTTTTGTTTGTTTTTCCAAAGACAGTGTTTTTATGTAGTTAACACCACCAGAAGCACAGCAGCAAAGAAAATAATATTTTAAGAATAAAAGTTTTCCAAAGCAGTTACAGTCAAATGCTTTATCCGATTTTTCCACAATTAATTCTTTATGAACTTGTCTCATGGTGTTTTCTAAAATAAAAGTCCATGATACCTTGTCTTGTTCTTATTTCAAATCCTATTTAAAACTCTAACCTAGAGATCCACTATTTCAATTTTGTGTAGTGTGCAATATAAAGGATATTTTAGCCTTGATGGTAACCCACAAACTGTACAGAATATGAATAAACTTTCCCTGTCCAAACAAACCCAAATTTAAACCGGAGATGGCTGTATCTTAACATCAGTAGCAAGAAAGAGAAAATGGATTAAATACACAGACAGGTTTAGGAAAAAACATGTCTTTCAGCTTCAAAGATATAAATTATTTCTTTTGAAGAAGCAGAGATATTTGAGGTTGTAAATTGCAATGTCAAATTAGGTAGAAATCTTCAACTTAGCTCAGTCAGTTGCAAAACCATGCAGGATACTTTTGGACCCAATATTCAGAAAGAGATTGTATCGCCTGTGTCATAGAATAGACAGATGTGGTGTGGTAGATATAAGTGTGTGTGATATGCCTGCACCTGGAATATAAGTCTCAGCCTTGTACTTACTTAGAACTCAAAGGTCTACCTAAATTGAAGAATTCAAAAGATACAAATGAAGATTACGTGATGGATAGAATAAGTTTCCATGGATGCACTGAAGACAAAAGTAGCACATTTGAAATTTCTAAACAAGACCTCAAGGGAGAAATTGTTAAGGAAACAGACATTGGTATCAGTAAATTTTCAATTTCATATTTTGTAAAGAAAAGGGATGAATATAAAAATAATCTATACTATTTAGGGCTAGAATAATGAGATGAAATTACAAATAAAACTATTATCTGTGAGATCTGTCTAAGCTCAAACAAGGAACCATCAAATTCTGTGCAAGCAAGATCCAGAGAATTGCACCATCCACGTGACACAGATGAGCAGACTCTCTGGTCCAGCTCAGAGCCCCTGAAAGCATCCCACGAGATCCACAGGATGATACAAATGTGTATTATATCACAAAACTGCTATCATTGTTGCAAAAAATAAATTAGTAGGGAGAAAATTATTTTAATTTTGTCTTATTCTGCTATTAAGAATGGAAAATTGATGGAACTGGAGCTCATCACACCAAGCAAAATAACCCAACTCAGACATGGTGTTTTCTTTTAGTTGAGAACCCTAGATTATATATTGATATATTAAAACCATTCATGTGTGCAACCTGAATGCAGAAGTGGGGTTGTCTGAGAGAATGAAGAAGACTAGTGGGAAGAAGAGGGAAGAAAGGAGGAGAAAGTGAGCATGGTGCAAGTATATTATATAGTTGGAAGAAAGTGTCTGTGGCACACATTAGGCACACTGAATACATGCCAATAAAAATCGAAGTAAAATCAAAGATAATGATCTCAAGATCAGTAACAGGAAGTTTATTCAATACTTTAATTATCTCCTCCAAGTAGTTATATATTATTTTACTATTATTGCATGCTTAGATAATCATTCTTTGTGGTATACCTATGAGAGCTTCCAAGGTGATGAAGGAAGGCCTGCTTAAGTCTTTGGAATAGGGAAGTTAAAATACCATTGTGTCAATTTCTCTGCACACACACATGTCAACTATTGTTCTAAGTGTATGCATGCCATATTGGAGTCTGAATATTGACACAAGTTCCAAAAATATATACAACAGTTCTCAGAAGACATAAGTTCCTAAAAATTCTACAAGAAAAACACTTGAGTTATTTTTTATGCCTTCTACTAGAATCTAGATTACAATCTTTAGTGTGAGATATGTGCATGTGTATATCCCAACTGCTCAGAAAACTGACCCAGGAGTCAAGAACAGGAATTCACAATCATCCTGAGTAAATTAAGCAAGGCCATGCTCTTAAAAAATTAAATAAATAAAATATTTTAAAACACACTTCAAAAACTATGCTTTCCTCTATTGAGGCACCAAATCCAATGAAATTTTAAGCACACAATATATACTTTTTAATAATTTTTTTTAAAGTTTTACTTTTTTAAAAAAGTTTATTTATTTATTTGTTTGTTCATTTGTTTATTTTATATGAGTACACTATAGCTGTCTTCAGACACAACAGAGGAAGGCATCAGATCCCACTACAGATGGTTGTGAGCTACCATGTGGTTGCTAGGACTTGAACAGGACTGGTCCTGGACAGGACTCAGGACCTTTGGAAGAACAGTCAGTGCTCTTTACCACTGAGCCATCTCCCCAGCCCCAAGTACACAATATCTTTTATGATTGATTCAGAGACAGAAGTATGAAGAGGTTATTTTATAAATAAAGGAAAGGAATCAATATCAGAACAACAGTTAAGTAAGTGGCAGAATTAGTGAAGAGTGACTAAATCCTCAGTACACGGATCACAAAACGACTGGCTCACTGGGGAGAGGAAGAAAGTCTTTTTCATTACATTTGAATACTGTTAGTTGTGTCTTAACTTCTTTTAGTCTGATCTCAATTCTTCAAAGACCCTGAGTTCCTCCTTTCTATGATTCTTCTCTTCCCTCTCCACTGGGCACTTGCTTTTCCAAGGCTGTGTCAACATCACATTCATCTCGGTTTCACTAATCTGCCCCCCTCACTAACCCCACCCCTCACTAACCCCGCCCTCCACACCTAATGACTTCCAAACGATAAACATACAGCAACTCTTACTTTGATAAGACTTTGACAATGCTTCATAATCCTTTCTTGCATATTTGGCCTCTTTTCAAAGTTCTAATGCTTTGTTTCTTTCCTTCTTCAGCATCTAGCAAGTGCCTTTGCTCTGCACGCAGTTTCAAGATGAATAGAATTAGGTATATGAGTGAAAATTGCTTCAAGAGAAAAATTCCTCCCAGACATCGAATAGATAAAGCAGTATTTTGGTACTGAACAAATCACAGCTCTATGATCATCTTGAGCTGGTAGAAGCTTTCAGTTATAGCCTCTGGCTCTGAAAAAGCCTTAGCCTGTCTTTCCACTCTTTTGAAGAAGTCTTCTTTTCTTCTTCTTCTTCTTCTCTTCTTTTTCTTTCTTTCTTTCTTTTTTTTTTTTTTTTTTTTTGATATATGTAGGTTTTAGTCTACTAATTACTTTTGTACTTATCTCTACTGTGAAATTTTGTAGAGGGTCCTTGGCAAACTTGACCCTCCTAAAGGAGTCTGCTCTGGGCTTTTCCTTTTGATTTGATGAGAGTTAATTCTCTTTTATTCATCTTCTTGTGAGGAATTTAGGTGATCAAATTTTAGTTCAATAGATAAACCACCTGTCAGTCAGATAAATCTTCAAAAAAATGCAAAACACAACTCCATATGTTTTAACGTGGTAAAGAACTGGAGGTTCCAGATAACTAAGCCCCTGAGGACATCAGAGGAATACCCTCAAAGGCAGCAATCACTGAGCAGGTGGTTGGTTTTATCAATTTGTTTACATCCCACAGAACAGAGTCCTATAACTTCCATTCTATGCCACACTTAGTCATTCACACTGAAAAAGTATAAGGATAAATTAGGAAAAGTGGAAAATAAAAACTTTAAGGAGAAAAAAATAGGTGAAGTTCTAACAAATTTCCCACTAGGAATCACATATACTTGAACTTTTTTTTTTACCTTGAAGATAAAGAGAAATAAATAAAGGTATAAGAATGTTCTTTTTAAAAAGAGAAGTCTGTGTTGGCATCCATAGAAGAAGGATACAATATCATTATATTTTAATTAAAATAAAACAATTTTTTTAAAATAAAAAAAATATGTTGCTATACTTGACTGGAAGACAAAAAGATTAAGATTGTAAATGAAGAAAACACCAACTGTGTTCTGAGTTTAGCTTCAGGATATTAGTTCACTGAGCTAGTGTAGCTGCATCTTGTTACTCAGGCCCCAAAAAGAACTTGTGTGTCCCAAGGATACAAAGTTCTCACCTTGAGATCTATTATTATTTTAGCAATGACAGGTGTAGAATTCCTACTCAGAAAAAGTACAACAAAGGTGGAAAGATTCAATTCTGTGCGGTTCAGTGCATTCTTAGTTTACTCTTCCATCTCAGCATGAAACAAACTAATACTTTTCTTTAAGGAATTCTTTCATCTTTACTTCCTTCAGCTGAGGCTATGAATATCAGAATATGGTCCATTCCTCTCAGAGAAAACACTGCTTATAGATTCTCAGGGCTTCAAAAATTATCATCTTATTAGCTTTTCTAAAAAGGCAGGAATCCTTGAGCTTACAAAACAGAAATGTAACCACAACCTTCCAGGTTCTTTACAATTCAGTTTCAGAAAACTAAAGTTGGTTGTTTGACAATAAAAGCCAACCAAGGAGCTTGCAAGAAAATACCCCTCTACAATTCTCCATGACTTACCACAAAACATGATCACACCTTAATAAGACAGAAATTACAAAAAAATTATTCTGTCGATAACTTGCCTTTACTTTTATTTCTTAAAGTCTCAATAATTCATTTAGCAAGCATAAGAATAGTTATAAACAAAAATATAAATTTAGGAGATAAGAAGATGGCAAGAAATGATTATTGTACTTGCTCTTCAGGCACGTTGACATGAGTTCAAAGACTCAGTGAGTAAAAGGTCAGGAATGCCCACATGTGGACCTAAAATCTTAGCATTGTAGAGGGAAGATGCAGAAGAATCAGTGAGGCTTGATGGCTGCCATTAATTCTAGGTTCATTGAGAATCAGAAAAAGGATAATAGCAAAACACCTGTTATCCTCTTCTGACCTCTCCAGCCATATGAATGGGCATATGTATCTGTACAGACAGTTATACCCAAAACACACACATACACAACTCAGACACACTCTCTCACACACACTCACACATATACACATCCATACACACACTCTCACACACACATTCTCACACACTCATACACCCACACACACTGAAACACACACTCTTACACACACACTCATACTCACACACTCACATACACACATACACACACATACACACACATACACACACACACACAGCTTAGATTTAAAAAGCTAGGTTCACTGTAATGATAACCAAGAATATGGCTAATTTAAAAAATAAAAATTCTCACCCTCCTAAAATAATGCTCTTTGACACTTCTTATTTTTGTCACATTTCATACAGGAAAGGAAGAAAAGGAGGGAGGGAGGGAAGGAGGGAGGGGAGAGGGAGGGAGGAAAGGAAAGAGGGAGTGCACAGGTGTGCACTTGGATGAAAAATAACTTATAAGGAAAGCACAAAACAACCCCAAAAAGGAATTAATCAGACTCTTTTCTCACCTTAGAGTGATTGATGCAGATGTTTTCAGGGGGAAGAACATCTGCTGTGCATCAGTCTCAACAAGTGTGGTGTCACCATGAAGCCAGTGCACACTCTTGTGTTTACAACCTGGCAGGACTCATTTCCCCCTGCTCTGTCTCTGCAACTCACCATGTATAGGAAATTAATTATTCTAGACAAATTAGCTCCACGGTAGTGGAGGTAAACTCCCTTGATTCACAGCCTCGAAGACAGAGAAATCCATGAATGTTAGTAAGCAAGAGAAGAAAACATGGCAACTTTTGCTAACATTTACACTGAGCTTGTTAGCTTGGTTTTTTGTTTGTTTGTTTGTTTGTTTTGGGGGGATTGTTTTTTTGTTTTTTGTTTTTGTTTTGTTTTGTTTTTTGTCTTTTTTTCTGATATTTATTTTCCTAAAACAAAAGAGGCACATGGCAACTAACTTAGGATGAATGCCCATTCATGTCAGGAAGTAATTTTAAGGGACAGCTAGTTGTTTGTTAGATCCTCAATTCATGTTTCTTAGAATTTTAGCAAAATTTTTTAACAATTCTGTTTCAGAATTACTTGATAGAAAGCTATGAAAATTTAAATTGGATCATATTTTTGTTAGAAATGGTTAGAAATTAATAGTAAACACTAGAAAATAACATTTACAGGTTTTCATACACGGTTAATACCTAATTTTAAAAGTAAAATATTACAAAGGACATTTAAGATTAGAACCCACAAAAGTTTAACTTACAAATCAACACAGAAGTTAAGACAGGAATATAAATATAAATAGAACTTGGTTTTTGTGACTCACTGAAAAATTTACAAAATAATAATGTAGAGAAAAGACTATGTGTTGATTATCTAAATATAATTGAAAATATGTTCTTCCTTGTTTAAGTCACCCATTATGAATAAGTATTTCTGTTTCCCATGTTCCTGTGGGATATCTCAGGTCAAATGTCAGCTGTGGCCTCAGAATGGCCTCTTAAAATCATGTCTGGCCTTCCTCTAAAAGCAGGTGCATGAAATAAACCAGCAGGCAGTCAAACTTGAAATTGCATTTGTGTGCCCTAAATCATGACATTCAGTTTTGAAGAGAAAGAAGAAAGCACAGATGTCTTTTCACCAAAGGATCCATCTCTGTGGAGAAAAAAGAAGGAGGGGGTGGACAGGAAATCTCAGAGACACAACACATTCCTGTTTGCTCCACTGAGCGCTTCCACAGACCTTCTTTGTGTCATACAGAATGGAGACCAGACTTTCACAAGTGGCCAGGCCAAGATCGGAGCTGCACATTCTCAGCCGTTTTCTGTATTCACTCAGCTTTCTTTACATGACAAAATATAAAGACAATCTTATACTTTATCATTACGAATCTTACTTCTGGAGTAAGCAGGAAATGTTTTGTGCTATTCAGAGAGGAAGAGACAAGCATCTGGACCACATTGAGACCATTCCCTTGAAGACAGTAACCTTCTACATCCACTAAATCCTCCACTGTTTTAGAATCTCACATGTAATCAGCAAATTCCCTTAGAAAAAACATTTTAAAAAAGTCTAAGTCTGGAAATGAAATTTGAACACTAAGATTAAGCTGTGCTGTACACCCGCATGCACGTCTTCAAATGTGAATATAGGGATGTTTTCCAAATTTCGCTGTTGGTCTATGGTCTATTTTAGTTCTTTTTACTTAGATACATATTTTAACATTTTGAAAATACAAAAAAATGAAAGTTTTTATATATAACTTCAATTTCTCCCTTTCTCTAAAAGAAAAAAAAAAACCTATAATGTAGCACACGCCTATAATCCGAAACTTGAAAAGCTAAGGTGGGATGATCTAAAGGGCAAAGCCAGCATGGGCTCTACATAATGCACACTACACACAATACACACATGCATGCACACACGGGTACATGCATGTACGCACACATGCACGTGCATACACACAGATATACATACACTCATGCACACAAGCTCACACACAGGCATACACACACATACTGCACATGCACACACACATGAACACACACTTACACATGTGTATACACACATACACACACATACACATG
>JANHMN010000004.1:153642983-153673031 GCA_030674055.1 Rhabdomys pumilio
TGTGTGTGTGTGTGTGTGTGTGTGTGTGTGTGTGTGTGTGTGTGTGTTTATGTCTGTCTGTATGCCTACCTGCCTGTCTGTCTGTGTATAACTGGGTATTGAACTCAAGGTTTAACACATGCTAGACAGGACTATAAATCCTTTTGTTAAATTTTTAGACAGAGTCTCAGTATGTCATTTATGCTGACTGGAGGCTTCAAACTTTCCATGCCTCTGCCTTAGCCTATAATAACCAGAAATTACAGGTGAATGCCACAAGGCCTACCTTTGTGCTTTTTGTCTTATTTCTTCTGTTTTTATTTGGTCTAAAGCTGTTCCTGGAACAGAAAGTATACTAATATTAAAACATGAAAGGAAGGAAAATAAACTACAAAGTGAAATGCTGGATTCTACCAGCACAGGGCTCACTATGATTTGTGATAATACATAAACACACACACACACACACACACACACACACACACACACAGAGAGAGAGAGAGAGAGAGAGAGAGAGAGAGAGAGAGAGACACAATTCTTTCTATGTGCTATCAAGTTTTCTTCTACATTAGTTTATTGAGTGGGCTGGGAAGTAAATGAAAGGCTTCATACGTGTTAAAAAAATGTGCTTCATCTCAGTGTCACAACAGCTAATTAAATAATTCACATTTTGGTTGTCTTTTTAAAAAAGTAGAAGACATTACATAAACCAACCCACAAAAACTGTTAAGGCGTGGAATGCTGGAAGGAAGCACAAGTACTAATTCAGCCTGAACTGAGATGGCTTGAGTTCGGATGATTTCTTCTTCTAGGGTCTTTAGAATCTGGCCTCAGCCTTGCCCACTTACTAAACAGACATTAAACAAACCAGACTGTCCAATTCAAAGTCTGCTAGCTGCAAGGAAGTTAAAAAAGATAAAAACACTTCGGGCAGATTGCACTTTGTTAAGATCTTTGCTGCTCAAGGGTTAGTGTTGAAACTGGCATTGTAATGACTGGCTCGGGCATGCCTGAACTGGTGTCAGGAAGACACAGCCAGATCTTACCTACACTGTTACATAAATAAACATCAGAGGAGATGGGAGTCAGAGGACAGAGTGATGAAATAGCATCAGTTGCATTTCAATTTAAATGCGCTCTCAAGCTGGAGATTGGCCAGTCCAGTGCTAAGTTATATATTTGGGAAAAGGTCACCTGCTATAAGCCTCAGGATATGCTTCTCATAGTTTACTATAAGTAGAAGATCTATAAAGAAAACCATTTATCCTTTCAGTAAGGTAATGTGCCATATTTCAAAGATTGTTTTTGTTGTTGGTAGTTTTTTCGTTTTGTGTTTTGTTTGTTTGTTGTTACAGAATCACCTTTATCACCGGTTTCCTAGCTGACTTGAACAAGATCGGGAAATCATTTTCGATTAACAAGGAGGAAAACCACAATAAGAAAATGTGCCTTCTAAGACTAAATTTCCTCAAACAGCCTTGCTTTTCTAGGATTATAATGGCAGACAATGACATGCTTGCTCCCAAGTAACTTAATACTTGATACCCACCCTTTGCAGACATCCCCCTGCCTGGGCACTGCTTCTCTGTTGTGACCACCCTACAAGGTTATCCCCACAAAGGAAAAGGACAGTGCTGTTCCCACAAATCCAGCGGAGACAATGCCATCTCCTGGAACCTGCCTGGGACAACAAACTGCCTTCCTCCAGACACCTCATCTGACTGAAGATTCCCGAGACACAAACTGAGATCCAGAGACACGTGCTGAGTTCCACAGAGGACAGACCTAGACCCTCCAGCTACACATGAACCCTCTTGCCAAAGTCAAATGGCCATTGAACTTGGGAAAAGTTACATGTTCGTAAGGAAAACACAATGTCTATCTAGATTACTCAGATGTTATTACCCTCAAACTGTACAACCTGTAAAACAATTGATTGGTTCAATGATCCCTTGCCTTCCCAATCCTCACCTGCACTCTCCTTACCTTGTGACTTAATTGTGCTACCCCGTACAGCCTGTGTAGTGTTTTCTTTTGACTTCCACCTCATCCAAAATTTTCACTACAAATGACAGAGTCACTCCAGTGACGCCCCTCCTTTTAAAAAAGAAAAAGGAGGAATTGTGGAACTGTGGACCATGAAAGGATAGCATGGTTTCTGGTCCAGTACTGACTAGAGATGGCTGGAGATCCAACAGGTATACCTGCAAGGGACAGCATGCATTTCACCACACTCCCAGACTCCAGGCTCCTGACAGGAGGCCAAAGACCTCTATTGATCCTCACCTTTCAGTCATGTATAGCAACGCCCCTACAGCCCCTCCCAAAGAAAGGTTTGTGGCCTTCGGTCATGTAGCACAGGTAGAGGGCATGACTACAGGCTGTAGAACCTAACGAGATCTCCATATTAATGAGATACCTAAAGGCCAGAGGGCATAGCCAATAAGCATTCCTTCCCAGATCCTCCTTCTCCCTGCAAAGGTATTTAACCTCAGGCCTGCCCTGAGAGCAGCGGGATACAGCTTCATCCACTTTCCACCATAACAATAAATGTCTTAAAACCATGGATTTCCTATCATACTTGGGTCCCACCGTGAAGGACCATGGAGAAGGTCTTCAACCAATGAGCCACCACCTAGCCACCTAATCTCCCACCAGAGGACTTCTCGGCATTCCAGCTGTGTAGGACCACCAACTCAAGCAAGCTAACCTAGCCAACTGTGACTCAGCCAAGTAAGTCGCCTTGTTCAAGAGTTTCATCCACCCTGTGTGTGTGTGTGTGGGGGGGGGTCGCCAGAGCTTCTCTCCCTCTCCCCTTTCTGCTGCGGACTGGTCCAGTCCCCCATCTCAGTCTCTTTCAGCCTCTCAGCAGCGCCTAGGAGCCCAAGAGCTGAGACCAGCTGGCCTGGAGACCCCCAACCCAGGAGCTCTGCCCCCACGGGACCTCAGACTGGGATCTCCCCACACCCTGCAACTTCTCACAGCCCGACGTCCACCCAGTGCTGTGTGGAGTAAACTCAGTCAAATTCCCATGCTTCTGCCCTCTGAGTAGAGGTTCCAGCTGCCTGAGGCGGCAGATGTGCAAGAACCACAACTTAGCCCAACAGGACCTATGCCCACACATGGGCACCTCAGCCCCACAATGGATGTTACTTACTGGCTTGCTTCCTCTGTCTGGCTCAGCTTGCTTTCTTATGGAATCCAAGACTACCAGCCCAGGGATGGTACCACCCACAAGGAGCCCTCCCCACTTGATCATTAATTGAGAAAATGCCTTACAACTGGATCTCGTGAAGGTATTTTTTTCAAATGAACATCCTTTCTCTGTGATAACTCCAGCTTCTGTCAACTTGAAACAAAACCAGCCAGTACAGGGGCACTCTTCAAACTTTCATTTATAATACATATGCATTTAATTATTTATATAACCTCAATGGGATTATTTCTTTTTTAAATTTTACTCTTAAAAATAATATTAGACTTGGTGCTATCATAGATTTTAGATATTGGTCTAAATCTTACCCTGGAAACCAGTGTTTCATTAACAGCACCTTTTCTAAGCAAGAAAACTCTATGGAACTGGGTACTGTCCTGTGCATTATAAGATATATGAAGCATTCCTTGGTTCTAACTACATGATGCATTAACACTTAGCTGTGACAACTAAAACTCTTCCCAGACATTTAGCAATGTCTCTTTGAGAAGCAGCATTACTTTGTGTTTGTGCTGTGAAATTCTGTACTAAACGGTTGCCAGGAATCCTCCTGCACCTAGATTCTATTTCAATGAACTGAGTAATAGGAAATGAAGGCTCCAATTAAACATTTATAGTGTGAGCTGCACATACATTAAGATGATCAGCATGGCATTTGTGGCATTTGGATCACTGCCTCTCATTATTCAATGTCCTCTATGTCACCTAAAAACAAACCATTAATATGTGATAGTCAGCTCAAAGGCAAGAGCTTTCCGAATTATTTCTTGATTCTCTAAGGTAAAAGTGACTCTCTTACCAAGTCCTCTTCTCTTCCCTCCCTCTCACCTCCCTTCATCTTTTTCTTCTTTCCTTGGGTTTTTTTTAAAGACTTTTCAAATGTATGACTATGTGGGAGGGAGGTATATGCATACATGTGGGAAAGGCCAGAAAGGCCAGTGGAGGGTGTTAGATTCCCAGAGCTACATACAGGCTGTCTTGAGTCATCAAACATGGGTTCTATGAACTGAACTCAAGCCCTCTGCAAGACCAAGATGCACAGTTAACTGACGAGCTTGTCTCTTCAGCTCCACTTCTTCCAGTTCATTTATTATATTTCACAAACCACCATGATCAGTGCTCCTCTAAGGTCCAGAATGAAGTACTAAAGACAAGGATTAAAAATCAAATCCAAGAAACCAATCATCTTAATTTGTGACATAATGAGAAATACTTTAATTTTAAAGGAAACCAAACTTTAAAATGGCAAGTATAGATTGAGTATTCTTGAAATCTATAATTGCAATGAATTTGCCCTCTTTATTTTTTTGGATGGTATATGGGTATTGTTATAAATATCAAATGTGATACTCAACTGTGTATGACCTCCACCATGTTTATAGGGAAAGATTTTTTTCTTTTTTTATTGGATATTTTATTTATTTACATTTCAAATGTCATCCCCTTTCCCAGTTTCCCCTTCACAAACCCCCTATTCTATCCCCCTCCCCCTGCCTCTATGAGGGTGCTCCCCTACCCACCCACTACCACCTCACAACCCTGGCATTCCCTACACTGGAGCATAGAGTCTTCAGAGGACAAAGGGCCTCTTCTTCCAATGATGCCAGATAAGACCATCCTCTGCTACAAATGTAGCTGGAGCTATGAGTCCTCTTTTGGTGATGATTTAGTCCCTGGGAGCTCTGGGGGATCTGGTTGGTTGATATTGTTGTTCTTTCTATGGGGTTGCAAACCCCTTCAGCTCCCTCAGTCCTTGCCCTAACTCCTGTGTTGGGGTTCCATGCTCATTCCGATGGTTGGCTGCAAGCATCCAGTTTTGATTCTACATGAAATACTGAACTATCAGCATGCTTCTTTTGCATGTGTATGTGTAGTGATGCATTGTGTGTGTGTGTTTGTGTGTGTGTATGATTATGTGGAGGCCAGGAATATAAAACCAACTTTTTTACAATGTAGAATAGTGAACCATGAAGACTTTTTAATGAAGGACTAACATGGTTTGGGTTGTATTTTCACAGGACTACTACATTGCATATATTAATAAGATGAAGAAACAGATAGTAGTTAGGTGGGTACACTTAGGTAGTGAGGATGATCGTACTTAAGCTTGGATGGCAATGGAGATGGTGGGAAGGGGTTAGATTCTTCTAGAAATATTTTGAAGACACTGATCATAGATCCACAGTGAAAGATGCATGTTAAAGGGAGTTTCGAAGACAACATCAAGGTTAACTGAAAAAACTAAGACCTAATGTTTATTCTAGTTGACACTCAATTACTAATGACCTGCCAAGGTCCACATTTTCTATATACATATCATCATTATGATATGTTTTACTGCATAAATAAGTACAAAAGGGACTCCCTAACATCATGGGAAGTACCTATCCACAAGAAGATAGGGTGAAGTCCAGGCACACAGAAAGAGTTTCTGATGAAAGATCACAATAACTGATCATTGCTGCTAAATATGATTTTACACATTGCCACTCTAGGTCAACTAGAACATCTGGTCAAAATTATTATTTCATGTCTAATTATTTATGCACAAGCTCAACACTTACTGACTATGTCCAAGAATTACATAGCAATACTTAGTTATTACTAATACAACAGATATCACCAAGTGTTTGTGTGTATCCAAGACCATAACATGGCAAAAACAAACAAACAAAACACCTTACTATACTTATTCTAGAACAAAAGATAACACTGAGTAGAACTCAAATCTTATATAGCAAACACCTTTTTAAAATTTTTTTTTATTTTTATTGCTTGCCTTTAGTCAGTCAAATAGAATGTGCAAGAAAGTTATGTCTAAAGTGGCTTATGCTTATTGGACATTTGGAGATTTCAGACATTGGAAAATGTTTCAGTGTAGCTGCCTGCAGCTACGGGAACCAGGTTCACCTGAGAGGAAGCCTGGGAATGAAAGGGAATGGAGGGCGAGAGAAACATGGCGCCAAGACAAAGTATTCTGATCAAGGCCCAAAGTTTAATATTTTGCTTTCACATATAAAGGGGGAGCCCCACCCCCCAGAGTCTCTTCTCAGTTCAACCCAGGGGCTGGGCAAGGAGATAGCAGTCTGGAAGGTGTCAAGGCTAGCTCAGCAGGCAGTCCATTCTTAGCTTGGTAGCAGACCTGCAGGGCACCAAGGCTGGCAACGCAATGCCTCCTCTTATGTCCTACTTCGGTCCTACTGTTGTTTGGTCTATTGTGGTAAATGTCACACGCAGGCCTGCTCAGGCCTAGGGGAAGGGCACATTTCAGAGGGCAAAATTGTGTCCCTGCAGTCCTAGCTATCTGAGCAGGGCTTTCTGAAACCATCCTATCAAATCACCCTGTTCCCTGCCTTGGTCAGATGACTTACTGCAGTGATCCTGTGAGTCTATTTCTGCTGTGGTCATTTTGAAGCAATTTAATTAAAAGGAGCTATGGAAATATGGCCACTGATTTCGCTTTCTTGCTAACAAATCCATACATTTGTCATTGACTGAAATATTATCAGCTTTTCTTTCTTCCCATTAGTACAGGCTGTTCTGACAGGATTCAGTGATGTCATGCTTCTGAGTTTGAACAAGGTTAGCAGCACTGAAATGACGGACTTCTCCACTGAAGGAGCTGGAATATCTTTCCATTGCTTTTGTTTGCCTCACAAGCTGCTGAGTTTTCATGGCACTTGGGACCATGATGACCTCTTTTGATCTCTTCTAGAAAATGTAGCCAATGACAAAAACAAATCATCAAATACAGGAGTATAATTCTCTTTTGCATGAAAAAAAACCACTATCCTATAACTATTTCAAAAGAGCCTGATGCTAGGACCATCACCTTAAAAATATGGTTCCTAAAACTGCATATGGGTTTGAGGAAAATAACCTAGGCCTTTGCAATTCTAAGAAAGGTTTGTTTCCAATTGTGTAGTCACTCCTATCTCCCACACACTAAGTTCCGTTTGCTTCCTCTGTCTTTCCATCTTTGTATTTCATTTGAATGTCCATTCATCAGGCCAGAATTGCCTTGTATCTCTGCAAGTGAAAATATTTGCTCTTTCTACTGCTTCATTAAAACAAAATTTTAATACAGTAGCCGTTTTAGGCACTTTTGTCTATTCTTAATGCATTGCAATAATTTATACAGATTGTTAATTTGACCAGATTTACAGTCACCATGGAAACAAATCTCTTCTGTCTGTTAGGGATTATTTAAGGTTAGATGACACAACTAAAGTGTGGACGGCATCATGTAAAATGAATTATTTTAATATAAATGTAAACAATTCATTCATTCATTCATTCATTCATTCATTCATTTATTCAGCAGCTGTGGGTCTTTACCTTTGCTAGTCCTCAATGATGACCCAGAAGAAAACAACACCTATTTAAGGCTTCACCTCAATATCTGGGAAGTATTGATCTACGTTAAGCTAGTCTGGCTACCTCCCAAGCATGCTCCCAACACTTAGAATAAGGCCTTCCATTTTCTGTTGAATTCTCAAGAACTTTATCTTTCTTCCTCCCTGTGGCTTTCTCTTATACTTCTCTCCTCCCCCAGACAGGTAGAAGTTTCTGTTCTTCACAGACAACAGATGATTAGCATCTATGGACAAGGCAAAGAATTAATGGTAAGAATTTGTAAACAAACTTGAGACAGGAGATTCTTGACCTAAGAATTACAGTACAGTGTCTGAATTGAAGAAAGATATGAGGGCAGAGAAATAATCAGCATTGGAATAACTCAAGTATCTCCTTAACATAATGCACAAAGACACCATGCCCACAGCATCATTCCATAGGCTGGGGTCCAGAACTGATGAAAAAGAGACCACAAGCAACATACGCCAAGCAGTCATCACTCTACCTCCTGACTGTGGACACAGTACCACTGGCTGCCTCCTGTTTCTACCAACACACTTCCCTGACATAAGCTAATACATTCCCTGTAATTTAAAAACAAAATAAGCCCTTTCTTCCTTAAATTGTTTTGATCAGGGTACTTTACTATAGCAACAGGAAAAGTAACTAAAATATGCTTCTTCTGCCTTACTCTTTTTTACAAATATTAATCAAATATATTCCAGATGTTTTGTATGTATGTGTTCCTCCCCCGGAGGAATAATTAATAAATATTCACTGAACTCTCACCCAGCAAGAGGCATGTCGGTAGGTACTTGGGGATACTGAAAAATATTAAAACTTGTCTGTCCTCAGAGAGCTCCAATCTACGGAAAAGCCAGAGAACTTTATGAAACTATTGAGCCAATCTTGCATACTGCACAGTCTGTGAGCTGCAGTGTAGGTAGGTGGGCACCAACCTCGTGACATCCTAGTGACATCAGCAGTGGTGTAATGGAATCCCCAGCTAATTAAAAGTCAACAAGAGAAAATATCTCAATAAGGATTATCCAACAAAGAAAAAATAAAGATAGATGGCAAAAGTTCTTTCCTAACTCAAGCTGCACACTTTCCAATATAAAGCTCGCTGAGTTTTAACCACTGGAATTTGAAACAACTCTGTATTAATCTGTCTTCTGGATTTCTATGGGGTAAATCTTCAAAGGAGATATATATATATATATATATATATATATATATATATATATATATATATACAAGTTTGGTGGAGAAAGTCCTTAGGAACAAGATCTGCAAAGAGGGAAGAAAGACAGGATTGGCTGAATAGGGAAGTCAGATTTAAATGTCAGGTTAAAACTCTCTCTTCATATGTGTTCCCTGTTCAGGAAAGAACATTCCTCTTTATGCTGCTCAGCTGTCAGTCATTGAATGCAGGGGTGGCTTCGTAGAAACATTGCTGGGCCAGTAAGTTTCCATTAGCTAATGCAACTCTCAAAAAAAATAATCAGTGGTATAAAGTCAGAGCCATTAGAGTGAGCCCTCCAGCTGCAGAGGTCTACATAGTATATCACAGCCTCGGATATAAATAGTCCAAGAAGCTAAGCCGTACTAGGATAACAAGTTATACTCAAAACTTGAGCAAATGCAACAGCACAGGTTTATTTATTTATATAAGAGTTTTATACTTTATAATATCATTCACAAAATATATGCAGTGAAGCCAGAGTTCTCATGCAGTCAACCATGCTGCTCATTTCCAACCTCTATCTCCCCTCAACAGAATTTAATGACTGGGTCTGAAGATGACGTATGACTGACTCACCAGTTATTGGCCAGAATTAATTAGAATTAATGCAAGGAAACTGGGAAGTATGTTTCTATGTGTTTGGAGAAGAGAGCCATACAAGGGGATCAGAACAACTATATTTACATACTTTCTTGATACTAGAATAAATTACAGTAAAACATGAACTTCTTGGTCAGTCAATCAATAAGTACTAGTCACATTTTATACAGTAGTGCCACATGAAAGGTTTTGATAAATAGTATAAAGAACAGAAAAATATTAAAATATCTAGATGAGGTGGGGAAGTAGAGAGATATCTCAACTGTTGGGGTCATTTGTTGCACATTATGAGCAGGCAGATCCCAGAACCCACATAACAAGCTGGGCATCCTGCAAAAATGTCTGTAGCTCCACATATTACACACACACACACACACACACACACACACACACACACACACACAATTTTGTTGTTTTTTTTTTTTAAGAAAAGATCCTGGTCGAAAGAATTTTCACTACAAAATTTTTCAAAAATGATTCAGTAACCTAAATAATTGGGTCTCAACTTGTGATAATTGATACCAAAAGAAATGTCTAAGAGGGAGAGATGTAAGAAATGATTCCACAAACTTAACATGATTCCTGGAAATTTAAAGACTTCTAAGGGAAAAGTCTGTCTTCTCAGTTAGAATAAGCTCTATCTTCACAAGGTCTCAGGATCAATTATCAATGTCATTTTTTTTCTTAGGGCTTCAGGATAGCTCAGGTGTTAAAAATAAGTATTGCTTCTCCAGAGGACCTGGGTTCAATTCCCAGCACCCACATTAGGTAGCTCACAGGATCCTGCAACCTTGATTCCATGGGATCCAATGCCTTAGCCAATAGCTGCTCAAACATGATACAAATAAAATCACACGGGCACACACATACACAAGAGAAAAATTAATAAATAATTCCTTAAAAATTATTTTTTAAGAAAAAAAAAGGATGGGAAGGGGAAAAAAGGAGATCTGTCTCTTGACTGGTCATGTTCTGAATCTCTGTTTCAACACTTGCTAAAGTTGAGCTGCAGCTGTCCTGGAAGGTTAGATATTTCAAGGGTAAAAAAGTTATAACCTCTACCTTCACGAATGGATCAATTCCAGTATTCTGGGAGTATGTTGGCTACTGTAGCATTGATTTTCTGATTTCACAAGGCCTAGGTTTGGCTCCATATATGCTAAAACACAGTGTCACAAGCCTGAGAAACAATTTGTTGGATAGCAAGTCCAATGAGCTAAAAGTGTGCCTATAAAAAAATATACCGTGATGAACCTGCCTGCAGAATCATATGCCTTCTATTTTAAGAGCTCAACTAAATTGCATCTCTTTGCTGATGTGTGTGGAACACCTCCCGGGGTCTGAGTTCACTGTCTTCATAACTCCTGGCATTACTTTGATTTTTTATACTTCCCCAATACTTCAAAAAAAAAGGTGACTTGATCCATGGCCTTTAATAGAATCAGCTCAGGACACACAGTACATTTTACCTACCTTTTCTGTTGTGGAAAGAATATGAAAATCCATACCAAGTGGTATAGTACCCCACCTGTTTTTTAACTTGATTCTTAGTGTCCTTTAGGGTAAAAAGTTTTATTCCAGCTTTATGTATGGTAATATTTAGGCTTAATGAGATTAAGCTATATTTTCAAAGGTAAAATTAGCTAAATTCTTATACTAGGTGTATTTCAAATATATATGTGTCAGACTCTAAAATTCATCTCCTTTTTAACTATAAAATTCCAACAAAGTTGGGATACACAGGACCCCAGCCTTATTCCAGAATTTTTATCATGTGATCTCCATTTTGATTTTTAAAGTAACTAGTGTTCCTAATGGAGAGTCTCCTAATGTGTTTGCGCCATATGCTTGTACTGAGCTACAGTCTTTCAGAGGCCACACTAGAGAAGCTCTCACATAAGTCACTCTGCAGTTGTCAACATTAACCCCACTCTGTTAATCTGCAAGAAATTAAAGCTAAGACCACCCAGTTTGTTAGACTGAGCCTGAACTTGTTTCTGACATGAACCATACACTAGTTCTCATACGGTAAAACATGGTGTGTTTCATTCTCATTCTGCTGGACAATGCTGTTCCATTTGAATCCATTGAAAAACACACACTTTTAAATGCATCTGCCCATATTGCTATGCAAGAGCAGTTTTCAATGGACCGTGCTTGAGATGAATGGAAACACAGGATGTGTCTATCACACAAAGTGAAGCACTGGAGATTAATGAAACCAGATGTTCCCAGGAGTTGTGGGGAAGGAACAATGGAATGCTTCTCTTCTCTTCCTATTGATTTTCCCTTCGCCTCTTGTTTTCTCAAACACACTGCATAATACAACGTAGTACATAAGCAGGGCTACTCCACAGAATTCAGAATGTGTTACATCCAAGTTGCTAGGTGACCACAGAAGCAATTTGTGACTGTGACAGGAAATTCAAAGATCTCTCTCAGTTCAATAAGTAAATAAACAATACATAAATAAGTATATTGCTATATATAACTATTAACATAATAAATAAAAAGTTAAGAGAAGAGATGATCTATATTACAAAAATAAATGTACTTTAAAAAAGTCTGTAGAGGGAAGTGGACCAGCCTTGAAGGCAGAACTGCAAATGAATCTGAATTCTGAGGTAAAGTGGAAGATGATTGTCTCTAGGCCAGAACACTGTTTGCATTTTCCCCATAGACCTGCCTTGATAGGTAGCCTCACTCTCAAGATGATGGTAGATTCTGAAATCCCTAGTGGGAACTATCTCACGCTGAAAGCTGAAAGCCTGTTATCCTCCAAGGCAAAGTGCTATTCAAAGGGCTGAGTCAGAGAACCTATCAGCACTTGCCATTTAGAACCCTGCATACCTCAGAAGTCAAAAGCAAGACCAAGTGAATGTGAGGGAAATGTAATCACCCCTCTCAACATGCTGCTCAAAATCTCTCCTGTGGTAATCACCAGGAAGCTTCTGGGAGAGCGAACATTTAATCTAAATGTAAAACAGAAAGTGCTCTTGGCCTTCTAAGGTTCAATTCACTGATGGGAAACAGGTCATCTTGTTGCCTTTCTCCTCCCTGGAAATTAGTCAGCATGCTCAGCTTGGAAACCCATCAGCACACCCCTGCTTTCACTTCCTCACAGATAGATAAGAAGTCTGTAATTCTGACTAAGAATGAACACTCTGAAGACACAAAGATTTATGGCAGATAATGCAGTTGATTCATTCCAACGAGGAGATGTGAGACCATAGGTGATGCGAGCAATCAATCTGTATAATAAAATTTCTTCAGTCTAGTACTGCCTATCAGATACGCACAGCATAACCCATACAGAACACAGTCACCACAGGTCCAGTACTAACCGTGAGATACACTTGACATAGCCCATGAGAAACACGCTCACCACAGGTACAGTACTACCCATAAGACACACACAGCAGAGCCCATGATAATCACGCTTACCACACATCCAGTAGTGCCTATTACACACACATTCCATGCTGAGCACACTCACCACAGGTACCAGCTCTGGTGACAGTCCTGTGATCACATCACGACGCCATCGAGCCAGATAAAAAGACATATTTTAAGGGAGAATAGGTGAGGGAAAATTTGTATTCCAAATAGCAACTGTTATAAGACCCCACACTATAACAACACTGGGAAATATATGTTTTCTAGATTCTTCCTATCTAAACTCTTTCCTTATTACCATACTGTGAGAATTAAGCCCCTAGAACTAGTCTATATTTTCACCCATCTCCATAATAATAAACATTTTTAAGAGAAAAAATGTTATTGTCTAGGCTTGATGTTCCCTTCGATGGAGCTGCAATGCTAACACAAGCCTGTCCCTTTTATCTGCTTAGGACTTACTGACTGGTGTAACTGAAGCTCAGCTCCTTCTTTCTCCTAAATAACTCAGAGATTTTTTTACTCTTATGACACTCTTATCTCACCCAGATGTTCTATGTTCAAGAGGCTACCTCAGACAAAAGAATGCAATATATCATTGCACAAATATGTCTCTGTCTGTAGATTCCCCTCTCATCTCTGCCTGTATCTTTATCTGCATGTATCCCGTAGCTCACACTACTTTACCCACATGCAGCAGAAATTCTCTGCAGTGTCTACCTAGTCAGGCTCATCGAATGTAAAATGCCAAAATGCATCCTAAGAATTTATGTTTATACCCATAGGCTTGTGCTGTTCTTGACTTTAGTCAAAGAAATCTCTTTTTTTGCTGTGGGTAATAGTTAATGCGCTGACTCATTACTGGTCAAGGCACTGAGCATAAATAGGTATGAATGCTTAGCTGTGAAGGAATTATCTTTATTAACCTCCCATTATCCAAGGATTAAGGAACTTCACAGAGAAGGAATGCTAAGAATGTAATTTTGACAGATGGAAAGAAGATCGTGGGAGAGGACATGACATCAGCTCACGGCAGCTGTGGTCCTCTGTCCAAGACATGCTTGAACTCAAGTCAACCAAAATTCCAACATTGATGATGGAGAAGCCCCCAAGGCCCCAACCCTATCAGAGGAGTTATTAGGAAATGAATACAACCAAAGGGTGGATAAGTCACTCTATTCTGGAGATTTAAGTGATGGTAAGTTACTTGTGCCTCAGTGGGTGGTCACATACCTACGTGCATATGGACAGAACTAAATACACCTGGGATGTATTAACAACAAAACAAATAAATAAAAACAGAACATGAAGCTAGAGAAATAGGGGCGGGAGTATAAGGAAAGTTGGAGGAAGAAGGTGATGAATTAATATGAGCAATGTAGATTGCACAAATGTATGGTACATTGAAGGGATACAAGGGCATACAGAAGCAGTGGAAGGATATTGGGCATATGGTACTGGGGAAATACCCTTGGGTTGAAACTAGAAAAAAAAATCTCAGTGATCTGCTAGCTATGTAAGCCCCAACCAGCTACTTACCTTAGAGCTCTGGTCCTGTTTGTAAAATAAGAGCAATGTTTGAAATTATATGATTGTAATAAAGAATAAACACAAATTTTAAATGTAATTTAGGAACTTACTAGGTATGTACTCTCCCATCAAACTGCACTCCTAGCCCCCAATTTACATTAAACCATTAACATTTAAATTATAATGACATCTCTATGGTTTATATTTTAAACCAAACCTTAATTTTCATTAAAATTCTTGAAAATGTTCAGTAAAAAAATTACTTTTAAAGAAAGGAGTTCTCATTTGTTTATCATACTAAACTACATACAACTTACCATTATAGATAAAGAACTATTTAGACCCTATTTCTAATCTTATTAGTGAATTCATTGTCCTATCTTTGGTGGTTTGAGTAGGTATGGCCCCTATATATTCATGTCTTTGAATGCTTGGCCATAGGGAGTGGCACTATTAGGAGGTATGGCCCTGTTGGAGGAAAAGTGTCACTGTGGAGGTGGGCTTTGAGGTCTCCTATGCTCAAACTAGGCCTGGGGTGGCAGTCTCCTGCTGCCTAGAGATCAAAAGCTCTCAGCTCCTTCTCCAGCACCATGTCTGCCTGCTTCAATGTACCTCACCATGGTGATAATGGACTAAACCTCTGAAACTGTAAGCCAGTCCCAATTAAATGTCTTCCTTTATAAGAGTTGCCATGATCATGGTGTCTCTTAGAAGCAATAGAAACCCTAACTAAGACACTGTCAAAAAAACTAACATTTTTTATTAAAGCTCAGAAATTAAAATTACAGAAATTTTACATTTGTAAAATTCCAAACATCAAAATCACATGCACACGCACATGCACACTCACATGCACATGCATATGTACACATACATAATTTGAGGTTATGATGAATGATATTTTAATGTATGTTCACATACATTAACTCCTAAGGTCTGCTTCTCTGGAATTCAGATACTAGAAAAACCATCTGAGTTGATATTACACTTAGTGACCTTTATGTGGATTGGCCATTTAATTTGAGAGTTTTGTTGGGCAGTGAGAACAGTTAGTAATGATGCTGGGACAAATAGGACCCACCAAGGATGCTCCAGGAAAGGCTCTATTTTACCACACTTATTAAATGAGTCGTTCCAACCCTAGAACACATGATTTCTCAATTCTTTGCCATTTTTCTTCTCTGCTCATGATGAAATTCTAACACAGCGACCTAACTTAAATGAGAAACTCTATTAGCAAAGCTCTTAATTAACTCTTCTATTAGCAAATAATTAATTTTACAAAATAATTGGTTTCATTATATTTTCATGCACACATATAATATACTCCTATCACACAGTCCTGCCTGCATTAATCACTAAGCTTTCTAAGTATATTAAAATATCTAAGTTGTGTCTATGATCAAACATTTGTTTATGTTCTGGTCTTTTCTCTACAAAAATTCCCTAAAAGGGAGTGCTTTACTTGCCTAAGGGAGTTGGTTGCAGGCCCCATGTGACACCAAAATAATTAAGCCCCAAATTGCTTTGTGATCAGCTCTGTCTGGAAAGCTGCCTCAGTTCACCACTTTATTTTGGAGTTGACACAGCCATCGTGGGTGGCATTGAGAACATCTGTTCCCAGGATTCCCAAGGAACAAAGTCATGAATCACTACTCCCCCAAAAGACTTCAACTTGACTTGAAAAATCCCAGAAGATGTATTAAAGATTCACTTCCAGGATGTTTGCAGTAAACAATTAATGTTTCGTGACCTAAGACTGACGAGAGTGGCCATGTTACTTTACGGAAACTGGACAATGGAGCTTCATCTTACCCTTGTTTCCCTCAGAACACTCATTACTGGAAAGCTCCAGAGAAGTCTGAGTCTCATAAAAGTTTTCTCTGGGCTGAGACTGTAGCTGAGTGTTCAAGTACTTGTCTAGCATGTGTGAGGTCTCAGGTTCAAGCCCTAGCACTAAAAGAAGAAAATATCTTCCATAAAAGGAAAGGAAATCTTGCTGTCTGCTGTCCAATCTCCCTTCTAAGCAAAATTACATGTGTTTAAAAAAAAAAAAAGTTCAGTAAAGGAATTTGTGATTTCTCTCTGCTTCTGAGAAAGTTAATACAATTCATGAAAATAAGAGTTGTAACCCAACAATGGGTTATGAACCTAAAATTTTCCTTTAGTTTTTTTTTTTAAGTGAGATGCAAATATCTTGGGTGATATTATTGTCTTTCTACTGAGTGTTTCAAAAGTAAAATCAAATGAGCCAGATTTACTTAGATTCTAAGGGTCTGGAGTGGTTAAAATGAAATAGGAACCTTTCCTTACTTTAATCATTTGCCTCAGCACTGGAGAGATGGTTCAGTGGTTAACAACACTTATTCCTCTTTCAGAAGATTCAGGTTCAATTCCCAGAACCTAAATAACCATTCAAAACTTCAATTCCATTGAATCCAATGCTCTCTTTCGTCCTCCACTGGCACCAGGCACATATGTGGCACACTGACACACATGCGTGCAAAACATCCATATACACAAAATAAGAAGAAAATTCAAAAAATGTAATGAAATTTCCTGGTCTCTGTCGGTTATAAACTGTAGGCAGCATCATTTATTCTGTGAGGCACCAAGCCCTTATCTGATGTGGGCAAACAGCAAAATGAAAATAAAATAGATATGTAAATCATCTTTACTCTGGAAAACACTTAATTGTTAGCCTGTCTTTACCACTTCATACTTCCCAGTCTTTTGTGGGTAATTATAATCAGAAAGAAAAAAATTTTAATCACATGATCTTTCATGTTAACATTTTAGAATCATTTCATATTTATAGATATAAATATCTATCAGTATCACGTCTTGAGTTTCCTCATTTTATTATCTTTCAGTAACATAACTTGTGTAGCATGATCAATAATTAATACTTGTGTGGCACATTTGTGTGCACATGTATGTTTGCATGTATGCGCATATATGCATGTGGATACATATACACATGGGTGAGTATTCATGTGCCCTTGAATATGCATGTGTATGTGTGCCTGTAGAGACCAAACAACAGCCTCAAGTGTCATTCCACAGGTCCATTAATCCATATTTTTGTTGTTGTTGTTGTTGCTACTATATTTTCTCAGTTGAAATGGAGTCTCTGACTCATTGACCTAGTAGTCACAAGTAGACTAGAGTGGCTCCCCCACCCATAAGTCTTAGGGATCCACCTGTTTCTATCTGCTAGCATCTGTATTAAAAGCTAATGCCATCACAATTGACTTTTTGTACATGGTTCTCAGGGTCAAACTCAAGTACTGTGTTTGCAAGACAAGTACTTTACTGACTGAGCTGTCACCCCAGTTCAATGTCACTGTCACTATTAATGTAGAATTCATTTCTTAAATATCCTTATCGTCCTCTAGTCTGACAACTTGAGAGATTCTTTTGCTTTTTTCTCTTTTTTTCTATTTTAAAATAATATAATTATATAATTTCCCTCCTTGCCTTTTCCTCACTCCCAGTCTCTCTCCTGTCCTCTCCCTCCACCACCTTCTCTATTCCCCTACCTTACTCCTCAAATGTATGGCCTCTATACACACACACACACACACACACACACACACACACACACACACACACACGCACGCACTGTAGAAGGTTGTAGAACCTACTGGAGGTAAAGCTTTGGGGAGAAGTGAGTCAATGGGCATCTTGAGGGTTGACAACCTAATTCCACCTCCTTATTTGTTCTCTGCTGCATGACTCTATATAGATGTGAATAGGCACTTCATGACCCTGCTTTCATGACTTCCCTGTCTTAGTGGACTCCTTGATATTATAAGACAAAACAATGTCTTTCCCCTTACATTGACTACTGTCAGGTGTTTGGTCTCAGTAACAAGACGGTAAATAGATCAGAATCTTTACAGGTCTATCAATAGGAAAAACTTGGAGGTGAAATGAGAATAGACCTGAGAATGATTATGTCGATCTTCTCATAAGTTATTCTGAAAACAAAACAGTTACTGAGTTTCCTAATCATTAGTTCATATTCCAGAGAATAAAGAATGAACATGAAACAAATCCACTCAGTTTCCCAAACATCCCCATAGCCATGTCCCAAACACATACTCTTCTGTTTGCAGAAAAGACACATTCATACCTAGTGATAATTGCCTTAGAGCATCTGAGGTTGATTTGTATTCATCACCACGGAAAAGTACAATTATGCCTTAGATTATGATTTCTTACAGTGAATCCCTTTATCCTCCTGAGTTTCCCAGTCCCACCAAAGAGTTTCACAAATAGATGTATGTATAAATGCATGTGTACAAGCTATTGACAAGATACATACTCTTATGTAAGTGTGTCAGGAGCACTGGCTTATACTGTACTTTATACTTGCACTAGCCATATATGAGAGAGAATTCAGGTTGTGCCATACTCTTGTCAATGAATGAATCACAATGAATATGAAGCCATATAATCATATTTCTGTACACTGTTTATATTTTGTCAATTTGACACACACCAGGGTCATCTTGGAAAGGGAGACCCCAACTGAAAAACTGCTTCCATAATATTGATCTATGGGCAAATATGTGGGAGCATTTTGTTGACTAAGACTGATGTGATAGAGTTCAGCCCACTGTGGATGATGCCACAGCAGGTGGTGCTGGGTTGTATATAACAAAGCAAACTGAGCAACCAGAGAGAACACATTTGTATGTAAGTGCTCTTCTATGGTCTCCGTTCTAGTTCTTGCCTTGAGTTCCTTCTCTGACTTGTCTTTATGATGGACTAGAAACTAGAAATAAAAATAAACCCTTTCCTCTTCAAAGTTGCTGTTGCTCATGGCATTTTTATCACAGCAATAGAAACTTGACTAAAATATTTAGTATCCATGAAGACTGTAGAATTTTAACATTTTTGTAAAACTGTGGCAATAGAAATAGTAAACAAGGGTCTATCTGAAGTTAAGAGAGTGTCTTAGTCAAGGTTTCTATTCCTGCTCAAAGATCATGACCAACAAGCAAGTTGGGGAGGAAAGAGTTTATTCAGCTTACACTTCCACATTGCTGTTCATCACCAAGCAAATCAGGACTGGAACTCAAGCAGGTCAGGAACCAGGAGCTGATGCAGAGGACATGAAAGGATGTTACTTACTGACTCACTTCCCTTGGCTTGCTTAGCTTGCTTTCTTATAGAACCCCAGACTACCAGCCCAGGGATGGCACCACTCACAATGGGCCCTTCTCCCTTGATCACTAATTGAGAAAATGCCTTACAGCTGGATCTCATGGAGGCATTTCCTCAACTGAAGCTCCTTTCTCTGTGATAACTCCAGCTTGTGTCAAGTTGATACAAAACCCACCAGTAAAGAGAGAATTGGCTCCAAATAAACAAAGTGTATTGTTGAAAATGTCCTCCACTTCAGTTATGCTATATGTTACAGAATTATAGAAAGTTACCTAAACTCACTGAGCTATACAATGAAAACGTGACATTTGGTTCTGGAACGAAGACTTGGATTCCAAGCACCCACAGGAAGTTAATTGTAACTCTTGGTGTTGAGGATCTGATGCCCTCTTCTGGCCTCTGTTGGCACTGCAGCACAAACACCTATACACATAAAAGTAAATTAAAATCATGTTTTAAAAAGTGATTGCATCCAAATCATAATTTTTTCAACTTTTGTTTAAAAAATAAGTCTAAGAGTATAGCATAAAGAATACTTTTAATATTAATTAATAAATGAGTTAATTAAGCAAAATTAGTGAGTTAATTAAATCTATTTTCAACTTTCTTATTTATGCAGACTAGTCTTTTCAGACAGGGTACTTAGGAACAAAACCAGCACAATTGTTAAAATGCAGTAGAAGTGGGTACAAGACAGTCCCAGAACTGCCAGAACCCTAGAATAAGTACCTGCTGCGGATAGAGAGAAGGAATAAAGTGGGAGAGGAAAGGACAGGGACTTATCATACATACCCCACTATTTGCTTCAGTAAGTCAATCTGTCACCATGGACTTTTTTTTAAAATAAACAATGATACTATAAACAACTATCCTTATGTATGAAAGCTTCCGTGGACTAAGAATTTGAAACAATCAGTCAGCATTTGATGGAAAACTCTAAATGGCAGGGATAACACTGTGCTCTGTACTATTTAGGGCAGAAAGTCTTTGGAGGAAGATGATCAGAATCCCAAAACTATACAGATGATGCTAGTACTTGTGAGATTGGGGGTGGTTATTAAGTTAAAAATGAATATTTAATTTTTAAACTTTTGTTTATCTATTCTTTGAAAATTGTAGACATGTACACAAAATATTTTGTCTGACCACCCTCCTCCAATTTCTCCCAGATACCAAACCATGTCCCCATCTCTCAGTTTCATATTCACTTCTGCCTTTTAAATCTGGAAGCCACCAAGTCCAATTAGAGCTACCTATTAATATGTGTCTACAAACATGAGAGGGGGCTACTCACTGGGGTATGAGCAACCAACGGTGCAAAGCAACCCTTCATGTTTCTGAAGAAAAACAAGTCTCCCTCTACAACAGCCATCAACTGTCAATAGTTTAAGGCTAGAGCCCTAATGACCCCCTTCACATCCATGATGCAATGTTAGCTGGCTTCATCTTGCAGGCAATGACATCTGTTGTGGATTCATAGGTGTAACACCCTGTTATTTCAAGTAGTCTTCATGAAACTCTGGCTCTCACAATATTTCTACCCTGTCTATTCTATACAATATTCCCTGTCCCCTAAGGAGGATGTGTTATATGATACAGGGATCCCATGTGGACTTGAGCACTCTATGGACATTTATTCTCTGTGCTCTGACTAGAGTCTCTGTGTTAGCTATTTATTAGAATTATAAGCTTCTCTTATGAGAGATAAGAGCTGTGCTGATGTCTGAGCAAAAGGATACATATTCAGACGACAGTATGATGCTACATCTGGATGTATTTCATCAACACAATGTCAAAATCAAAGTCTAAACACATGTTGCACGCAGAGTCATACAATAAAATACATATATAGAAGCTACACCTGTAGACTTGATCTTTTTTAACTTTATCACATTCAGAGCTTTGACCATGAGCCAATGTCTTCCTAGTGCAGATATTTTTTCAAATAATTCTAGTGATTAAAAATGTATTAGTGCATCCATGGTACTGCATATGAACAATTTTATATAACTCAGTGGTAGACAACTTGTGAGGCTATGGATTTGACACCTAGAACTAACTACAAAAGTAATGAAAAAACTAAACTTGCTGTGGCTCTTGCTGTTGCTCCTTCCATTTCTAGACTTTCTAAAACTCCTAGAACTTTCATGATGTGGCATCCTTTCCAAATTTATCTTACAGGACAGGTGAGACATCAGGAGTGCTTTTGCTATTGGGAAAAATAAAAACATTAATTTTAACATAGAAGAGTACTGGATAATGACTTGCGGAGCTTTGCCTGGTCTTCCCCAGATTAGCTACAGGACTCTAAGCTAGTTATGCAGCCTGAATGAGAGCATCTGTCTGTTAAGATTATGAGAGTTGAATTACGTGACTGAGGTCTATTTAGCTATAGCATTCCAAGATTCTAACATTTTATCCCACTAAGTTATAAAGATGAAGTGAACAATACACTTTCTCTAAGTGTTGTTCGCTGACGTAATAATTAAGTAAGACATGTTAATCTAATTTGGATCCTAAATTCATAAAATGGAGCTGCTCTTGTATTCTTGCTTCTTTAAAATCCCAATTGCAACCGGGCAGTGGTGGCACATGCCTTTAATCCCAGCATTTGGAAGGCAAAGGCAGGCAGATTTCTGAGTTCGAACCCACCCTGGTCTACAGAATGAGTTCCAGGGCTATACAGAGAAACCTTGTCTTGAAACAACTCCCCCCCCCAAAAAAAAAAATCCCAATTGCAACATAATCCTAAGGATTTCCATTGCTCGGCAACTCAGGATGTAGACTGAGCATTTTTATCAAGACAATCTCTGCTGGTGTTGGTTGTCAACATTAATCATCTCAGCTGCATCAGTAGCTGTAAGCTGTATACTGTGACAGTCACAACAGAAGACAACCCCACTTAGACTATTTTTCTTTTTCCTTATGTGTTTCTAAAGGTCAATTTGAAACTTGGAGTTTTAATTTTCTATGGTATTAGTGTCTCAAACGTGACCGTGATTCACATGAAAGCTCAACAAACAATAATTTATTCTTTTGAGATAACAGTCCATTGCTGCTCAATAGCCAAAACTTGAGCATTAGCAAACAACTTCACACTATTTGAAATTCCTGAATGATGTGGTTCCTATGCTGATGTCTCAGGAATAGAGAGGACATTTTAGTTATATTTTCTGTTGATTTAATAAACACCGTGACCAAAAACAACTCAAGGAAGAGTTTATTTTGGGTTTATGGTTCCATAGGATTAGAGTCCATCAAGGTTGGGGAGCAAGTGGCAGGCATGGTGGCCACCCCAGGAAATGGAGATCGCACAGCCTCAAATGTAAACATGGGGTAGAGAGAGTAAACTGAAACTAGGGTGAAGCTATGAACTCTGAGAACCAATCCTTAGTGACAGTCTTCCTCCAGTAGGCACATCTTAAACCAAACAGTACTACCAACTGGGAAGCATATATCTGAGCCTATGGAGAACATTTCTCATTAAACTACCACAAGAGAGCTGTTGCATATCTAGAAAACAACATCTCAAAGTGTGTCATCAACTGATTTTAAATACTGATTCGCAAAGACAGAGATATAGATAAAGATAGATAGAGATAGAGATAGAGATAGAGATAGAGATAGAGATAGAGATAGAGATAGAGATAGAGATAGAGATAGAGATAGAGATAGATGATGATATAGATATAGATGATGATATAGATATAGATATAGATAGATAGATATAGATAGAGATAGAGATAGAGATAGAGATAGAGATAGAGATAGAGATAGAGATAGAGATAGAGATAGAGATAGAGAGATACAGATGAAGTCAGAAGGCTGAAAAGGATTGTCATCTACCTGCCCTACATTTGCCTTTATCAGTGCACAATAGGAAATTCCTTTCATCCTTAATGTAATACACTATGAGAACTTGTGGTCCTACCCAAGAGGGTAAGAGGGGACAGAAAGGGGCAAGAGAAAAAGTGAACAAACTGTGATAAGCAGTGGTTTTTTTAAAGGTAAGGACTCAGGAATGGCACCACCAAAAATGTAACCCTCATTACCTGCAAAAAAAGGGGGGAGGGACAATAGACCAAGAGTTAGGTGGCCTGCCTATAGTAGAAACACTTAGCTCTTTAGCAACAATGGGTAGGTAAGTGCAGAGGGGAAAATGATTTAGTATCTGATGGGGTTCTATACATTGCCCGAGATAAGTGGTGGTCCTGAATGGATTTTGAGGGGTTATTTAAATATATTAAAAAGCCAAAATAGTGTTGAGGAAAATATAAAACTAATCTACCACAAGCCCCCAAAATTTGTTATCAAACACAAGACCATTTTGAGCTATCAAAAATGAGTTGGAAATAAAACATATAGGCAAAGGAAATAAGATTACAGAGTTTAATATAGCTATCAGGAAATTGTTTTTATTATCTCAGCACTGAGCTCTGAGCAACATAAATTTGAAATGAATAAAAATATATCATATATACAATCAAATAATATTGCCTCAGAGTAATCTCTTTTGGCATTTCTCTCCCTCAACCATTTAATCAACTGAAAATATGATGTGTTGTGATGAATGAGTCCCTCACAAGACTGTGTTCCAGGATTGTACTATGAGTATTCTTTTCTGGGAGCACAGGAGGTACCCATCACCTCTGCTTGCTGCATACCCAGAACTCCTACGGATCGTCCATCCACAGATCTCACCAAGGTCCCCTTTCAGATATAATACCATTATTTCTTGATCTTTCTCCTGGCCTTCTTTGTAAAGCAAGCTACAATGATGATCTTCATCCCAGAAAATAAAAATAAGCAACAAATAACTTAAGTGTTATAATAACTTTCACAATGCTAGTAACATAAGACCTGGGTTTCACAGCGAGGGGAATGAGACAAGCAGACTTTCTTTCCTCTTCTTTCTTCCCCTTTAGACATTATTGTGAAAGTAACAGGACATTGCAGACTGGATCCAGTTCAAGGCATTTATCCAGCTTATGGGTTTCCAGTCTCTTCCTTCTAGTCTTTCTTTTTCTTAATGCAAGAGGTGCTCCTCTGGCCTAGCCTGCACTGTATTTCTACTCTCTGATCTCCAGCTTTATTTATTTCTTAAGGAAAAATGGAAATTGCCTGTCAGTCAATTTTGACCCCTTCCTTGATGTGGAAGGCACCTTCAGCTCAGTGTGACCTTCCTATGTGAGCTAGCACAATTCTCACATCTCCTCAGGCCCAATGCACTCTATCTGTTTTTCAGTAGACATTAATTAAGATTGAAAATTTGCTCAATTAGCACTTTTTTTTATTTAACAAGCACAGTCCTGTTGGGAACCGTATATGTGCCTGTCATCGAAAGCATGGAGTGCACTACTGTAAAAAATAAGGAGCCTCTCTGGAAAGAGCCCAGTAAGAAAAAATGTACAATTACAATGTTTGTATAGTAGGAGATGGGAAGTCTCAGTAGGGAAGAATAACAGAAACCTATATAACTATATAGCTCTAAGTAAAATAACCCGAACAACAAGATTTAACTTAACCATAAAGGATAAAATAAAGACAACTCTGCATATTAGCAGGATGTAAAAATATTAAAGGCACAGTACATATGTGACACAGTCCTCACACAGTGGCTGAGGTAAGGAGCAGCAGGGACTATTGGGGAACCACATGCAGGCTTGGGAATAGCTTGTTCCAAGTGGCATTGTGATCTGCTCTAACTTAGTGTCAGAGTCTGTCAGACACAGAAGTCTGATGTCTTGGTTGTCTCTATTCATAACATGAAGCTATCAGGTTGTCTTCATTCATAACATGAAGCTATCAGATTGTCTTCATTCATAACATGAAGCTATCAGGTTGTCTTCATTCATAACATGAAGCTATCAGGTTGTCTTCATTCACAACATGGAACTATCACAGATCTTTTCTAAAGCGGTTCTGTTCCACTCTGTGTAAAGGTTCATGTCTTCAGTTTGTTTCTTAACAAGCTACTTCCAGGCTTTTCAGGAGCATTTTTAGAGTAGAAATTTGTAGCCTTGCTGGTTCAGGGTATCTACCTTACCCAAAATATCTTAGGAAGCTGTCCATAGCTACGTCAAAACACCAGAAAGATATTGGTAATGTCAAGAACTTACAGACACAGTAAAATATTTACAAAAACGTTCTTGACTATTCGTGTCACATAGCTCAAGTGTTAGCCAGTTGTTATCTTTGAGTGACAGGAACAGGTTTGCATTATTGCTTTTCTTTATGCATCATGTATAACTTTGACCCAGCATATGAACATTCAATACTTGAGTGATAAAACAATATTAAATAATAAAACTTCTTGTCACCTCTATATAACCTGTTAAAGTATTTTCTCTCATGTTGGGAGGTATGCGAGGATGTGAACCTACAGAAGTTAATCAGGGAACTTGAGGAAAAAAACCAAGGCTGGGAGTAATCTTGGGTGTAACTATAATATACATATGCAAAAATCTTTAACACTCATTTACCACAAATAATACTCTAGTGGCATCTGTTAATATCAATAAACTTAGGCTCTACCACAGAATCACTACTACCCTGCCGGGTACAAATTAGACCTTGGTGTTCTAGAGATATATTGTTTGTACCAAATGATAAATTGTAGAGATAAAAAGTGATAAATATGCAGTGATTATTTTTAAAATATAACTTTCCAATAGCATACCTGAGTAAACTGGCTTCATTCATAAACTTCAGCATATTCTAGAGTACCTTTTCTGGCAGAAAATAAATCATGACCTATGAAGGCATTTGAATGATTTGATACTTGCATTGGATTTTATTATTAATTGATTTCCAAGCCAATTTCTAAGGTCTAGGGCTTAGTTTACTTCTTTTTTCATTGAAAACACATTTTTAAAAAAATACCAATGTTTAAAGTATATGCCACGGTACCTGGCTTGTTTTATTTTTAAAGAAAGGAGAAATACTTGTAGAACAGGATAGATAGCGTTGTCTGTTAGGCTAATCTAGAGGCAGGTTGTTGTGTACGACATATGAAGCTATCATCTGTTCACTAGGAAGCTTTACCTTCCACTCAGCATCTACTCCCTCTGGTTTTCTTATCCTTGAAATAGGAAAGAAAAGATTACAGTATCTCTAAATTATTAAATAAGCTACTATGTATAGAGAATTCAAAAAGCCCTAAGTTTATCCTATATGCTCGACAAATGATATCTTTTATTAGTGTCTATATTTTGAAATAAACAATACTGTGTTTCACCTTTTGAAAGGGCAAATTGGTGTAAATCTGAAGCACACAAATGAAAAAACATGAAGCTCAAGGACAAACTAAAACTGGTAACAAAGAACATCAGCTTTAGATAAATACTCAAACTCAAATTGATAGAAACAGCTAAAATCCACAGTAGGATTTAACAATTGGAATGCAAGTTTTAAAAAGGAAGACATGTTGCAATATTTTAATGTAATTTCTATGTACCTAGAACATGTTTATGTCAGTATTGCTTTCTTATTCAAAGGAAATCTGTTGAGGATCCTATCTGGAGCATCTTCACTTCTATTTAACAATAAAAGACAGCAGCTTCCCCTGATGTTTCTTTGTCCTGTCTCATCCTGCATCAATCTCCATGGCAAATCATAAGTTCTGACTAAAACCAGGAGGTCTCATGTTTACATTCAGGATTTATATACTTAGAAATTACCAAAGACTAGAGGGATTCTTTAGTTAATACATAGTACATCTATGGATATTAACTGTGATTTTAATTAAAACTGAGAAAACATATATATGTGAGATTATTTTAAATGATCACAGTAGATTATGTTATTACTAATAGCATATTTTATGAAAAAACATTATAGTCTAAAACTGAAGAAAAATTCAGTAATAAAAGTATTATCTACATTTTTACTTGTTTCTTGATTTAGCTAATAGAACCAAACTGTTCAGATGCTCATAACAATATTTAATCCTTGGAACTCCACAGTTCATTTCAACCAAGTAGGAAAATGACAAATAATGTTTTCTTATTATAATTAAAATCTTAAACTCTCAGATCCCCAGGAGGACCTGAGGGTTTACAATATTCTCAGGATTCTACTCTACTCAAGATTCCATGTTAACCAAGGAATAGTGCAACAATGTTTCGATTCACAGTGGAATGTCTGTACAAGATAAATGAGACAAAGTCTCTTCAGAAAGTTGTTTTCTGGATAAGGAGATTCAAAATACACATATTTAAAGCCAAGTAACATTTTTTTTTGAGATTAGAATATAATTACAACACTTCTCCCTTCTCTTTCCTCTCTCCCAATTCTCCTCCAAATACTTCAAACTCAAGGACCTCTTTTTTCACTAATTATTATTACATGTATATGTGTATTTGCACATACATATATTTCTAAATATAATGTATTGAGTCTGTACATTGCTTGCTTGTATGTATATCTTCAGGGTTAACCTTTTGACATTGGACAACCAGTTGGTATGTTTTTCCCTGGGGAGGATCACTTCTCTCAGGAGGATCACCTCTCTGGGGAAGATCAGCTCCCTGGGGATCAGCTCTCTAGGGAGGATCACCTCTTTTGCTCTCAGCATTCTTCAGCTGCCACTAGTTCTTTATGTGAGTGCAAGGTCTTTTCCCCATCCAAACTGGCACATTTGATGTCAATCTTGTTCAAGTCATATTTGACTAGTCATGTTAATAAGAATTTATGAACATTGCTTCTGATGCTACCAGAAAAACAATCTCTCAGCAAACTCCCCGATTTCCAAACTCTTAGAGACATTCTGCCTCTTCTCTAAAATATTCCCTGAGCCTTAAGTTTGGGAGTGTTTTATAAATATATCCAGTGAGACTTGGATCTACAGCTCTGAATTTTTATTGGTTGTAGTTTTCTATAGCCGTCTCCATCTATTGTAAAGAGAATATTTTCTTGGTTGGGGGTGGGGACTTACACTTATCTGTGGGTAAAGGACAAGTATTTATAGACTATTGTTTATAAATTGTCCTGGTTTTGTAAATTAGCAGTAACCATGACTTCACTAGAAAATAATATCTTAAGACAACTCGTTTTCTTCTCTGCCTCATCATTCTATGCTTAATGGCCTATATACAGAATCTTCTTAGGTAAGCTTGCAGGCATAAGAACTAAGAAGAAAGTCTTACAGTAACCTAAAAGATGTCAAGAATAGAGAAGGGATTAGAACTAAGTCCAGGACAATCAATGTGACATAAATGGATATTAAATACTGGGAAAAGAGTCCCAAACTAGATCAACAAATTGTGGTTTGTTTATAGAGCTTTGAAAAGAACAAAATCACTGGTGAGGGAAATGTGTATAAAGGCAAGATTATAAGATTACCCTGGGCTTAATATGGAAAAACTTGAATTTTACAACAATAGGAAGAAAAACTACTTTTAAGAACTGGAGTGACACAAAACATGTTTGTCATAGAAAGATATTAAAACAGGATTATAAAGTGGAGATTCAATTGGGAAGTAGTGAATACGATATGGGTACAGCATAGCCATCCAGAGATGTTCTCAAGGATTTTAGGTTTCATGAAATATAGCTAGACAATCTAGTCCATTACTAGTTCACCACACTATGCCAGCACCATTAATCAAGTTCCCTCAGCACACAAAGTTGATAAATATTGGAGAACATAGATCATATATATTCATATGTGTTCTGAAAAGCATCAGTTCACAACTATAGAGGGACCTGCAATTTCGTATTCACTAGTTCCAGTCCTGTCCAAAGCTTGAACAGTAATTAATGGTTTTATTTTAGTCCTTGCTTGACTCTACAAGAAACTCACCAGGGTCTATAGGGGTTACCTTGTGATTGACCACTGCTGTTTCTAAGGATGCTACAATTGAGGAAGATTCATCTGACCATTTTGATGCCTATGATAGACAATACTTCTAAATCCAAGGATTAATCTGGAAATAGAAAATTAATACTAACATTCAACACACCATTCTGTTCTTAATCAGTAACAAAATCATTACTATTATTATGTGGAATTTAATAATTAAAATTTTGTTGCAAAATAAGTTTCAAATAAAAAAACATAATTCAGAGAATTAAACCAGACCCAAAGGCTATATATCTCAATTAACTTCCATACAATTAGAATAGCCAGTCTGAAGCTGTGAAGTTTCACTTAAATTTTACTATTAATTATGTTTTTCTTTTATGTACTTATTCACTACCAGAAAAGCAATGAAAACCAGAAAAACTATAAAAACAAATAGCTTCATATCCTCTTTCAAGAATCATGTGTCTACTACCTAAATTCTATCCTCCATCATCATCAAATATTTACTTATTCTTGTTCTCCTTTCTAGATGTTATACTTTATCCACATGTACATTTTATACACACACACACATACAAACACACACAAATGAGAGAGTTGGGGGAGAAGGAGATGAACAGGGAGGAGGAGGGGGAGGAGAAGGGAGGAGGAGAGAAAAGAAGAGGGGGGAAAGGGAGAGGAAAAGGGAGAGGGGGAGGGGGAGGGGAGAGGGAGAGGGAGGGGGAGGGGGAGGGGGGAGGGGGAGGG
>JANHMN010000004.1:153673431-153725660 GCA_030674055.1 Rhabdomys pumilio
GGAGAGGGAGAGGGAGAGGGAGAGGGAGAGGGAGAGGGAGAGGGAGAAGGGAGAGGAAGCTAAAGCCATGATCTATAACCCCAGCTCCATAAAGCTATTTCTTTGAGCATCCCCTCCAACAACCCCTGAATCTACTCCACCTAGACCACTGAGTTTGTTGCATGTCACAGAGGTAAAAACTTTCACTTTTGATTTAGAAGTCACTGTTGTGTTTCTCTTTAAAGTGTTTTTTAAATGTGCTATTTATTAAATGTCTTGTACTCTGATAGCTTGAAGTGAATACACACCACTGTTAATTGTAAGAGTCTGGATAAACCTTCCATTCTTACAACCCTTTATTTGAGAAAACAGGGAAATGATAAATAAATACTAAAAATCCATCTATTACAGTCAAGGTAGAGTATTATGATGACCTCCGTGGGTCTTGAGAAGTCACACACACACATATTACTATATATATATATATATATATAATTATGTTGTATTACATATAATACTATATATAATTGTCCATATATATTATATATACTAATATATACATATGGACTATTAGAGAGATACATAGAATGTACATAAAATAGAGACTGTATATAGTGATGTCATATTTTATAGCAGCAAATCATACAGATAAACAATATTATAATAAACAATATTAAAATAAACATAACAAGATAATTTTCAACCAAAAAGTGTACTTTCTCTTTCTTTTGATAAAACGCTAGAGAGTCTGCATGAGACCCTAATGGGTTATAGGCTATTGAACCTAGTGCTACACAGACACTTTCCCTAAACTTCCTGGAATAACCACATTTGTTTTCCTTTCTCCCCTCTCTGATGGCTTCAGCCTGTTCTCTGACTTTAAATTCACATTTCTCAAAAGACAGTTTTTATTCTGTTTTGAACTTCAATGTGTGTGATTATTTTGCCCACTGCTTTGAAAAGAATCCAGCGCTACCTGAAAAGAACAATAGGTCAACAATCAAGTGTTCTTGTTCTTTGCTTTATTCATTTCAATGGTTCTTTACTCATTAGAAAAACCTCTGAGCTCAGGCCCAATCATAACACTTTTGGACTGAATGGGTGATTCTCTGTTGTAAAGCGTTACCTCTCTAATCTTTTCAGCCTGGAATTTGTTCTGCTGCTTCACTCTCTCTGCATTGACAAACTTCATCTCACGCCCATGGGGCACAGTGACCTTTGCTGACAGATACCCGTTATCCCCAATTCTGCTGGCCCAGGTACCCAAGTATTGCCTGCTTCCAAAGTTCTTCCATGAGCTTGTTTGAAAAACTGGGGAATAAACTATAGCTCTTAGTTGCGTTTTGCTTACATTAAAACAAATAAACAAAAACCTAATTAATTTTAAGGATTAAATTTGACCTTTACTACCTAGTGTGAGACATTCAAAGGATTTTGTCTTGACTCCACCCCTCCCTTCTGTCTCCTACCTCCCCCTCCTTTCTTTCTTCCCTTCCTCTATTTGTTCTTTCTTTTCTTTTGACTATGTATAGGCAAGCACTGAATTATAAAAGCAACAAAACAACAACAAAAATTCAAAAATTAAACAAAAACAAAAGAAACAGAAAAGAAAAAAACAAAATGGCTTTTACTAAGACCCAGTTATTGCCTCATTAACCTAATCACACGAGGTTAAACATGAATCACTCCTTGGATATGTGTTGTATTTCTCTTCAACAAGCTTGAGCCACAAGTTCTCTCTTGAAGTTAAAAGAATGGTGGATTCTTTTAAACTCTATGGGGTCAAGATATAGGCACAATCTATCCTCCTCCAAAAAAAATCAGATACATATAGAAAAGTTTTTAGTAAACAAACAAATCTAAAAATAAATTTCTATTCAAACATTTATTTGCTTGCCATTTTGTTCTCATTCATTCATCTATAGGCAAACACTGAATTACCAGAATACTACTTAGGGAATATTCCACTGCTTTCAAGAAGTTGTCTTTAACCTCTAAGTTATGAATTGTCAGCTTTTCAGGTGTGGTTTGGCTGTCCTCTGACTAAAAAAAGTGTGCACAGGCTTGGAAAAGCACATAAACCACCAGAGATGAGTGAGCAGGGTACCCTAGGCAGACCAGAGTACTGCCTACCTAGAGGAAAGACAAGTCTGTGCAATCAGTACTTTTACAGAATACAAAGAAAACATAGTCCTAACCTAATTAGACTAGGTGTGTCTAATGTGTCTACCTGAGCAAACTTTTACAAATGACAACACAGGGAGTGTGAGGAATCATAGCACTCCACTTAGCAAACATAGAAGATGAACAAATTACCCTGAAAGAAGAAAAGATACTTGAATAAAAACAAGTAAATGAAACTCAACCAATAAACTAATTCCAAATGTGCAAGTCTCAACAAAGAAAAGGCAACAACAACAACAAAAAAAGATCTAAACAATGTGTTGCCTTCAAAAGTTACAGGCCCCACAGTAAAGGTCCTTAATGTGACTGACGTACAATAAATTTTGTTGGAAGAATTTAAAAGAATGAATATAAACATGTTCAAAGAATTCAGAGATGGCATGAAGGTGTTCCAAGGAAACAAAAAGCAAACATCTAAATGAAATAAGGAAGTCAATTCAGGGCATGAAAATAGAATTTAATAAAGACATAGAAGTACTGAAGAAAAGCCAAACTAAAATTATGCTGGAAATGAACATTTCAACAAGGCAAATAGAATTCTCAGTGCAAAGCATCATCAATAGAACTGACTGTGCAAATGATGTAATATATCTGTCTGAAGCAAAGGTGGAGGAAGAGAATCACTCAATAAAAACCAATCAACTTAAGAAAAATACAAATGGAACATGGAAAAGTTCCAGAAAATTGTGAAAAGTCAAAATTCATCAATTATGGGCATAGAAGAAGAATAGTTCCATGCAAAAGGCACAACCTATTTTCAATAAAGTCAAAGAAAACAAATCCTAAGCGTTTTAGTTAGGGTTTTATTGCTGTGAAGGGATACCATGACCAGGGCAACTCTTACAAAGGCAAACATTTATTTGGGCCTGGCTTACAGTTTCAGAGGTTTAGTCCATTAGCATCATGGCAGGAAGCATGGCAACATGAAGTCACACATGGTACTGGAGGAGCCAAAAGTTCTACATCTTGATCAGAAGGCAGTCAGGAGACTAGATTCCACATTGGGCAGAACTTGAGCATAGAAAACGTCAAAGCCTGCCTCCTTGGTGACATACTTCCTCCAGCAAGGTCACATTTCCTAATAGTGCTACTCCCCATGGGCCAAACTCATGAGTCTATAGAGACTACACCTATTCAAATTACTACATCAAGTCTAGAGAAAGAGATATCCATCCAGATACTAAGTGCATGCAGAACACGGAGTAGATAGAACAAGAAACCTCACCATTGTGTTATAGTTAAGACACTAAAATTACAGAGTAAAGAAAGTGTACTGAAAGCTGTAAAATAGAAAGGTCAAAGCACAAGTAAAGGCAGGGCAATCAGAATAAAAACTGGTTATTCAATAAAAGAATTTAAAGCAAGAGGGTTAATGTATTTCAAATTCTGAAATATTACAACTGCCAATCAAGGCTATTATATGTAGCAAAAATGTTTTTCACAAAAGGAGAAAGAAAAATATTCTACAATAAAAGTATATTAAAGGAATTCATAACCAAAAATCCAGTTACACAGAAGGTCCAGTAAAGGAAAACACCACAAAAATCAACAAGCTGAGATGAGTTAGAAGAAATCTTTCTCAAGTAACTGAGTAGTAATTATCTCAATTTCTGAATAAAAATAAACAGACTAGTAGGTTAAAATAGAAACAGAATCTATCTTTTTTTCTGCCTCCAACAAAAACCTATAACCACTAATATAAACATTACCTTAGGATAAAGGATATAAAAGAGTACTCTAAGCAAATGGAGTCAGAAGACAATCAAGTCTGTCTACTCTAAAGCAAATAAAATAATCTTCAAGCCAACACTAATCAGAAGAGACAAAGGTTTACCTCCTACTGATTACATGAACAATCCATCAGGAAGATGGTTCTGAACATGCATACACCAAACACAGATACAGCTATTTTTTATCAAACGAACACATAAAAAGTCACAAATAAACCCCAGAACAATAATATGAGTCATTAACTTTAATGTTCTACTCTTGTCAACATATTGGTCACATGAAAAAATAGAGAACCATTGAAGCTCAATTTCTTCATAAGTCAAATGGACCGAAAAGACACCTACAGAACATTCTACACAAACACTGTAGAGTACACACTGATCTCATCATTCCGTGAAACTTTCTCTACGATAAATCGCATGCTGCCCCATAAGTGTCTCTATGAACATAAGAAAATTGAAATAACTCCTTTTTATTCCTTCTCAACATGATGGGACAAAACTACAAATCAATAGTAAAAACAACTATAGAAAGTACACAAACTCACGAAGGTTAAGCAAGACACACTTGAATGACATATTAAAATTGAGAAATTATGCTATGTTGTCTGGTGTTATTTTTTTTAAAGAGTCAAGTGTATGGCCCAACTGGATTTTATTTATCTTAAAAGTATCTTCAGCAAACAAACTGACTTCCATAGATATGAAGAGTCTTACAGATGACATAAATAAACATATAATTAGATAATACTATAGCTGCTTTTGGTACATTTTAATATCTGAAAGTGAAAGCACCAATTGGTATAATTTTTAATCTTAAGTATTTCCAGTAAGCTCATGCTGAAAGCTTACTTCATAGCTGGTAGACTGACTTTATTAAAGAACATAGTTATACTCTAGGGTACCCAACACTTAATTTTTTCTCAAATTTTCTACTTCCTGGTTGTCCGTGAGGAGAGCTGATTTTTGTTGTTGTTTGTATGTTTGTTTGTTTGTCTTGGGAGATTGTCGTTTTGTTTTTGTTTTGTCATCTGCTTCAGCCTTAGAATGCCTCCTATCAGACCTTCAATCGTTTGAGTAAAACCACCTTTGAAAAATTAAGCTGAAATAAATTTTTCAGTGCTTTAAGTTGTTTGTCTCAATTATCTTGTCCATAGCAATAGAAATCTGATTATGTGTAAACAGTTTTAATAAACAACATGAGATGTGTATTTGTGGCTCATTTTATTTGGCCATGGATTAAAGAGAAATTGTGGCATAGTGTGGCATTTCTGGAAGCCTGCTCTAGACAATAAAAAAGTAATAAATTCTTAATTCCTTGTAAAAGAGAAATAATGAGATGTTTGTCCTTCTCAGTCTATTTAATTTCACATAATAATACAACTGAATAAAACACCATGGAGAGTGGAGGGGAGAAGACAGCAGGGGAGGGAGGGAACATGGAGACGTCAGTGTGGTCCATCACTTTGACTATAGCTAAAAAACTTAATTTTAAAATACCTGGAAGATAATAGTTATTATTGGGCCTTCTCTGAAGCCTCAAATTACAAATAAAAGTGGTTTTGCCTCCATATTTTTAGATCTTTCTTTTTCCACTGTAAGTACTCAGGGCTTTCAAAGAGCCCTCTAGTACAGGGTCAGATGAGTGGGTTACATGCTACAAAGTGGAAAATTTTAGTTCTGTGATACAGTTCTGCAAAGTGGAAAATTTCAGTTCAGTTTTGCTCATTAAATAATACAGATTCAAACAAGGTAAATCCCTGGGCTAACAGAATTACAATGCAGAAGAAGTCAATTGATCCCAACTTGCACTAAATGGTACCTTATATGACTCTTGGCCCTACCCATCTCCTGAAATTGTCATGTTTGTGGATGGTGGAATGAGGGTACTCCTGAGAAAGGAATACCTGAATATACCAATAAAGTAGAAGAAAAGTAAAAATAGATGTGTCAGATATTGGAATAGAACTAAGATTTTAAGTGTCTGAGATAATATCTAAGATTTAGGAGTGGATATATGATGTCAGTAAGGCTTTTATCATAATAGACTATAGAAAAGGGCTCTTTCCAATTATACATGCAAACAATATGTTTCCAAATATATCATATTTGAAATGGAAATTTCTGGTTTCTTTGGAGACTAAGTTGTGTCATGTGATGCTTTTCTGGAAACTGTCTTATGAGAGGATGTTTTCCTGAGGCAGACATAAAGTGGAAGGGTGTTTTTCTGAGAACAGACATATGGTGTTTTTCTGGAAGCTGCCTGGAAAAAGGGCATGTGATGTTTTGCGAGAGTAGACCAGATGCTTAGCAGAACACATGCTGTTTGGAAAGGGTATATGTATAACCCAACAGACAGTGGACAATGCTGTGTGGCATTGGTTCACCTTGCCATTTTTTGCTGGTCTTCGTTGGTTTTTGCTGATGATGGTCCTTGCTGACATCGCTGTCATTGGTTTGTCTTTCCTTCTTCACTGATCATTTGCCTTGACTTTATAGAAAGAAAATGAACAAAAGAACTTCTCGTGATATTCCAGCAGTGGCTTCTTGCCACTTCTGCAGACTTGGGTCAACTGGCAGAGCCTTGCAGTTTCTTCTGGATTGAACTGCCATTGCTAATTCATGAATAGTGTTTGAGAGTGGATCAAGCTACTATTGCTGATTTGTGTGAACTGAACAGCTGATACCCTAACAATAAAGATTGGAATCACCCAAAAGAACTATTTCTAAACAAGTCCACATCCCTCTTTCCCTTATTAACCCTGACTTTCCACTACCTCTGGTGAGTGGTGAGCTAGAAGAGAGGGTAAAGCATTTAAGGACCCTTATTAAAGTAGGTTTTGGACAATACAAGCCTACACATGCTGGCTTGTGTTTCCTTAACTTTAAATATTCATTTAAACTTTTCCTTTGTATGTTCAAATGTGTATAATAAAAATCATTTTCTTTAGTGCATTATAATATTAGATAACATTTGGAATTTTAATAAGTATGAGAGTATTCATCAGTTGAATTTATACTTAATCAAACTAACCAGGCATTGGAATATAAATCTCAAAAAGAAGCATAAGTTTATGTATCTTAATTACTTATGTACCAAGGACATTGTCAGATAAGTAATAGGTACTGTGAACTTGTATTGAAAGGGGTGTATAAAATGACTGTAATTTATCTTCAGAGGCTTCAGATCCATATTCCTCTGGTGACCCTGATGTGATGTTCACAACATAGAAACCAAATTTTAAGGTAGAGGATGTAGCTCAGTTGGTAAAATATTTGCCTAGCATGCAGAGAGCTATGGGCTTGAGCCCTATCACACAAAGCAGACTGTTAGACCACATCTGTCATACTAACATCAGGGAGAGGGGTACTGGTAGGAAGATCAGTAGTTCGAAGCCATCCTCAGCTACATCAATAGCAAATATCTGAAGCCAGCTTGTGGGATGTTGTCTTGAACAAAATGGTATCTCAGAAAGTTTAGATGAACTTTAAGGACATAACTTACAGGCTTCTTAAAAGCTTCATTAACTAAACAAATGTTTATACTTAAAACTCATAAACTGCATGCAGTGAATTTTGAAATGTTAGAATAAAGAATTTTTAAAGACTGATGAATATTTAATTCATATAAAAACAACTAAAAGGATTTTATTCCATAAAACAAGCATGATAAATTAAAAGCAGATTTTGGTAATAAAAAGTATAATATGCTATGTCAGATTTTTTTTTTTTTAGATTGCATTATCTTATTGCAAAATAATTCAGGCAAAATGACAACTCTAATTCTATCTGATGATTTGCAGTCTTCTCATCAGGATTTGAATTCAGTTCATCTAACACAAATAGTGACATTCTTAGAAAACACCAATCTCATTTCCTTAGCCTCAAAGCTCTAATCCATGTGTATTAGTTCTTAGCCTTCTAAATTTAAGGCGTCTTTTTATAAAAGAAATTTAATTCTTCATGAGCCTATAGTCTATGATCTGGGCCAGCAGACACAAGTAAGATGTCTGCAGGAGCCATTTTATTGTTTTTTATGTGTTATGTGCTTAGTACTATGTTTAAAATGCACAAATATTTAATAAATAAATGAACGGTAAGTAATTCAATGATGAATTAAAGTAATCCATGGGCAAAGATTTCAAATGGTTTCTGAACAAAAAGATCAGGAGCTCTTGAGAAATTCTACGATAGATGATGAGGCTAACACCAGCTCAATCTGCTTATTCTCTAGGTTTACGTAAAATAAACAAAAACCGAAAACAGAGAAATGTAGTAAATGGAACCTTAAGATGTCATTGTCAAGGCCCAAGATGTAAAGAAACACACTATAAACAAAAATTTAACAAATAATTTATAAGAAATATGGTAGTTATACAAATTTATGAGATGTGGAAGAAAAGCATAATAAGAAGAAAGGGAAACATGAGATAGCATTAAGGAATCACTTTTTTCTTTTATTTTAGCATATATAATATTACAGCATTTTTTTCCTTCCCCTTTCCTCCCTTCAAGTCCTCCCATACAATCCTACTTTGGCTCTTGGTTCCTTTCAAATGTCTAGCCTCTTTTTTCACTAATTGTTGTTACACATATATATGAATCCACATATATATTCCTAAATATAACATGTTCAGCCTGTGTGCATGTAGGTAGGTATTCAAGCTGACTATCTGGCATTGAATAACCAGTTAAGGCACTTTCACGTGGAGAAGTCTACTTTTCCAGTTTTCAGCATCCCTTAGTTGCACAAAGTTTTCTGTGTAGTGCTGAGGTCTCATGGGAGTTTCCTGGTCTACTTTGGCATATCATTTTTGTTCAGCTCACATTTAGGCAATCATACTAATGAGACTTTATATGGGTGTAGCTTCTGATGTTACTAGAAAATATCATCTCATAGCAAACTCCCTGTGGCTCTTGGGGTTTTTCCACCTCCTTTTCTGCTATGTTCTCTGAGTCTTTGTTGTGGGAGTGTTTTGTAGATGTATCTATTGAGACTAAACTCCACAATTCTCAATTTTGATTGGTTTTCTGCAAAGTTCTTCATCTGTTGCATTGAGAAGTTTTCTTGATGAGCTAATCAGGACAACAGTTAATCTATAGATGCAAGGACAAATATTTAGGATGTACCCAGAGATTACGCTTGTTCAGTAGCATAGTGGTTGTAGTTTCTCCTCCAAGATCTATGACTTCACTAGCCCTGAGTCATTGGCTAGGTTTCTAGAACCAGGCATAGTTTTCCTCTTGTTAAGTGGGTCATAACTCCAATTAAAGAGCTATAGGTTACAATCACATATGCATGCCTCTACTGCACACATAGGATTATTATGGCATGGTAGTTGTTCATATGCATCACAGATGAATAGGACTTTTGGCTGCTTTCTTCCTTTGAAAGTTTTCACAACATCTTCTGGTACCATGAAAGCTATTCTTCATGAGAAAGCATTCAAGTCAATTCCAGCTCAGAAGCCTGTGGCCCCAGTGTATGACATGCATGACATCTTCAGCAACAGGGACTTATATTCCACTTCTTGATATCAATCAATGGCAATAGAAAAAGGCTTTGTGTTTTAGAAGTCTTTCGAAAATCCTGACAACAACTCAAAAGAAGGCATCTTGTTCCTGGTATTAGAGTGTGGGGGTGGAGGTGGGGGTGGGGGTTGTTTGTTTGGTTGGTTGGTTGGTTGGGGTTTTTTGTGTGTTTTTGTTTGTTTGTTTTTTAGTTTGTTGCTCTTTGACTCTTGAAGAGAGCATTGTCAGCTCGGATTAGAAATTTTCATTTGAATTATGTGTGTATATGTATACACAGAATCATGTGGTGTATATTTATACACAGAATCATGTATATTATAGGCAACTAGCAAAGTCTTGGACAGAGGAAGAGGGAACAAGATCTGCTGTGTGTTAGTAGTTATTGGAGTTGCCTGGCTGGCACATTAGGATGATTTATACTTGCTATCATAAATGTTTGAATATAAGTCAATAAATATAAACTTCCAGGACTCTACCTAGCACAGCACAATTAGCAAATGCTAACTAATCTAGTTTCAAATGAAAAGAGAAGCACTACGTGGGTGGCATTACATATACCTATGTAATTTTAATTTTTAAAGTTTACATTTTTTTCTGCTGGTACTTGCAGAAAAGTTTACTTAGATCAAATTAACTCTCTTATCAATATAAACTTTGAGCAAAATACTTTTAAGCAATTTGAATACAGTGAACAAAAGTATACACTGGAGATGTAAAACGCTTGAAGAAGGGGCGATTAGCAACAAAAGAGATTAGCAACAGATCTATTCACTGCCTGCCCCCAGCACATTCTTTAGCCTTTCATCGAGTCCAGGAATATAAAACTAGATAGAAACCACTAGCCCAATAGGATACTGAGAAATAAGTTAAGCTGCTAGCAAAATTCTGAAAATAAAGAATCTACAGAAAGGAAGAATAAAATCTGTATCTTTTGCCTTCAACCATTGTTTTTTAAATGGCTGTATATATAATTCAGCTTATAAAGTAAGCAACAGTTAGATAATGGAAATCTTATCTGTGACGCAGTCACATTAGAGGAATTTGGAATGACTTCAGACTCCCCATGAAAACACCAGAAAGGCCACAGCTTGAGACTCTACTTAGTATTAAGGATTCTACCCTAGCATGTAACTGGCCTTAACCAATCATCCATGCGCCATCAATGTACTTCAAAGTCAAATTCGAATGACATTCAAAACCTATAGGAAAGAATAAAACAAAGTCTATATACTTTGTCATCCATCATATCCAAAATAAAATAGAACAATGCTAGACACTGGAAATCTGATCCATAACTGAAGGAAAGTACCATTTATGAAGGCACCCTCCAAATAATCTGGCTGTTTTCATTAGCACACAGGGACTTTAAAGCAGCTAAACATGTTAAAGGATTTATAGAAAGGAATGTCAGAGTGGGAAATCTTGGCAGAGGCCTAAAAAGTATCAAGAAGTTTTGATGAATTTAGAAAGAGAGATTGACTGACAAATATACCAACTAGTAAAAACAGGAAGGACACAAGGCATGTAAGCCAGTTATGTGGCAGTGCATTTCTACTTAAGGCTGTAGATCCAAGTTTTACTGATAATATTCTTTTTAAAAGCATCTACTCTCTATGCTTCATGTTCTATAGGTCAAACCTATGGATAGATTTAGGCAGATAATAGCTACTAGTTTCAGATCAGGTGGGTGACTTCCATGCTTCCATAAGCGAATGAAATGAAATGTTAACTGCAGTTCTACCAAATTATAACAGATCCTTGTCTCCTTACTTCCTTTATATTTAGCCAAAGCTATTACATACATCTTCCCAATGTTTGTTTTAGTAATGAGAGAATCAGTGTGATATAAATGCCTTGGTCCTTTTATAAAATAACTCTCCACAGATAAGATTTCAAAAGACTTCCATATCTTCAGTATCATAAAAGGTTTTTTTAAACAATTAATTCACAGACAATTGGGCAAAAAGCCCAAGCTTCATTAGAAAGAATGGCACCAGCTTTTAGCTAGGGGACCTTGAACATATGGGGGTACCAGGTGATCTACCTACTTTGCAATTATCCAAGAGTGTATGACTAAAATTTAATTGACAGTCCCCTGGGTGCTAGAAGTTGGTATGGTTCAGTTGAAGCTTTAGAATCTGACGGATGCCCAGCTCTGATAACAGATTTGTTAAAAGAATTATTTACTATAGGCTGATGATGTACAAATTATCACATATAATCCAATTCTATAATTTTCTGGAACTTCTAAGGTTGTCTTATAATACATTAAAATTGTTCAGTACATTTTATCCAAGTACCATTTAAAGTTCATGCTTTCATTTGCAAAATAACATACAGCTCAAAAGAAAACACCCAGGTTTTGTCTTCACTAGCCCTTGTGTGATGGTAAGACATGGGGAATTCTGAGTTGGGTGCCTAATAACAGTAATAGAAACAGGGGATGTCAGAGAGGAAGAAGGTCAGATAGTTTAGTCTGAATCCAGAGGCAACTGAAGTTAAGTTCCTCCACCTTTCAATTGATCACTGAATGACACATCTAACTTCCTCTTGCCTAGCCACATCATTGAAAAGTTAAGGTTCCTGAGGTCTAAACCAAAGGTCCCAAATGAGTCGCCATGGTGAAAAGAAATGTGTCTGACCATTTTCCAAACGCCATATAAAAATATCAGGTATGAATAACTTAAGAGTAACTACAGAATTTATTGAACGATATTTTTCCTAACTTATCACTTGAAAGAAAAAAATGGTTAATGCTTTCATTACAGAGCATATCCATCCTAAAGATATATTTTTAGTCTTCAAGCTCATAGAGAGTAATCCTTAGAGCTTCAGGGTGAGTGCTGGTGCAATCTGGGGAAATACGTCATCTGTCAATTTCAAATAAATTTCTTAAGCAGAAAAACAAAAGGAAAGAGTTTATCAATTCAGTTCAGGCTATATGGTTCAGTGGGTACTGGCTGTTGCCTCTAAGGTTAACAACCTAAGCTTCATTACCAGCACCTTAATGGTAGAAGAAAACTGACTTCTGAGAACTGTCCTTTGACCCCTGCATATTTTACATGGCACACATGTGTCTACACACACACACACACACACACACACACACACACACCAAACACAACACACTATACTGTTAATTAAAATTTTTATTAACTTAAAAAATATCATATTAACAACTTAAATGAAAAGATATACTTAATGCTGATTCTAACATATAGAAACATAATTTACTGCTTCATTTGTGCATATAGAAACATAATTTATTGTTTCATTTGCACAATACCAAATAAATTATTTAACTTCTAAAGATTGATCAGGACATGACATTTGCATTGCTTACATCTCTGATAGGATTCCATCCCCCACCCATCCTAATTAGCATGAGTCTTTCTGGAGAGCTATTAGCTAAATTTCTTGTTAATCGAGGGAAGATTTGGACTAACTTTTTCCCTGCACTCCCAGGAAGGTTACTGGCCTACAGCACAAGCTTTCTAATGGCCAAGAGTTCAGTGGCCAAATAGTCTAGGAGTTGCAGATAGCCTCTTGAGTTATTCAAGGAGTAGGCATTCTTTCTTTGTCAAGACTACTGCTGTTAGAAATTCATTATGTCTGTTGCCTAAGTGACTATTCTTGGCCAGCTCCTCTGTCTGCCCTTTAAACTTCCAGACCTGTCTACAGTCAAGCTGACAGTAGTTTTAAATATATGGACACAAAATTTATCAGGTAATGTCAAGATAGTAACAATTAAGTGAATCAATTTTTCAAATGAATTATGAAAAAGAACTGTGTTCTAAAGTCAAAACAAAAAATTACAACATATAAGAAGAGCAAAGTGTTTTTACTCTTGTTCCAACTTTCACTGTATAAGTTTAGCATTTCTGAGTTTTTCATTAAATGCTAGTGCTATCATTTTTTGCAACATTTTTATTAGTTCTTTGAGAATTTCATACATTTGAACCCCAACTCCTCCCATCACCACCCTCTTTACCCTCCACCTAACTTTGAGATTACTTTTATTTTCTTATTTTGCTGTCAGGTCCAATCTATGTTGGTGTGTGGTCAGACAACCAGGGGCTTATGTCTTTAAAGGAAACTGAAGCTTCATTCATTGGCTATCAAGTGCCAACTGCTCCTCACTTAGCTAGCAGTGGGATAGTGTGTTCTTCCCTTTTTACACTGGGTTTTTCTCTCACTGGAGCTTATACATGTTTTCACAATCACTGTGAGTTCGTATGTGCATTTATTTGTCCTGCTTCGTCTGGAAAATATTGTACCTGTGATGCTACCTACTGCATCTGGCTCTAACCACCTTTCTGCCTCCTCATCCACAAAAATCCCTGAGCCTTAGGACAGGAGGAGAGGTATAAATGACCCATTTAGAACTGATCACTCCACAGTTTTTTGTTCCCAGCTAGTTGGCCAGATGGAGGCCTCTGTATTAATTGTCATATACTATAAGGAGAGGTTTTTCTGATGAAGGTTCAGAGATGGGTACAACTCATTAAGAGTCATTTAATACTCCATCCATTTAGCAAATTATTACTATTATTATTATTATTATTATTATTATTATTATTATTATTACTGTAGCCTATGACCTATCAAACCTATCACTAAAGGTTCTTGGCCCCTGTTTTAGTGCCTGGCATGGGTTTCATCTCACAAAGCAGGCCTTTGTCCCAGAAACTACTTGGTTACTTATATGACATTTGTGCCATTTTTGTATCAGTAATCTTATCTTGTCAGGCTAGTCGTTATATCTTGAAGAGTTTAGAGCTGGGTGAAACCAAGGCTCAGTTTTCTCCTCTGGCTGTATGTTTAGTGTCTTCCCACATCATAAATGCTATCCACTGGGAATGAACCTTCCAGGTGAGTACTAGATTGGTAGTTCCATATTCTTGGACTCCAGTCTGTGGTATCTTCAGCCATAGGGCCTTCCTGTGAAGAATAGTGAGTTTGAAGCCAGCTTTAACTGTACAGGGACAACCTGGCTCAAAAATAGAAAATTCATCTATGTTCTGCTCTATTTTCTTAAAGCCTCTCTCACACTTCCCTACCCTTTCTAGTTTCCAGGTTTCTATAAACATTACAAGTGAAACACAAAACTTACAAATTTAAAATTATGATTATCACACAAGGAACACAAGAACAGGCAGCATTTAATTTTCTTGGTGTGTGAAAATAGATGGAGACAATAATTGAGGTTTTGAGTGTTAAAATGATAGGATGCAGAAAGAGTATTGACCAAATTTAAGTGTATACGAGGAAGCCATGTGGAAACTTACCACTCTACAGGCAAATTTTAAAATAAAAAAAAAATTGAATGGAAGTAGCCTATGAGGGTAGATAAGGCCTATTTCAGAATCTATGGGTTATTTAACAAAAGTACTAAGGGGCACTGCATGCATGTGAAAAACATCCACACACAAAAAATAAAAGTAAATCTAAGATTTTTTTAAAGGAAGGAAGGAAGGAAGAGAGAGAGAGAGAAAGGAGAAGAGGAGGGAGAGGAGGAAAAGAGAAGGTAAAAAAGGCAGGGAAGGAGGTGAGGGAAGTGGAAGAGAAGAGGAGGGAAGGGGAAAAGAAGGGAGAGGAGAAGAAGAGGGGAGGGGAGGGGAGGGGAGGGGAGGGGAGGGAGGAGAGGAGAGGAAGGGTGGGGAGGGGAGGAGACGAGAGGAGTTGCACAGACCCAAGGGTAGGTACTAACATCTGAAGAGTCCAAATTTTGGGTATCATTGTGCTGAGGTGCTATTGACAGTTAATAATAGCTGCTGCTGGGGATGAAAGATACTTTCTTCAGCAGTGGTCACTGGCTTATAAATGCCCTTGTTCTTATAAATAACCTCTCAGCCATGTTCATATAAATAACTTGAATTAAAGCTCACTGAGAATAGGACAGAAAGGTGTAATCGTAGAGAAGCATGATGAAGTCAATATATACATGTATTAACTGTCCTATAGATCCTCTTACAGTGCCTAATAAAAGAAATTAAAGAATATTTCTTTTAACTCTAAGTTGCTAGTGTCTATAAAGATCCTATATAGGTGAATCAATTGAACATTGGTCTGTTTTTACTAGATACCAACATAACAACATAAATTGAGGTTGTAATGTATACTGAAAGTAGTGGTACTTGTCTTAAAATTTATTTGGAGTTTCATCATGGTGACCACAGACAAAAGCTGCTTGTTTTTCTTCTGAGTAGAGCACTTATCCAGCTATGCTCTGTGACTGGCTCAGGAGCCCATACAACACAGATGTGTCAGTTACCTGTGAGGGCTCACTTCTGCTGAGTAGAAAGCAAATTAGAAATGGTTCCACTCCACAATGGCTAAAAATAATATTAAAATGATGACAGGATATTAAAAAGGCAATGGCTTCTGGCATGGCACACACTGCAAATTAGAGCAAGAAAGTATTCGAGAAGCAGCATAGGTTCGGCAATTGAAAAATGGCCAGTCTGTAAATAATGACAAGAAGGCAGCAGTAAATCAGAGGGTGAGGAAGCCTTGGAGATGTATGCTCAACATTTTATAGGAAAGCTTTCCCTAAGAATACATGTTTTAGAAACATTATCATAAAGTAGAATACTTGGTTAGCTCAGGTTTTGATCATTACTGATGTTTCCTGTATTCACACATAGGATTCTAATGTCACGTATTTAAAACAAAAAAAAGTCACTTAAACATATTTATGAACTTTTGCTGCATGATCTAAAAGTCCCTTGGGCTTTTAAAGGTCACCTTTATGAGATGTCTTTTTCCCTTGACCCTCAGAGCAGAGCATTACATTCATTACATTCTTGAGGAATGTACTTACAATGTATATCAGTGCACATCAACTTACATTGCCATAGTGTGTGGCAAGTTAGTAACACCGAGCTTTAAACCAGAGGCCCCTGTGGTTGAATTAGGGAAAAGCTGAGAAAGAGGGCAGCCCCATGGGAAGACCAACAGTCTCAACTACCCTGGACCTTCAAGATCTCTCAGACACTGAGCCACCAACCAGGCAGCATACACCAGCTGATATGAGGCCCCCAACACATATACAGCAGAGGACTGACTGGTCTGGTTTCAGTGAGAGTAAATGCACCTAACCCTGGGGAGACTTGAGGCCCCAGGGGGTGGGGATGTTTGGTGGGGTTGGGTAGGGGGGTGGAGACATCCTCTTGGAGACAGGGAAGGAGGAATAAAATGAAGAACAGTTGAAAGGCAGGCCAGAAGAGAGATAATGACTGGACTGTAACAAAAGATTAAATAATAACAATAATAATAGGAAAAAGAAGAAAATGAAAAAGAAGGAGGAGGAGGAGAAGAGGAAGAAGGGGAAGAGGAAGAGGAGGAGAAGGAGGAGGAGGAAGAGGAAGAAGAGGAGGAGGAGGAGGAAGAGGAAGAGGAGGATGAAGAGGAGGAAGAAAGGCTCCCTTACTTGGTCCCTTTTATTCTTGTCCCTTCTTGCCTTCTCTACTCACTTTCTATACAGATGTTCCATTCTGATCTTTGTTTCATAAAATATGGGGGTTTGTTGAATAATGAATTCAAACAGTATGCCAGTTTTAAAATCTGTCTGTATTTTCCATGTGGGTATAGTCATTCCAGCCAGTGATGTATCATCTTCATCCTACCGTATTCTCTCCTCTGCTGGTTGTGGTTGGTTCAACTCACGTCACTACAATTACTGTGTCCATGAGCGTGCTAGCATTGTCCCATAATGGATCTGTATGGGACTCTCTTTGGATTACTTATTACAGAAAAGAACTTCCCTTAATAAGTAGAAGTAGAAGACTGGAGATATGGCTCACCAATTATGAACACTTGTTCCTGCAGAGGACTTGGCTTCAGCCCCAGGACTAGTGGCACACAGACATCCATAGCTCCTGTTCCAGGGGATGAGACTCCTTCTTCTGACTTTCACAGGCATCAGGCATGCATGTTTTGCACATACACATATAAATAAAATACTTATACAAATAAAGATAAATAAAATGTAGACAAGTACAGTGGGGTATTTTAAATAAGTCAGCCTGGTAGCTCTTCTGAATGGCTTATCGGTTTTATTTCCTACCAGTAACACGTCCAAACTCTTTATGTCAATAATGCTGTCCACAGCTGCCATTACTTACTCATCCACTCATTCCAGGAAGATATTGACAGTCTTATGGTTTGTATTTCCAGCATTTGAAATGGATGTGGGTACCTCTGTGTTTACGTTTTAACTCCTTTGTATGCATTGCTATTTCTGTTGGATTTTTCTGCTTAGTTTTGACATCTCTCCTTCTTCCGCTACTGTGATATCTGCTAATTACTTTTTTGTGTGATACCCTTTACTAAAAAAATTCTTGATTGTGATGAAAAATATGACCAGATATCTTCTTATGCTTTACAGTTTAAAAGGATTTTTAACCTTGAATTTAGTTTTCCATACAACTAAATAAAATGATTAGATGGGTTCTCGTCTATCACCTTTTGTTAGGATGGAGCTTTGTTCTGTTTGTTTGTACCAGGGTCTCACTACGTGATGCAGGCTGATCTTGAACTCTCAACCTCTTGCACTCGAGAGTTTGAGGGTTGCAGATGTGCAACCACTGCAATCCAATATTCTATTACACATGACAGCTGTTTTGATGTAGGCATTTAAACAAGAGGTACACAGTAAAGTACTAGATTGCCATAAGGAACCAAATTTACTTATATAATTAATGGACAGTCTATTCTTTCCCACTGGGTTGTGTCCTCACTTCTTTCTTTGTAAAATAAAAAGAACCACTGGCTTCTTCCACTAGGACCAACATGAGATTAAACTAATAATTCTATTTTGTGATGTCAAATTTTCAGTTCCAAGAAACTGATTCTTTAATGTTCAGTGTTCTGCCTTTTATAAAATATTCCTATAATTATATCAAATGTTTTGGGCCTAAAAGTTTATCAAGCAACTATGTCAACATGTTCACATATGAAACATCTAATGAGCACCGAGTGCCCGGTTTACCTCTGCTCATCCAAGCAAAGTTCTAGGCACAGTTCTTTAAATGAAGTATGCTTCTTCTTGCAAGGTTTCCAAAGAACTGATGGCCTGTCCTTGAAGACATAAAAAAAATGGAGTCTGGTATGATTCATCTATAAGATTGCTGTGTTTTGTTGCTTTTACATTTATAAAGAGTTTTTATACATAGTCAGCACTCAGTAATTATTTCTACATTTTCTTACATTTCCTTTCCTTTAAAAAACCTCTGATGACAAATTTTAAATGCATATTTTTAATGAAAAAAGTCCACAAACTCCAATTTCAAATATTATTTCTGGGTCAAAATAAAAGAAAAAGACTAGAAAGGCTATCTCTCAAAAGCTGCTGCCATGACACAAAAGAATGGGCCAAAGTCCCTATCCTGCCTCTACCCAGATGGTTTCTCATGTAAGACACTGAAAAATTAACTTTCAAATTACACTTCGCATTATTTTGTCTTTTCCTGAAAGCTCAGAGATGCAACTGCAATTAGAGAGGCATCCTCAGATTTCATCAAACCTAAGTAGGAATCTGAAGATAATGAACCCGTTAGTAATGAAAAAGTGCATTTGCACAATAATTGTGTTGGTAAGGCTGCATAGCTGCACTATATTACTGTCCAACACTATTAGACCAATGAAATGACTAGGGCCATAGAAAGATGCTGTTTGGTTTTATAATTACTATTAGAGAATGCCTCCTGAGCCCAGCCTCAGAGGCTTCACTTTTGAATCATCTGCAGCTCATGAAGCCTCTCATGCATTATACATGACGCCCATATGGTCATTTGAGATGGAAGGTCTCTGGAGGGAGGTTTCATAGCATCCTCTTCCCTGCAAGAGGAACAAAAGTGAGAAAAACAACAAAGAAGGCAGAAAACTGGGAATAGGGTAGGGAGGCAAAGAAGACCATTGAGTAACACTGAAACTCAGACAAAGGTGAGTCAAATCAATAAACATATGTATTTCAAAAGAGCGAGACATATACTTGAGGTGAGGGTAAGCTTGTTATCTAAATCTGATTGTTCCACAAAGTTTGCAATGGCTCAAAATATCCCAATATACTGCAACATATGCAGTTAAATCGATTGAAAGTAAAAGGAAGGAAGGAAGGAAGGAAGGAAGGAAGGAAGGAAGGAAGGAAGGAAGGAAGGGAGGGAGGGAAGGAAGGGAGGAAGGGAGGAAGGAGAGGGATAGAGGGAGGGAGAGGGGGTGGGAGGAAGGAAGGTAGGAAGAAAGAAAGGAAGGGATAGAAGGAAGAAGGAAGGGAAAGGGAGGAATGGAGAAAAAAGGAAAATAGAAAGAGGAAAGGAAGGAAGGAAGGAAGGGAGGAAGGAAGGAAGGAAAGAAAGAGGGAGGGAGGGAGGGAGGGAGGGAGGGAGGGAGGGAGGGAGGGAGAAGAAAGTGGGCTTTATTTTCAGAATTCTGCTTTGTATTTTTACATAAACTCATTAGAGCTCCTGAGCAAAGCTGTTCTCTGCCATTTCTAATAAGTAACTCATTCCTGTCATTACTAAGGAAAGAAAATTTAGTGGGAACTAGGAAAATGGCTAGGAGGACCTGGGTTCAAGTCTCAGCACCTATATGGTGATTCACAATAATCTATAACTCCAGTTCCAGGGGATCTGACCTATGCACATATCAAGCACACACACAATTTACATACATACATACAGGCAAGCAAAACATTTGCACATAAAATAAAATGAATAAGCCTAATTTAAAAGTTTTTAAAGAAAAGGAAGGCTGCGTTATTTTTGTCCAAACAAATCTAATACAGATGAAGCTTCGCTTTCAAGGAACCATATTTAAAACCAGTATTTAAAATCACCTGTGTAGGGTAATACATCTGGCAATATTTTCCTAACTTTGATCAAATATAATTCTATATGTCTTAAAATAAAGTGTAGAAATTCTCTGATATGCTCAGAATCTCCCTGGAGCATGGTACACAAGATATTAATCATAGAAATAATTCTTTAAACATCCTTGCAGTATATTTTTACTTTATAGAAATCACTACAGTTGCACCCACTTCTGTTTCTCTACCCTCGAACTTAGAATTATTCAGATTCACTTGATTTTAAGTCTACTTGTTATAATAATGTCAAATAAGAACTAAGCATCAAGCAGATCCAGGCGTGAAACTAAGGTTCAAAAGTCATTATTTTGGGATACTTTTCTATAACTAAAACTATTAAATTTGTGTTAATATTAACTCTTATTATTTCCAACTTACAACAGAAAAAAATAAGTCTCATATATTTTTATTTTCATACTTTATTATTGCACATTTATTTAGTGTGCATTTGTGCACACACACATGAAACCCGATATAACATACCTGTGAAATCAGGAGATGACCTGTGTGTTCTGTCCTTTCAAAATGTATGTTCTGGAGAGTGAACTCAGGTCAACTTGCCTGAAGGCAAATGCCTCTGTCTTCTGAGTCATCTGCTCAACTCCACAGTTATCATTTTTAAATATAAAATAAACATTTTGTTTTTGCCTTGTAACTGTGTTGATAAATTAACTCAACATTGTTTTTACTTTCATCTGTCATCTTGCCCAGAGAAATATGCACAGTATTGAAACTAAACAGGTCATTTTTTGGTTACTTTACTTTTCTTAGAAAAAAAACAGTAAACTAAGTAACCCCATAAAACTAGAAGTAGTGATACTAATGACATTTTATCCAATTGAGCTATTGAATGTCATACAGCTGCCATTTTCCTTTTCAAAACCTTCCTATACATTATATTACATTGTTTCTCAAATATAAATGTTAATTTTCCAATTGAATATTTACCATATTAAAAATATTTTTAAAGAATTTGATACAGGTTAGCAGCAGTGGGTAGAACACAGGCACGCAAGTAAGTCTGCACAAATTTTCTATATTTTGAAATGGAGCAGAGCTCCAAGGGGTCGTTCTATTTTACTATTCCCATAAAGGTGGTATTTTTCCCTTTATGGCTCTGGCTTCTTGCCCTGACTTCTATGCAGTTAGATGCCTAAGCAAGCTCAAGATCCTATGTTCTCAGCCTGTGTTTTGTAGTGATAGATGAGACCTTGCCCTCATGACCATCCACGGCTCAACTTGTGCCTGGTACATCACCAATTCCTTAGTAATTGGATGAGACATTTATCTGCTCTCCCAGTAACTAAGGTTATGAACTGCTATGTGTAAGTTAAAAATGAACAGGTAAAAGGACATTCTCCTGTGTAATAACAAAATTAAAACTTACTGTGCTCTGTGTTTCTCTTGAGGAAAACATGATCCTCAGGAAATAGTAGTTCAATTACAATGAGAAAAATGGGGGGCTGGAGAGGTGGTTCAACAGTTAAAGGACTATGCTGCTCTTCCAAAAGAAGAGTTTTGTCCCCAGCACCCACACTGGGAAGCCCACAACTACCAACTCCAGGGGATCCAACACTCTTTTCTGGCCTCTACCACCACTCACATCCACATATGGAAACTCACACATTCAAATACATGTAATATACATGTATATACAATACATTATACAATATACAATAAATTACATGTATATACAATATACATATAATTTAAAAGAAAAACAAAATCTTCAAAAACATCTAGAAATATTTTAAAACTATACATTGTTAAACACTGTACTACTTCACTTCTTTAAAATATTTTTAATGTATATTAATTGTACAAAATAGTTGATTCATTGAAGTATTTGTGTGTGTGTGTATAATGTATTATACACATGTGTAATAGCATGTGTAATAATAATGTGTAATAGCATTATCACACTTATCCCTCTCAGTATTTCCTCCTGTCCACTTTCCCCTCCCTCTAATCTTTCCTCTTCCTGAATAGAATCCATTCTACCTTCACGTTTAATCCAGGTTCCATATACAAGAGAAACATGAAATGTTTGAACCTCTGAGTCTGTCTCACTTCACTTAACATGATACTTTTTAGCATGTCAATTTTCCTACAAAATGCCATAATTTTTTTCACCCTTAAGACTGAATACAAATGCCACTGTGAATACATACAGGGATGTCTCTAGACCTGGTGCTTTACTTTTTAAGCTGGGGAATTGAAGCCTAACAAAGCATAATTATGCACACTGTGGCAGCTGGCTCTGGGTTCTCTGCTAAGCTGAATGAAAGCTAAGAAATATTTTATTTGTCTTAATAGTATGACACACTCCTAATCGAGCTTCCCGTAAGACCTAGCAAATAGGATCTCAGTAAAACTTATTAGATGGTAAATAGTAGGCAGATAAATAAATAAAAGAATGAACGCATAAAATGACAGGAGAGGGAACTCTGGTGAGTACGTAGCTTAAACAAACAGGGAATCGATGCTTTAAAAGCAAAGTGAGCACATGGGAAGAGATGGGGTCTAAACTGTGGTTAGGGATGAAACTAGAAAGGAATACTTTTAAGTGTTCCAAACTAAACTCTAAACGTGTCCACACAAAAGAAGATACAAAGGAAGCTTTAAGAATTGGGAGGGGTGTAAATGGATAGACAAACAAATACAGGCAAATACTAAGGGAGGCACAGAGCCAAACTCTCACCCATAAGAAGACCAAATCTAGAGAACAGCACTGTGACCTGTGTCTACACCTATGTGGCATTTGGTGTAATTGGTAGAAAGCCTTTTGAAGTGTTGTCGAAATTTCATGATAGTAAGTAATCCCTTGTGGTAGAAGAAAACCAGCTAAATGAACAGTGGTGTGAGTACACAACTGAATACGGTGCACCTTCTGTTTGCATATATTGTTACATGGACAGAGCTCAGGGTATGAACAAAACTAGACACTAAAAATGTCGCACAGAAGTAAAAGTCGTGTTATTAAGCAAACAATGAGACCAGATATTCACATGCATGGATGCTTGAAGAAAATAGAGTTGTTTTTGAAAAAACATACATGAGAATGTAAAGCCTGGTGATTCTGGATAAGAGACTGAACCACTAGAAATAAGAAGCCAGTCCTCTAAAATTTCCCTTAGCATTGTCTTAATTTTTCGCTATACAGAACAAATGTACAGAAATGAAAACAAAGATCTAGAGTAGATTATAACTGCTAGAATTCAATTATTGAAACTTTTTGTAATTCTTTTAAATTTTATAAGAACTTTTGAATACCAGTCACCTCAACTCGACAAAATAAAATATGTTAGAAATTATTAAATATTAGAAATTAGAAATTAAAAATTAAGAATATTAGAGCTAAACTATGAATTCTCACTCTGAGTACAGTGCTAACTATCAAGTGTTCAATAAATGACAAAATCTGCTCCTAATCAATGAATTAACTACAGGAGTCCTTCTTAGCCTCTCTCCTTCCACCCAAACCTTTCCTAAGTCTATTATTTCTAAGAGACTACAGCCCTTTGAACAAATGTGCCACATAACTTGTTTTCTGTTTAGGTAACATATGCTGTCAGCATCTTAATTAAGACTCTGATTAGGGGACCTAGAAACATTATTATGCATGTGGTTTGATGTGAGCAGTTGAATTAACCCGTGAGACTAATTATGCTCAACACTTTATCTTCAAGATGCCAAGTATAATAACTCTTGAGAAGAGATTGCTTTCTGAAACAGGAAATAAGGATAGTAAAGAAAATGAAGACACTTACATGGAAAATCAGACATAAATTTTTAACAGAAAAATGAGCACAGAGACCTAAGAGGATTTTGAAAGGATTTCAAGAAGAAATATCATATTCTTTTTAAATCTTCTTTGTGATAATTTGGATGACAACTAAACATCTATTTATTTAATCTTGTTGGTTATATCACACATACCCACCAAAAAGAGAAGAAAGATTCTCATATTGCCATGACATGACATATTGGGTAATATGTAGGCTCCAGGGTGATTAACAGTCATATAATATATAAACCTAGATATTAAAAATTATTATTCCATCCAGGTTTAAAAATCTAATTACATGTGTCAGGTGTCTTCTACAACTATATATACATATATATATACATATATACTATTCATATATATATATATATATATCATACACATCTGCTATCATCATGTCCTGGTGGAAACCCCACCCAGTTAGAAACCGGAAGTCTAAGATGTCAATCAGAACATACCTCAAAAACCTATCCTTGATTACCTCATTCTTAGAGTCTCTTTCCTGTGTTCCCTTTCCTAATTGGATTAGTAATATCACATCTTTACTAATGAATGATTATCAGGTCTATACTTTTACTAATTGCCAGACCACAACTGAGAAGTCATGTAAAAACTTCTGGCAACTCTCCCAAAGGTTTCAAATGCCTCTAAATGAAACCAATGGGGAACTGATGAAATTCTGTCTTTAATTCCTGATCTGGACACAATTCTCATAGAAACAGACTTAATTTAATTTACCTAGGTGTAGAAGCCAAAACCACCCACCTTTTAGATCCAGATTAGTATATGGGATTAACTTTGCTTTTCCTTTCGTTCAGCCAGCCATTAAATTCTGTGTCGAATGGACTCCATTTTCATTCCAGCACAAATCCTTCATTTATTAGAGTTATTACATTAAGGTGATTTTACATTCTTACTTTCTTCTTCCTATCATAAATTTTCTTTATAAAAAAAACAAAAACAAAAAACAAATAACAAAAACAAAACAAGCCATGTCTTGTGGCCCTGTATTTTGAAACTGAGATTGTCATGAAGACCCATGTTCTCACACAGCCTCTTCTGCATTCTTCTACAGTTTTCTAAAACCATCTCATTTGCTTTTACAGCAAGGCAGCATAGCTATACTGCATCAAAAACAGTTGTCTTAGTAAGATCCTTTTTGTCTCCAACCAAACATCTAAGAACACTTAAACTGAAGCAAGAAAATCTATCTAGGTGCCTGGGTCCCTCAGAAATGAAGACACTGTGAGCCACTTGTGATATGAATAGGGGAAGTCTGTGAGGATATGGATTTCTAAGATGCTATGGGATTAGAAAATGTTCTCCTGGTGCGTCATTAATCAAATTAAAAAACTACCTAACAGAACCCAGCAGTCGCAGAGGCTAGCCATCTCTTTCCAGGCTGTTTTCTGTAAAACCCGACTGTGTGGATTTGATGAGCACCTTTTTCTAATCTGCCTTTTCAGTCCCACACCTGTTTTATAAATTATCATTATCAGCCAGGGGTTGTAGCTGGTTTATTTATCTTCAGAAAAGGTAGAAACGGGAGAAGGTCTAATTTGCTGTTTTATAAACTGGCACACTACCTATACATATTTATGAAATTGGCAAGCGTTTGCCTACAAATTGTGATGCTAGGCTATGCAGCAAAATTATTTTCTTTCTGAGGTAAATTTAGATTGTCAGAGAACAGGAATTGATATTTTAAAACATAAGAATTGTTGTTCAGTTGCCTAGTTAATGTCCTCAGCATGGAGTGTCCTTGTTAGTCTACAATGGCATTCCCTCAGGCTCTCAGTGCTCCCTGTTGAGAGTGTAAGACCTGTGAACGTTAGGAAACCTGCCACACACCAGAGACACACAGCACCTAGTCCAGAGACATGGACATAATTTCGATATATACTTGCAAAATTAATAATTCAAGCTCTTTAACTTGTCTTTTCCTTGGATGAGCTGTTTAATCAATTTCAGCCCTCCAGTTAATCTTTAAGTGTTTAATCATAATATATTAGATTTATAGAAGTAGAGAGTTCACAGATAGCCTTGAGGTTTGTTAGTTACAGTTGCTTATTGTCTAGCTGAGAATACTGAGGTATGAAGAGAGAGTGTCACCTAAAATCACACAGCTAAGGAATGGTGGGTCTGCAGTAGCCTCAGCCTACCTTTTGGTTACTCTCCTCTGAAAACCACAAGAATTGCTGCTCACCAAAGAAACCTAGTTATATCTTTAAAATTCAACCAAGAAATCTTGCCTTTTTCTGTTTATTCAAAGCAAAAATAAGTATTTTCCCTAGTCACACACAAAATATTCTGAATTTTAGCAAAGATCATTGGCTTAAAGAAAACCATCACTTTTTGCTATCATTGCAATAAATAGCACAGAAAAAGAAATCTTTTAAGATTCTTAAGTAGATCCATGTAAGGATTTATTAGGCATGTTTATCATGTTGCATGGAATTTGAGTGGAGTACAAAAGTGAAGGTGTGAAAACAATAACATACTGATTTGGATTGTTCAGAGAATTTGAGTCAACACAACTAGGCTTTGTATAGTACAGACATGATGAAATTACAAAATTTCAAAGGCCTAGAAGCCTGGAAAAGTAAAGTCGAGTTGCTGCTGAGGCCATATGAAACACATAAAGACACTGATCATCATACACAAAGAGAAAAGTGACGTTTACATCACCACAATTTAAATGATAGTTTTTTGATGATCTTTGGTGCTACATCTGGACACTAAGCAAGTGAGACCTTCACCAAGACTTTGAGATCACAAGTTTTAAAACCCTAGGGAGTTTTCAGTGAAATTCCTCTACTGGTGTAAAAAGGAAATATGACAAAAGTCTTAGGAAAACCAGGGAAGAAAACTTCCCCTCCAAGGGGCATCAGCCTTACAGATAGTATTCCTATATTGATTCAAAACCAGTATGTTTGACTTGGTGGGCTCTCTGACCCTGTGAATGAAAAGCAATTGAGATAATAAATGTGCAGATCTGGACAATGTGATCACCCTTATCCAAATAAGCCTGGTAGAAAAAAAAAAAAAAAACAACTAGCAGCATCTACAAACCTGAAAATTAAAATAGCTAACATTTAGTGAAGTGCTTCGATCACTTTCTGTGGTTATTGTATTTAATCTTCACAACAGTCCCTCCGAGATAGATATCACTGTTATCTAGCAAAGCTCTGCTACTGTGTCTTGTAGGAATAAGCACTTTTCTAAGTGCCTTTGTTGACAATCTCTTCCAAGGTTCATTCTGCCCTGATTTCTGAAATATGTGCTTGCTTATCTTTTTCCTGGCTATAAGCAGCTTAAAAATGGATATCCAAAAGCAAAATAACTGTGCTTAGTCCTTAAGTTAGAGCCAATAAATATTTGCTGATTGGAACTGAATTAATTTAAAATAAAATGTACATCACAAATGCAAACCATAAATGCCTGTGTTTGATGGTGGTATCATCAAACTATTGCTTAAACTTTACCATATGGCTCTAAACTTAAGCCAGTTTACTTTCTATATGCTGTATTCTACCATAATAAAACGTGGAGTGTTTTCACGTATTTCTATTCTATTTTAAAGGCAGATGTCTGGGGAAATGAAACTATAGGAACACTACAGATGCCAAGATGTATAACTTTCAGGTTGCTGATACTGATACACAAAGTCACAAAGTAACAGTCTGTGAAGGTCGTTATGCTGAAATCATTACAAATATTTCACTAACATGTTTTTCTGATGTTTAATTAATACTTTCATTTCATAGGTATTACCTTGCAATGTAGCCATGTCTGGTTTTGTGCCATATAAAGCAATGTTTACTTTGGACTACACTGCAAAACTGGGTAGGTAATTTGAGGACAGAGAAACAAGTTGAAGCTTATTATGAGTCTTGATTGAAGAATGATACTAACCAGTGTCCAGTGTGTTAGAACCATGAAATTATTCTCACCCTTTCTATCTCATACTGCAACATTCTTTTAGAGACCTATTTGCTGTTATTTTTTTTCTTGGTTTAAGATGAAGCAGCCTGCATAGCAAGTTTGGATATTGCTAGCCCAGGGTTAGTAACTGTCCTTCTTGAAAGTGATTTGGAAGCATGCTGTTACTTTGTATCTAATCACTGGTTATAGAACAATTTGGGTGTTGTGAGCTAACCTCTGGCACCTGAGATACAATCTTCTTTCCATTGCCATCATTTGCAATTTGTAATTTAGAAGAAAAGCAAATTCTTCAGTAAATTATCATTTAAGAGAGAAAAAAATCCTACAGTTTGGTATTTGTATCTCCAAATAGCAGTAGTTTTCAAAAATGTTACCTTTGATCTGTAATAAACAAACAAACAAACAAACAAACAAAAAGTTAAGTTCATACTGCAGCCCAAGCACACACATATAATTGGGAAACAATATACCCTGACCGTGTGCCACAGACTCAAGTATTCTGTTGTAAAAAAACCTTCTTGTCACAACACTGTTGATTTTATAAACATCAATAGGCCATGGGTTTCAAGATTTAAAACAATGACATTAATTAAAATTCAACTACCTTTAACTATTTTCTTTAAAATTTCCTGAACACTTGAAGAATTTTTCACTGTGCATTTAAATCAAAAACTAAGATTTTTTTAACTATAGAGCTAAATTGTTTGAATGTAAATATATATATATATATATATATATATATATATATATAGTACACATTTTGGTTAAGTGGACTATTCTGCACTATAGAACCATGTGACTGTTAGTTACAGGCACAAATATTTAATTTTTACGTACAAAACCAAGATATCTTGAGGCAAACAATGAAAAAAGAAATGGGGGTGGGGAGATTTTAAGATGCAGCTGAGCAAAGACAAAAGTAATAAGTCATCTGTTCTCCTTGGTGCCAACAAAGGGGGCTCATCTGGCTAGGTGCTTGATTTAATTTGCTCCTAATACAATGGAGAAATGTGAGACTCCTCTTAGGCCCATATCTGCTTGCCATTTCGAAGTGTAAGTTAACAAACAATAAAATTACTGAAAGAAATCATGAGGGAAGGATTTTTATATATATTTTTCTAAAGTGTGTACCTAAAAATTCAAAGAACAGCAAATCCCTTTAAACATGTAATACTTGTCATTACATTGGTGTAATTGGCATTAACATTTGATTGATTTATCCTGTCCAACCTCTACTTTAATTGCTTCATAAAATTATATTAATAAATGGATAAAATAGCTTCTAAGTCAAATATTTGCAAGTAATCGTAACATTTTCTAGTCTTCTAGCAATAAAGTCATTCAGTTTTTTCATTTCTAGTTTTTCTTTTGAGAATTTCATATGTGATTAAACAAGTTAACTCCAACTTCTCTAATTTTTTTTTATTGGTCCATTCTGATTTACTTACTGTCTACAGTTAAATTATTTGAGCACTTAATTTCATGTTCTGTTGCCTCTACTTCATTTAAGTCTCAAATTAAATTACGGTCTGAAAAACCAATATCTGTTCCACTTTTTTCAAACTCATATTTCTATTGCCTTCTCAGTCACTCCCAAGGATATAAAATTGGCAATTAAGACTTTCTTAACATGGATGGAGATGGAGTCTACCAACTTAACTCCTCAGCTATGTACCATTTACTCTGTACAGCAATGAATCCTCCACTTAAACACAGATGTCATCTGCATCTCTTTCTTTGATAACACCTATCCATCTTAGAAAAAAGTGACCCATCTTCTCAGCTCCTATTCAAATCCTACCTGGTAATTATGGAACAGTAGAAATCGTACTTGCCCTCTCTTCTTCTCAGATCTTTCTAGCCTAGGAGTGAAAACTCATTAGTATGATTCTATAACTTAGGGATTTAAAACAAATACTGACTTTATTATCTTTATGAGATAGGATCTTAAGTCAGCTTCCTGATTTTCAGGTGTGTTGGTATATCCAGGGCTTGCAATGGTGGGAGAACCGGGTTCTGATGATACCAAAGTGTACTGGCTTCTGTTGCTTATGGTCTTGCACTTGCCTCTCAACATCTGGTTATTTCTGGTGTTAGCTGGTCTGAATGTCTCTGTCTGGTGCCTGCTTCTTGTGTCCCTGGGTTGCTGCTGTTTTCCTGGTAGGCCTGTGGCCCTGGCTGTAGCAGACCTTCTGTGGGCCCTCAGGCTGTGGGGTCTTCAGAGGGGCAGGAAAGCTGCTGATTTGTTGACCTGGCTGCAGCAGATCTCCTGGGAGGCCTTCAAACTTTGGGATTTGTTGGCCTGTGCGCAGCACAACAGTTGCCCTGAATGCAGTGGACCTTCTGGAGTCCCTGAGACTGTGATGTCTTCAGAGGAGCAGACAAGCTGATGCTTTGCCCCAGAATAAGGCTCTGGCTGGAAGGGAAGTGAAATTGGGGGAGTGGGAGGTTTGAGGGGAGGGTTATGAGTCCTGAGACCACTGGGCTCCCTCAGAATTCCCAGTGGCCCTGGTTAGTACCACATGTGAAGGTTTGACTGAAGGTGTGTTGTGTAACAGTTTCGTCCATTTTAAAACAGCATCAGGAAGTCTCTGAAACTGACAGATTGATTCAACTCATCGCTGACAGAGTAAACAATAAAAGCTGAAAGTCCCTCTCACGCAGAAGGAAGGTGAGCTGTGTTGAAGACTCTCAGAGAAACCAAGCTGCAAAGAAGCCTGAGCCCAGACCAACTGCCTGGGAAAGGAACAGATCAACTCAGGCACCTGGCAAGGACACTCTCCAACTGACTGAGCCTGTAGATTGTGTAGTGTGCTTCAGCTTCCCAGCTTTGTGAGTTAGCCCCCACGCTGGGGTGAGCTTTGGTGATACAGCCTTCTGAGTCACTTCTGCTTCTTTAAGTAACCCCTCATCCATATTCCCATAAGTAATCCCAACAAAACTCATTGGTTTGCAAAGTTGCTCTTAAGTGGTATCTGTACTGTGGTCAGTTATGGGTTCCCTATCTGGATGAGTAAATATGTGTGTTGTTTCTCCCAAGGAAAAGTTTTGTCATACAAAAATCTGGTAAATCTTCATCTGGAATGTCTCACTCAAGTGACTGGCATTGCTAGATATTGATAAGAGGCTCTATTTACTCTCCTTAGAGACTTTACATCAGATGTTTGAATATCTTTTAGACGCAGAGGCCGATTTTTTTCCAGAGAAAACAAGCTACATCCTAGCTTCAGAAGTCTCTTAACTTTGCTGTATGGAATTCTTTAGATCACATGAGTTGGTTTCATTTATACATTACATTAAACATCTTATATGTCTATTCTAACAAGTACTTCCATATCAAGAGGCAAGGCATAGTGGCTGACATCTGAAAGACTGAGTACCACAGTAACCACATCATCATTTTTGCAAACAACTTCTTTAATACTCTGTCTCTGCATATCATTCAGAATCTCTGAAGCCCCTTAAAGGCTCTCAGAGTTATATCTGGAGTCACATGGATTTAAGCATGGAGTCCTTTTATTTGATTTGATTTTTAAGATTATAATATGATTACATCAATTCTCCCCTTTCTTCCCTTAAAACCATCCCACATTCCACTCCTCGCTTTATTTCAAACTAATGACCTCTATTTTCATTAATGGTTATCACATGCACATATATTGTTATTATATACATAAACAAATATGCATGCATACATGCATACATACACACACACACACACATTCTGCTCAATCTGCATACTGGTACTCATATGTATATTTTTCAGGCCTAACCATTTGATATTGGTAACCAGTTGGTGTGTCCTTCCCTGAAGAAGACTATTTTTACCACTCTCAGCATTCCGTAGTTGTCTGTGCCTTTTTGTGCAGGGTTAAGTCTCATGGGCTTTTTCTGGTCCACTTTGGCATGTCTATTGATTCTGTCTTCATTCAACTCATGTTAAGGCAATCATGGTAGTAAGGTTTTGTGGATGTAGCTTCTGACATTACTTAGGAGACACAGCCTCACAGAAAATTTACTGATCCTCTGGTTCCACAATGATCCCTGAGTATGGAAGTATTTTGTAGATATATCCATTGGGACTAGGTTCTATAACTCTAAATTTTGACTGGTTGTATTTTTTCTATAATTATTTCCATCTGTTGCAAAGGGAAATTTTCTCGATGAAGGGTAAAAGCTACACTTACCTGTGGGTGTAAAGACAAATTGTTTATATTGCTGTTAGATATCATGCTGCTTTGGTGAAGTGGTGGTTGTAGGTACTCCTCAGAGAACTCTGGCTTTACTATTCCTGAGAAGTTGGCTAGGTTCTTAGCACCAGACAATAATGACTGATCGTGCAAAATGCAGATGCCCCCCCTGGGCTAAGCTCTCTCTGCTCTGCCAATCATGCTTCATACTCAAGTCACTGACAGTACAGAGACCACCTATGTGCTGGCTGGCTTCAGAGTAAACAATCCCCCAGTCAGCACATGTGGTGCACTTTATTTTATACACAAAGGAACCTCACACAACCAGTATAGTTGCAAACCTTTTGTTGAAGTAACGCATGTACATGCTATATGGTATTTTCATCATTCACTCTGAATCATTTAGGGCCAAAGGATGAGCTAAGTGATAGACATAACTATATTAAAAGAAGATCTTAGGTGATAGAAAGGTTATTCAGTGATTAAGCGTACTTGTTCTTGAGAGGACCTAAGTTCAAAACCCACCACCCACATGGTGCCTCACGACCATCTGTAATTCCAACCCCAGGAAATCCACTGGCTTCTTTTGGTTTTCATGGACGTCAGGCATGAATGTGGTACACATACATGCATGCTGGCAAAATGTTCACAAACATTATAAACAAAATAAAGGCAGGCTTTCTCTCTATCATCAATGAGGTTTATGGTTACCACTATGTGCCTGATTCCCTTCTCTCTTGAAGTGTTTATTTCCCAGGAGGTTTATGTTCTCATAAAAAGTAACCTTTGGTAGACCTACAAAAAAGAAGTTCTAAGGTTTATTCAATTTAGCCTCCATGGAATCTTTTCTACCTCTTTCAAATATATTTAAAGTCCCAAAAGTGAGCTGAATATAAAAGATACCAATGAACATGCCAAAGTAGATGGAAAAGGTCCATGATACTTCAATCCATTCAAAGAACTATAGGCAACAGAAGAAATCTCAAAGCTGAAGAAGTGTTCATCTCCAGGATAGAGCAAATCAACTGGGTGTCCAGTAACAAATGGCCAGCCCTAAAACCATATATGCAAGTAGCATTATACAAATTAAACAGATTTAATTAAAGAATGTATTATATAAATATACATCTATGCATACAATAACAAAAAAAGAATAGGAGATATGGTAGAGTTTGGAGAAAGAAAAGCAAAGGGGAAATTCATTTAAATTATAATCTGAAAAAATGTAATATTTTAGAAAGGTTGTGCTTGCAAAGCTAAAGAAATAAAGCAACATAATTTAAAAAAAAAAAGCCTTAAAGACTTCTATCCCAAGAAATGAACAATCTATTTATTGGAAAAAACTAACGCTTTAGCTAAGTTTAACTCTAAAGGATGCTGATATCCCACACAAGAAAGACCAGAGTCCCTTGAGTCACTTACATAAAGACTTTCTGGGTATTTGATGACAGAGCCAGTATCATCAACCTTGATTCAGCATCTTCTGGGAAAAGATGAATCCTTTCAAAAGAGTCTTGCCAGTTCTATCACATTAGGTGATTTTAGGGAGACAAAGAGGTGGGTGGTAGCTTACTGCTTGTGAGATCAGACAGGCTTGGATTAAAAGCCTAGTTTTTCTACTTAGCAGTTAAATAAGATTGGTTAAGTTGCTAATTCTGCCTTTCCTTACCTGATATCACATACTTATTATAAGAATCACTAAAGACGGCTTTAGGTCAGTGCTTGATGAATACTAAGTACTGAGAAACATTAGCTATCATTATCACCCTGATTATTACTGAACTTTCACAATCCTTGTCATTCTGGAAAACTCTGCCTGTAACCTGCAGACAGATGTGAACTGAGCTAGCCTGGAGCTGGTTTTACAGTCCAGTCTGAACTATCTCTTCTTTACATCTTCATGCCACTGCTTGCCCTCAGAATTCCGCACTCTAAAGACCCTGGAGTCATGCTCCAAAAGGTATGCTCCCAACATGACTTCCAGAAAGGAAATACACTAATTAAAATTAGATTCAGAGGCTGATCATAGACTTGCTGAATTCAGATCTAAGGAGATGCACCTCTTAACAACCATAACGTTCCTTCTAATTGAAACACACAACTTTGGTTCAAACTTTAATGACGCTGTTTTGCGCAAGCTGTTTTCTTTTTCTTTTCTTTTCTTTTTTTTTAATTTTATCAGTATTGGAGATAAAATCAGACTTTGAACTTACTAGGCAAGTACTACACAGCTACTTGCCAGCTCCTCGGAGTTTCAGAACAACAGAGACAAATTAATCAAATTAGTTTAGCTTTATTTTAAATAGGAGAATCTATATCTGACCTGGCTTAGCAAATAATGGGGGACTTTTAATCGACTAAGATCTAGTTTTTCTTATGATCCTGTACTACAAAGGAAAGAACACAATGAAGCAGTTATGAGCTGGTCGGTAGTGCTAATTTAGCTTCACATATATTTGTTACCTAACACAAGAGTTAGCCTTAATGATCAACTCAATATTTGGTATACTTATTTCTAGGACAGTGCCCTGAAAAGCAAAACGATATGATCAGTGTGTCAATGAGTTGTGCTACTCTCTTTCATCGTAAAGCAGCTCTTCCTCCTCTCCACTAAGGTGTACATTTAAGGGGAATCTACAACACTAAACTTCCCTCCCTCCACACAATCAGCCTAATCGCTAAAGTATTCACAGAGAGTGGTACTGAGGATGTAGCTCACTGTATAGCCCTTATCTAGCTTATACAGGGCCTTAAGCTCTATCCCCAGGACCACAAAATTTAGCGTTATGGTGGTAATCTAAGACACTTTATTCCCCTCTCCCTGATCAATGTAACTGTTGAAAAATTCACCATGCAATAATTTACTTACAGAGAGGCCAATCTCATACCTGTTTCAGTTACTCTCTGTGAAAGGTTGTCTCTACTCCAAGCAGACCATCTATGAATTCTGAAATGGCTAAAAACAGTTAACGTAATTCTTATGCTTCTCGGATTAACATGCCTGTTTACACATCAACAAGCATTCTGCCACAATTCAAATTCATTCTCTGCCCTAATAGAGTAGATGCTATTCATGGTAAACCCATAAGTGTTGAGCAACACACACTTTTCTATTACCCATTCCTACTCTTTTATATACTTTTTTGTTGGAAAGTACCAGGTAGAGTTAAAAGACTCCCCATTGAAGACTACCAGGGACCTCTAATGTCCAGGAAAGGCTATTACTTTTCCCTTAGATAAGAAACAAACTGTTCTACTACCTTTAGTAACATTTAGTACAGACTGGAGGGTACATGAATAATAGCTTTACCGTATTCTTCCCATGCCTTTGTCCCCTAGGCAGATGGTTCTAGTCATTGGTAATTATTCTATAATAGAAATCCTATCTGAGGATTATTAACTACTTAGAGAAGCCTAAAGAATATATTTCCTGTCATGAAGACCACAGTAACCAGAGGCTTAATAAAGCTATAATCTTAGTATATCATTTCTGTCCCTTAGCTTTATAACATCATAGGAGTTTGCCTGCTTCCTTCTCAGCACTCTTAAATAAACTTCAGAAATCTCATACTACCTCTGCCAGCTTCTTCTTTCCCTGTAGACTCAAACACACTAATAGGAGAAATCTAATTTAGGTCTTTCTCTATAGGTAGGGAAGTTAAGTGTCATCCCTACCGTGTCTCCCATGGGCCACTGGCACTCTAAATTCTCTAGCAACCCAGGAAATATCTTATCTCAGGGCAAAGTTACTCCCTGCGAACATAAGACAGTGTTTGTGATCACTGTACCAGCTACCAGAAATTTGGCAAAATGCTCCTAGAATTTTTCAATGTTCCTCAAAGCAGTCTTGTCCAGATTCCTGTTTTTTCAAGCAAGTAGTTCAAGTGAACTGGTAAGCTATTTTCTCTTCTCTGCTACTGGGACTTGAATAATGGATCAGATGCACTATGAAACATCCCACATAAATATATTCTCAGTATGATATACTTACAGTTTGGTGAACATACCTAGGAGGAACACGGACTGCATTGCCCTGTAGTTAATTGTTAACCTTCCCTGACTTTATGAAACTGTCCAGCACCAACTCTAGAAGGAAAGTACAGCCTGGAGATGTTTAATACTTTTGATGAGAATGTAACCTACTCAAGGTTGGCGTATTAGTTATTATTATTAGTTATCTATTGCTAGATAACACATCATCCTACAAATTTATTGGCTCTGCAAAATCAACATTTGTTACCTTAAAGTAGCTGAGTCAGAAACCTGTGAGTAACACAGTGGTGTAGGTTTGCTTGTGACTCTTGAAGGAAGTGTCAGTCACGTATTCTCTAGGAGTGCATTTATCTCCAAGATATTTCGATGGAGGGAAAGTCCCTTCTAGCTCCACTCACCTTAGTGTTGACAGTTTTTTTGTCCTTGATGATTCTTTTTACTAAAGACATTAGTTTTTATCAAATGAATGTCTCTGTAGAAAATGTTCACAAACTAGAAGCTGGCCTCCATCAGAGTAATATCAACTCCAATAAAGAGACAAATTACAGAGATAGAGCCAGAGATTTATACTCTGATTCTCAAAACACATTATGACAAACAACTTAAAGCCTGTAGCTTTCATATTCTCCTGTATGTTAACCTTTTGATACAAGCCTTCAAACCAGATGGAATACATTAACCCAACCATATGGCAGAAAGAACACCCACCCACTCAATTTGACTCACAGTTAGAAAAAATGTAAAATATGTGACCAGAAAATAAATTATAATCAGCACTGTCTTTCTCATTTTTCAGGCCCATTATAGTTAAACACATGGGGTCCCCATGTTCAATAACTACAGGACGGCAAAAGCCTAGCATTAAGTCAAACATGAAGCCCAGGGCTCTGTGTAACTGTAAGGCTATATACATGAATCCAGCCCTAATTATGGGGGATCATTTTGATTTCCCAAATTACCATTTTTTACCAAAAATCCTCCAGAACCGATCAAGTCTTTTCACCTAACAGTTCATATGTAGCTTTAGCCCACCACAGATCAAGAAGAGAACCTATAGATTATGCCCCTTGAGTGTTCCTCATCAGAGCTGCTCCTCCTGTGTTATTATGAAGGTCCCAGACTCTCGTGTCTAGTCTCAGCTTGCTCCAGCTTGTTCTAGTTTTGTGATTTCTGCTCTACTGGCTTCATAAGAACCTTGATATCTGATTTTGGCACTTGGCCCTTGGTAAACAAAGCTACCTTCTGACACCTGAAAACGGGCTCGACTTTGGCTGGTTTCAGCTCTCCTGGCTCCTCAGCATTTAATGTTCTATAGTGCAAATGAGATGCTTTCTGTTCCCTCTCTGAATTCTAATTAATCTCATTGGGTTAATCAACTCCTTCTCCTTACAATCAAGGTTAAAAATATGTCATCAGAAGGCAATATAAGCCACCTCTCTTTCAACAGAAAGCATTGCCATGTTTTTTCCTTTTATCTTCTGTTGCCTTCTCAAAATTCTCTTTTTAAAAACTTTTAATAGACTTAATAATGCTCTTCTTTATTCTCCACTCAAGCACCTTCTCCTTTCTTGTTCTCTATCAGTAAATCTCTTTCTCCTTTGCCTCCTCCATCTGCCTCAGCACTATTGCCATATTCCTATTTTATTTTACTCAGGTATGGAGATGGCAGTGTGCATTTGTTAGCTTCGTTTTTATGACCCTGTCTTAGCTACCTATGTCATTGCCTTGATAAAATACCATGATAAATGTTACTTAAGTAAGGAAGATGTTGCTCTGGCTCACAGGTCTACAGCCTGTCACAGAAGGGATATCATGGCAGCAAGAGTTTTTAGTCACATTGCCTCTGGAGTCAGGAAGCAGAGAGAGATGACTGGCCATGCTCATCTTGGCTTCTTTCTTGTGCCATCAAGTATCCTACTGAGAAGTTTTAACCCAGCAACATGGCTGCTCTGGCAGGGGATCACATTGAAACACCTCTGGATTCTTGTGATCTAGCTGGAATACAAACACACCCTTACTACATGCCTTTAATTTCAAACAATAAAGGTAAAGTTGGTATGTGGAAGAAAGCAGCCATGTTTGAAAGTGACATTTAATTAAGGAGCAGACAAAGTAACAAGTCAGAAAAAGATTTGACAGAATGAGTCAGATAGGGTATGTCTTACTCTTACAAGAACAGACAGGAGAGAGTGGCTACTTGAGAACACTGCAGAATGAGTCAGGTACAGAGGGCAGTTTGGTTGAGTTCAGGCCGTGCAGTGTTCAGTTGAGTTCATGCAGTTCCACTCAGTTCCACTCAGTTTGTGGTTAGTGCAGTTCAGTTTGTGAAATTAGAGGCAGTTTTCCTAAACAGAACAATTCAATGAGAAGCCAAGAGAAGCCAGTTTGAATCAGTCAGCTCAGAGAGGCTTTTTGAGCCAGAACAGCTGAATTGAGCCAATCAGCTAGAGTTTAGAAATAAACGAAAAGTGTGAGCTAATTCAACAGTAAATTTCCAAGATGACAACTACATCTGGCCCATAAGAGTTATTTTTATATATCCAATCCCAGAGGATGGTACCACTCTCCTTTAAGGCAGGCTTTCAAACCTCATTTAACTTATCAAAATAATCACTCACAAATGTGGCCAGAAGCTTAATCAGATCTATAAAATGTCTTACAAATATCCTCGGAGACCTATCTCAGGTGATTCCAGATCCTGTGAAGATGATAGACAACACTATCCACCACAAGCCCCAATTGTCACATATCATGTACAAGTTAATGCTGAATAGTCCTTGATTACATCCTAGCTTCCAGAATTGTATATTTTACTACCTTCTTTGTGTATCCATGTCTTTCATCTATCAAATAGACATAAACATATTTAAAAGACTGTCATTTTCTTAGTTTTGCTTATCTCAGAAGGAAGAATTATCAAATCTTTCCAGCTAAAGACCAAAGTTAGCCACCATTTATTCATGTGCACGCTTCCTATCAGTCACTTACTCCAGTCCCTTTTTGAAGCCTGTGGGCTCTTCTTCAAAATAATTTGCACACATACTTCTCTCCAAGGCCCTTCTATCTCACTATCCAGAGTCCACCAGTTATCAATTATATCAATTTTATCAACATATATATATGTATATATATATTATACATTTATCAATATATACTATACATTTATACTAAGTATATCAATCATCCAACTAGTCTTCCACATGATTTTGACATCCATAATCTACTCCTCAAATGGGATCAATAATATTAAAAGAACAATATTAATATAACATAATCATTCTCAAACATTTCTGCAAGTTCCACATTCATCGTGTTTAACATAAAATCCAAATGCTTTACAATTTCGCTAGTTTTTCCTCCAGTCTTACCTCTCTTTCCTTTCAGTAAGTTCACTCAACACAGTATGTGAGATTTTCTCAGTCACAGCAACTCTGAATCAGCTTCAGCACGTTACCATTTTGTTCAGACCTTCACATAACTGATACCATTTCCTCACCTTAGGAAATATTTGGTAGCCACACTATCAAATGCTTCTGTAATCCATTCAATGTCACAATCTCAGATGCCCCCTCTCTCTCCCTCCTTCTCTCCCTCCCCCTTCCTCCCTCCTCCTCCTCCTTCCTCTCTCTCTCTTTCTCTCTCTCTCTCTCACACACACATTCTAATTTTTGTCTTTTCCTCCCTTGTTGCCTTCTTTCCTGTTCTCTTTCCCTCATTATTTCTTTTGTGTTCCACATATTTCTTCCTTGTTATTTTATTAGAAGACTCCTTTACTTTGTCCACAGGTTCATCTTAAGCCCTAGAAGAGTTGGCACATAGTGAATATTCAACAAAATTTCCTGAACATACATGTTTAGTAATCCAGTAATATCTACTGGACCTCTGAAATCTTCAACCCATGGTCCAAATCTGGGCACCATCTGTCTTGAGACATAAAATTTTATTGGAACACAATTACGTGTTTGTTTATACATTGTACATAGTGGCTTTCACACACCAAAGTTGCTGAGTAGGTACAAACAAAACTGTAAAGCTCAGGAAGCTGCAACTGCTTACTGCCTGCTCCTTTCCAGAAAGCATTGGCTCATCCCTGCAGTGATATATGCCAAGCCAAGTCAGCATGCAATGTGAAGGGAACAGGCAAGCATTACCAGGAAAAATTCCTATGGAGGTGGGGCATTCTCTACTCCACATAACTAACCCGTAAGTTTTAGGAGATTTATCCTCCGGCCCTCTGGAGTTCATATATCTTACCAGCTCTTTAGGACAGAAGCCACTTCTATGTGTCTAGCCAAGCCAGTATGACGCCAGCAATATAACCTATCTATATAATGTCAAAGAATTCTTAGTACTTTAGAACATACTGTGAATAATCATGGGACAAATCTACATGTGGATATTGTTGTCCATCACACACAAAACTACATTTTTTTTTCAAAATTAAGATAGGAAAAAAAAAAGGTTTTTCCCAAGCCAACATCTGAATTCCATATGTGTAAGGCCTTACAAAACTATTCTAGTAATAATATTTAGGATAACAGCTGCAATGATATTACATTGCTGAATTCATGGTACTTCTTAACAGCTTAGACTAAATAATATTTAATTTGACTCTCAGGCCTTTAAAAAAATCAGGTTAGTATTGAAAGGTAAATGATGATGTAAGAATTTCTATCCCTGTCATCCTTAGTTTTATAATTGAGGTACTATAATTGCCTGTAAAATATGGTGATTAAACAATATTAGAAATATAGCTTAGTCAGTCACTAAGCCACTTGTAAAATAAGCATGAGGACCTGTGTTCATATCCCTAACACCCATGTAAATTAAACCAGGTACAACAAGTCCAGTCTGGAACCCCAGTAATGAGTAAGTCAATTCCTAGATCTCTAGGTTCAGTGAGAGACTCTCTCTCTCAAAAAAAAGGTGGAAGCATGATACCTATTGTCAAAATCCAGCCTAAACATGCTTCTGCACATATATGCATGAGTGTATCACATATAAACTAATTTCCTGGAAGATCCCAGCCAGGCAAAAGCACTTTGAGGTTTTTACTTGGCTTAACCTTCCTTACAATAATCCGTACTCTTACACGTCAAATAATCAGGTGTATTAACCCTCTAGCAAGGATATTATATGCAGAGATTAAGAAATAATATGAAGTTGGTCTACCCATGGATTCTGCAGCCACTATGAACTATTCAGCCAAAGCAGCATTATTACTTGTTCTCTGTTCTTTATCCTCTCACTGTTGGACCATAATGAAATCTGAGTCTTCTAATATGGATATCAATCAGGTAGGTTTCTGCATGAAATAATTCTCAAAATGTCTAGGAAGGCCCTTCTTCCACTGTGAAGGCACTTAAGTGAAGACTGAGCCTTTGAGAGAACTGGGGAACTGTTATATTGTACTCTTGCCGGTCTCTCTTCCTAGGACATTTTTCCAGAGGCACCAAAGCACTGCTAAACTAGTCATGGATTAGGCAGGTACCTTATGTCAAGGAGTATGTGCACCCATGCTGCACATTCCACTTAAGATCTTTGAATCTTCCTTTGACCATTCTCAAAACTCATCTTACTGCTCCATTTCCTAAATAAAGTAACCAGATATATACATGTTATATTAAGTCCTTTTATAAATAAACACAAGTACAGAAGGTTTATTGTTGTGGTTCTGTATACAAGAGGAGCCTTTGGAGTGCTGCATAGGCTGCACACTGAGAGGAATTAAAAGGATGTTAGGACTAGCTCCTCAATCCAGAACAACTTTGAGAATGTCTTGGCCAGACCAGTGACAGAACAGTTCAGTGGTTCCTGGAAAAATCTCACATGACCATTAACCTTCCGGTTCTTACACTCTCACCCAATTGCCACTAACTCATAGAAGACTGAGGGATTGAGTCAAAGGCTTAAAGAACTCTGGAAACCTGAGTTTCTGGTTTCTACAGGGCAGATATAAATATTTTGATATGTCTCCTTTGTCTGACTCTCCTGAGCACTGTTTTCCTGTCTCTGTGAGTTACTGGAATCAGATGTCTGAGCCAGTTTTGCCAGAATATGCCTACTCTCAACGCTGATCTCTTAAATATCCTTTCTCTTCTTATTTCTGAGGCAATGTTTAAGAAAACTACATGAGTTCATTGTTGCTATTACAATTGATGAAAAGACAGGCCCTGAATTTGAAATGGAGTAAAGATAGATTGTGAATTTGGAGGAAGGAAAAGGATAAAAAGGCAATGAAATAATTATATAATCTAAAAAAAAGAAAAAAATTAAAAATTGAGAATAAAAAAATACTCATGTTGAAGAAATTCTATGAGAAGAGAAACCTGGTACCAGGCCATTCTGTCACGGTCTATAATGAGAGCAGCGACTCTTGAATCAATAAAGATACTGATAGTTGACAGGTGCTTATTTCAGTAATTGGCTTGTATTTTTCCAGCAGTTAGCCAACTATGTTGATAGAAATAGTTTAAAATAAGCTATTTAAAAGTTTAATTATATAAGCAAGATATGTAACCCAAGAGTAAATTACTCCTCATCTAGGATGTGTGATTAAACTTAATCACCTGTAGGGCAAAGAATAAAATAAAATAATTTTTTAAAATTTAATTTTGACTGTTCAGATAAAAACTTCATATCAAATAAATGTGTGTTAAGTAGATGGAATGAAGAGGAACTGAAAAAAAGACATCAAATGAGTCCTCATCCTTTTGAATAATATTCTAGAGCCTGTGAGATGAGAAACATGTAAGTGTACTTGCCATAAGCATGACAACCTGAGTTAGATCACTGGTCCCCACCTGTTGGGGAAAAAAAAAAAAACAATTTCTGCAGGTTATTTTCTTACATCTAAATGTATATGATGGTAACAGACATATATACTCACATATACACACACTGAATATGAAAATTTGACAGTAATGATATTCTATCAATCACAGCCTAGTTATTCTAAACAACTGGGCAAAGTTCTAAATAAACAATATGTCATCTATTTTTGTTCCAATTTTCTATACAAATTATTTGGGATCAACTTACAAAATTATCACTCACTAGCATTTTCTAAAAATGTTTTCTGGGCCGTAAATGGCTACAATTTCTTCTTAATATCTAAGCTACACCATATGCCAAAATGAAAATAGCATTTTAAATTTGTTCCCATTCTTTTTGTAAATTGTTAGTGTAATAGCCTTGGCCCAGCATCAATCTCCACAATGCCATGTGTAAATTGTGTTTAAATTTGGAGGAGTGTGGATGGTCACAGGAAAAATTTCACCCAGTGAGATACAAATTTATCCCCAACATTTCTAGCTTTTAATATGCAATGATTGAATAATTTTTAAACAATTTATGAAGCTAAGAAGTGAATATCAAATGACATGTAAAGACATATGAAATTATTTTTTAACCACCTAAATGTTGTACAGGCACCTGCACACAACAGGATCTAAACATTTTGAAAGTTGTCAGAATAGTGTGTGGTTAACATATCATGAGAGACATACAAGCTGTCATTTCATTATTTTACTCATTTAGAATTTCTAGGCCTTTCTCATTTATTAATCTAAAAACACAAATGAAAGTTGATTATTATAATGTTTCCTTTTGACAATTTCTTCTAACAATTTTGACTAGATTGACTACCCAATTACAGTTTAAGATGTCTACACTTCTTATTTTTTTATTTTTTTTATATAATAAGTGCCTAATAAATTACAGACAATGTTCCAAACACTGCAGAACCCTCAAGTAAAACAGACAGAAATAGTCTCAGTAGCTAAAAGGGACTAATTATAAAAATGAAAAAGAAAGAAAGAAAGACAGAGAGAGAGAGAGAAGTAAAGAAAAAGAGAGACAGAAAATAATAAATACATTTGTTAATAACAGCTTTGGAAGAAATAAAATTGGATGTAAGTGGAGAACAAGAATACACAGTAGATTGTTTCTAATATGCCCCTCAGCTGTACCACATCTCTTCTGCCACTCCACTTCCATTCCATGGGGACTGTGGGAACCTTGCTGCAGGCCCAGATTTCCTCCTTTCTGTGAACACTCTTAGCCCTACCTTCCATTCCATTTCCATTACTTTGAATCGACTGCTGATAACTAGAATCACTTTCTGTTGAGAACCACACTACCCCACGCTTGGGGGCCAAAATGTTGAGAGCTGCTCTGACAATGTTGGGACCCGAACTGCTAAAAGCCTTGGGGGCTAAGTTGTTAGCCCACACTGCCCCAAGCAGCTCTGGTCTACTGGTCGGGGTTAAGCAAGAGAAAGAGTGAGGATAGGTGCATGGAGACAGAGTGTGATTAGATTCCATTTATTCTTCAGTCTCTCTTCTTCTCTCCAAGTCCCTAGTTCCTAGTCCCTAGTGCCTCCAAGTTCCAAGTTTCTTCTTCCAATTGCTAAGTGCCTAATTTCTAATTCCAAGTTCTTCTTCCAAGTGCCAAGTGCCTAATGTCTAATAATCTGTTCCAAGTTGTATTGTACTCTTCTGTCTGCCTCTGCCTTTTATATGTCTCACTTCTAAGTAACGCCCTTAAGTCGTGCCCTTAGATCTTATCTCTAAATCTGATCTCTAAGTCACGCCCTTAAATCTGGCTCTAAATCACATCTTTAAGTCTCACACGCCCAAGGGAAGATCCTAGGTATCTAAAACAAGATGTTATCAGAGTGTGCTCAGCTGTTGTAGACTATTGTAATCAAGTCTCTGGTCAGGGTATATGGCTCAAGATGGCTGCAAGGATGATAGCCACTTTCTGTTGGCTCCCCACAGGTCCCCGTTTTAAATTTTTTTTTCAAAATGGAAGGCTGGGAAAACTTACGGAAACCGTGCCTGTCTTAGGTTGGAACAAATGACCCCAGCCTCCCTTTCCCATCTTTGGATACTCAACAGCCATTGGTTGAACTCCTGTCTTGGGATGGTGAGCCCTCCCTTTTTAGGGGCAAGGGTCTTGAAGTGTTCTCTTACCCATCTTTGACTATCCGACTTAACGCGTAAGTTAGGGGAGAATCCTCATTAGTCTTGATGACAGAGGTTTTACAATCCCCTACTTCCAGCCTGTAATAATGGACCTGTATGGGTTTCATTTGAATAGCATCTATCTGCTGTCATACAAAAGCCATCAGTTTGTTGAACAACATGGACTTGAGAGACAAGAGACTTAACAATGCCTGAATAGTCAGTATAACAGCAGCACTCTTTTTTTTTTTAAGGGCAATACATAATTCCCTCTATCAGAGGAGTAAAAGGTATAAGCCTCTTCTATTCTGTTTACAAATGTGTTATAGCAGAATCTAAATATATAGAAATACACAACTGATCATAGCTTTGATCTAAACAAAGCAAATAAGGAAATCCCTGTTCCTGCTCTAGTCAATATCAAACCCAAAAAACAACTATAGTAACTGTGGTACTGGGTTTTCTCCTGGGTCTAAACAATGTTCTCTACTAAATCATAAGTTGGGGAACCAAGAGTTCAATAGAGCCACCCTGGAGGTATGGGTGGTGATGTCTCCTTCAGCATTGAGGACTTCCCAAGTCAGGTTTGCTGGTTGATCTGTTCTAGTTTGAAGGCAATTGAGAAGCATCTTCATGTTTCCTGCAAAGAAAAAGTACGCTTCTCAGGGGGTTTCTCCTCCCTGGATTTGTTATTATTGTCTATTTGTTTAATCAGTCTCTCTGGCAGCCAGTGTGTGGCATCTCCAGTTTGGGAATATATGCAGACAGAACCTCTTCCCCAGATAATCATTGGATCTGGCCCATTCCAGGTTCCAGTTAATGGGTCTTTCCAGAGGACTGTTGCAAAATTCTTATTGGTATCAGGATGCCAGAGTCTATCTGCACTGGATTTTCCTTCAGAATCCAAAGTTAAAAATTTTAAAATAAAGAGTGTGTGATGAAGGATATTTCTGGGGGATTCCTTGGTAGGGTACCATTCCCCCTTTTTAATTTTTTCAAATTGACATTTAATGGTTTGATGTGCCCTTTCTACCATACCTTGGCCCTGTGGATTATATGGAATAGTTGTTTTATGTAGTATTCCCAATTTTTGACAGAATTGGTGAAAACTGGAGCTTGTATAACCTGAGCCATTGTCAGTCTTTATCTGTTTAGGCACACCCAATACAGCAATTGTAGCAAGCATATGAGTGATCACATACTTGCTTGTTTCTCCAGATTGTAATGTTGCATAAATTATACCACTGTATGTATCTACACATACATGTATATATTTTTGATTGCCAAATTTATTATAATATTTGCTAGAGACTGTTTGGTATCAGTCCCTTTGGATTTACGCCCAAATGAGGAACTGGCAAAAGTATAACACATGATTGACATTGTTTAACAATTTGTCTAGCTTGTTCTCTGGTAATTTTAAACATAATTTTTAAAGTTTTAGAATTAAGGTGATATAACTCATGAGCCTTTATGGCCTGATCCAAGTTAGTTTGGGAATCTGATAAAACCACTTCAGTGGGTAAGGTCTGAGGTCCCATTTCTGGGGTTAATACTGGATGGGTGGCAGAACTGAGGTCCAGTCCTGCGCTTCCTGGTGTTACTCGACTAAGTTCTGAAAGGGATTGTTGTTTGTTGGCATAGAACTGACTGTTCCATAAGCCTGTTTTGGCTTGCATTGGTTTGGGGCCTGGAGCTGGCCCCTGTCCCTGTTTCCCTGATTATGGGAAAGGGTGTTTCCTTGTGAGTCTCTTTTGGACCTACATTCACTAGCCCAATGCCTTCCACATTTGCAAAGTGGGCAGAGCCCAGGCTGTTTTCTGGACTGTCTCTGGGTTAACTCATTTTCTGCCTTGCAATCTCTTGCAAAGTATCTAGGCTTGCCACATTTAAAACAGGCCTTTTGGTTTCTACTTGCCAAAAAATCTCTTACTGACTGTCCTTGCATGGCAGCTGCCATAGCTAAGCCCTGTTGGTAGGAGGGACCTATATCAGAACAGAGTCTGATATACCCTGTAAGGTCTGTCCTTTTCCTGTAGGGTCTAATGGCCGCTTGGCAGGCAGGATTGGCATTTTCATATGCAAATTGTTTCACATAATCTACTCCTGCCTCTGCATTGCCAAAAATCCTTCTTGCTGTTGTCATTAATCGATGAACAAAATCAGAAAATTGTTCATCAGGTCCTTGTCTGACTGCTGTTAAGGACGCATTAGGGTCCCCTTTTGCCAGGAGTTTACATCAGGCCTTCATGGCTCCATTTTGAATTTGAGCAAATAACCCTGGGTCATATTGCATTTGGTTATCACTAGAAGCAAAGTGCCCTTCTACTAAGGCATCAAAGGACCAACCAATGTCTGCATGAATGTTTCTACTAGCTGTTTCTTTACAATTCTCATGATACTCTGATTTCCAAATAAGATAGTCACCATCACTAAGAACTGCTCTCACTAATGTATTCCAATCACCAGGAGTCAGCCACTCCTCTGCAGCAGACTCTAAAATTGCAAGAGTAAAGGGAGCAGTGGCACTGTATTGTGATACTGCATTTTTTAATTCCTTAATAATTTGAAAATTAAATCCTGTGTGATGTCTCCAAGCAATCCCTTGATTGTCTCTGGTCTCTGATACAGGGAAAGTCTCAGTGTCTCCCTTCTCTGGATGATCTGTGGCTAATCTTAAGCTAGGGGATAGGGACTGCCTTTGGACTCTGGGTTGAGGAACACAAGGAGCCGGGGAATTTTCGCAGTTTAGCTCTCGAGACATCTTCCCTGTCTTTAATTTTTGTAGCTGATTAATTAAGTCCTGACACTCTTTTCTGACTCTATTTGTTGTTTAAGAACAGATATTTTTTTCTGTAACTCCCATCTGGGATCTATAACCACCATCTCCATTGCGGGAGCACTTGGAGGCGGAGGCGCATAGGGAGGGGGTCTTCCAGAAGAGGGCCATTCAGGATCATAATGATTGGCTGCCTCTTCCTCTAGGTCAGCACAATCTGGCTCTGACAAATCGTCATCAACTTTTGGTTGTATTTTAGATTCTAATTTTAGATAAATATGTTTCTTTTTGTTTTGAACATGAAAGGTAGCATTCAAACAACAAAACAAAAGCAGACAATTAACACACATAAGCAGCAAACAGCAAAATAAAAACAGAGAGTTAAGTTCAGGCTGTCTTATTTCTTGCCCCATTTTCATTAACATGACTTACCTTTCTCAATGTGGCAGATTCCCATGGTGATCATCTTCGTTTCACTTCTGAATTTTCAGCAGATCCTTCTTCCAGTAATGTCCCTCACTGGGTCTCTCGTTCATGCTGCCCCACGTTAGGCACCAAAAATATTGGGAGCCGCAATAGCCCACATTTGGGGGGCACTATGTTGAGAACTACACTACCCCAAGCTGCTCTGGTCCACAGGTCTGGGTTCAGCAAGAGAGAGAGTGAGGACAGACTCAAGGAATGGAGACCAGATAGAGTGTGATTCAATCCCATTTATTCTTCAGTGTCTCATCCTAGTCTAAGTCCCAAGTCTTGAGTTTCTAGTCCCTAGTTCCTAGTCCCTAGTGCCTCCAAGTTCTAAGTTCTTTCTCCAAGTGCTAAGTGCCTAATGTCTAATTCCAAGTTCTTCTTCCAAGTGCCAAGTGCCTAATGTCTAATAATCTGTTCCAAGTTGTATTGTACTCTTCTATCTGTCTCTCGCCTTTTATATGTCTCACTTCTAAGTCACACCCTTAAGTCTGGCTCTAAATCACCCCTTTAAATCTCACACACCCTAGGGAAGATCCTGAGTATCTAAAGCAAGATGTTATCAGGGTGTGCTCAGCTGTTGTAGGCTATTGTAATCAAGTCTCTGGTCAGGGTATATGGCTCAAGATGTCTGCAAGGATGATAGCCACTTTCTGTTGGCTCCCCACAACTTTCCAACTGGGATCCCAAATAGCAACACTGTACCTGACTCAGCCTTTTCATCAAGTCTACCTCTATTCCTCTCTGCCCCCTCAACCTGCAGAAACACTCCTACAAAGCAACTCAGAGCTTAAGGTTCAGAGGGCAACAAAAAACAAGTAACAGAATACTTACCCAATAGGAACAAGATCAGATATTAGTACTATGCCTAGAATCAGCTCAGTCATCATAATCCTAGATGCAAATATTAACAGTCAAGAAAATATGCCTCCACCAGAACTTGGTAACCCTGAGAAATGTGATACAGCCAAAACACAAAACAAGGACTTCATTTGATTTTTTTTTCTCTTTCAGATTGTTTATATGATGGATTATTTTGATGGATTTTAATATATTCAACCATCCCTGCATCCCTGGGATGAAGCCTACTTAATCATGATGAATGATATTTTGATGTGTTTGTGGATTTGGTTTATGAGTGTTTTATTGAGTATTTTTGCATCAATGTTCATAAGAAAACTCAGTCTGAAGTTATCTTTCTTTGTTGAGTCTTGGTGTGGTTTAAACATCAAGGTGACTGTGGCTTCATAGAATGAGTCTCACAGTGTTCATTCTGTTTCTATTTTGTGAAATACTTTGAGAAGTATTAACTCTTCTTTGAAAGTCTGGTAGAATTCTGTACAAAACCATCTGATCCTGTGCTTTTTTGTTGTTGTTGTTGTTTTTTGTTTTTTTTTTCTTCTGTTTTGGTTGGGAGACTTTTAATGGCTGCTTCTATTTCTTTAGGTATCCTAAAAATAATGAAGTTGGGCCTATCCCAAAAGCTGTTGTTTGTAATTCTTCTATCTGGGGCTGCCTTGTCTGCCCTCAGTGGGAGAGAAAGTGCCTATCCTCACAGAAACTTGAAGGACCAGGGTGAGGAACACCCAGGGACCTCCACCCACTCAGAGGAGAGGGGAGAAGGTAGAAGGATTGTGGGAGGAGTAACCCAGAGAGGGTCAATGAGGTGGATGTAAAGTGAATAAGTAAAAATGAAAAATTAGAAAAAAAGGACTTCAAAATAGCAATTATGAGTATGTTCAAGGACCTTAAAGAAGATATGAACAAATCCTTCAATGACATCTATGAAAACACAAACAGTGGAGTGAAATAATGAAGAGTTCAAGACATAAAATTAGAAATAGAATCACTAAAAAAAATCCAAGCTGAGATAAAACTAGAAATGAAAAATGTAGGAAGTCAAAAAAAAAAAAAAAAAAAAAAAAAAAAAAAAAACCTCACCAATAGAGTACAAGACATGAGAGAGAATCTCCGGTATTGTAGAAAAAAAGTTATGTTCGAAAAGAAAAGGCTCAAGGCACTCAGGAAAATCTGAGACACTGTGAAAAAGGTTTTCAACTGACATTCATCCTAAAGCCAAGAAAAAAAGCCAGGTTCAAAACTAAGTGTTTTAGTCAAGAGAGACGACAGAGGTTCTGGTTAGTCAACAAAAGGATGGACTGGGTATTAAGACTATCTTGTACCTCACTGGTACAAATATGAATAATTATGCTCTAATTGTATTTTGAGAGAAAAGTTTTATTTTAACAGGAAGGGTGATATGTAAGAGGAGCTAAGGGAGAAGAAGCACCGAGAGGAAAAGATGGAGTAAGGAGAGGAGAAGATGAAGTAGAGGAGAAGCTAGGTGATGAGAGAGAGAAAGAGAGAGAAAGAGAGAGGGGGCATTGAGGCAGAAGTTCACGTGTCTCCACCAGTCGAAGATAGTTTATATATCTAGGTTGGGTATTAGGTTACACTTCTAATTGAGCATTACCATACTTATAAAGCCTTTGATTAACATTTTTAAAAAAATGTATAAAAGCAAAATGCAAAAGGGGGCACAGGATAGGGGTTTTCTAGGGAGGGGAAATGGGGAAAGGGGATGGCATCTGAAATGTAAATAAAATATCCAATTAAAAAAATGAAGTAAAATATATATATATATCATATCTCAAAACCACAAAAAAAATCTAAGAATAATAGAAATAGAGAAAGGAGAAGATATCCAGGTCAAAAGCATAGAAAATATTTTTAACATCATGCAAGAAAATCCTTCTAAGCTAAAGAAGGAGATGCCTATCTAGGTACTGGACTTGTATGGTCTAGTTTCCAGTTTTGTGGGGTTTTTTCATGTATGTGTGCGTGCTTCTTGTGCTTTGGGATTATTATTATTATTATTATTATTATTATTATTATTATTATTACCCATCTTCTAAAGAGAAGAAAGTGTGGAGTTGGATGGGGAAGGTGGTGTTGGGAAGAAATGGAGGATCAATACATGTATATAAATGTCTATAGCTGTGCTATATGAACTATAATGCTCATTTAGGTATACTATATGAACATTTACTTTCATGAAAGGAATAACTACATCTGTTTTCTCTCGGTTGCTTTTCTTAATTTATAGTACTTGAGTACCCAAAGCCATCTTGAGAGTATACAAGTATTTGGGGGGAAAATGATGTAATATTGACAGTGGATTGTAGTTCAGTTAAACTTAAGGTAGAAAACATAAAATAATTGAGCCCAAAAATTGGGCTGGAGAGCCAGAGAAATTCTTATTGCAATAATTTCCACCATCACTAAGACTGGTACTAGTCTTCATATAAGGCCATAACTCTATAAAAATAACAGAAATTATTTAGAAAATCTCAAAGGTCATTCATATAATTCTTGTAGACAAGCCATCAACATAAAATATTTGAAAAAAATAAAAAGAATGCTGTAGGAGGGGCTAAGGTGGGAGAAGAAGAGGAAGAGGAGAAGCTAGGGGAGAGAGGAGGGGGGGCATGGAAGCAGATGTGGGCGTGACTCTAGCAGTCAAAGTTAGTTGGTATATATAGGTTGTGTATTGGGTTACACCTCTGATTGTGTGGGTATCGTGTTATTGAGCATTACCAAACAGATTAAAGCCTTTGGATAATCTAAGCATTAGAGTCTCATTTGTACTGAGCCCGGGTGGATGGTAGGATGGACTGGGCTAAGCCCAGCATTGTGGAGACAGTGTGGGAGATTGGCAGAGCCATCTCAAACACTGGCGTCTCATGGGTGGCAGGTCCAGTGAGGGTTAGGGTTAGGGTTAGGGTTAGGGTTAGGGTTAGGGTTAGGGT
>JANHMN010000004.1:153725670-153760523 GCA_030674055.1 Rhabdomys pumilio
AGGGTTAGGGTTAGGGTTAGGGTTAGGGTTAGGGTTAGGGTTAGGGTTAGGGTTAGGGTTAGGGTTAGGGTTAGGGTTAGGGATAGGGTTAGGGTTAGGGTTAGGGATAGGGTTAGGGTTAGGCCTAGGCTAGTCGGGAACATGGCGGCTGATTAAGAAAAGCCAGATTGTATGCCGCTGATTTTAAATATCTCCTGCAACAGAATGCATTTATGTCCAATTCCCTGTTAAAAGAAAACCTAGTAGCCTTTTGGGTTGAAAATAGCATTTAGAGCACTTCAAGCTTAAGAGCCTCCAAATTTAGGATTAAAAGCCAAGTGTCTTAAACACATGGACACAAAAAGTCTTACAAGAGATTTCAAATCTTTTTTTTTTTTTTTTTAAATATCCTCAGTAAGACTGATTGGCATTTGCCACTTCCTGTGTTTTCTTCTATCACAGTGTCACAATGTGTCCTAGAAGAAATGCTGTAACAGACAACACCTTGCTCAGCTCTTCAAGTTTCTCCAAGAAGGAAGCTCTGTGAGCACGAAGTCTAACCTTCCCCTTCACGACACACACTTCAGTTCCAACTGCCTATAGCTTAGTGCAAGCAAATGAACCCTAAAGCCTTAACCGCTATGTGAAGTAGATAAAGGAAGCTGAGCAGAAATCAGTAATGTTTTCATTATGGAGCAAAAAACTGGGTTAAATAATTCTGTAACTTTAGACTTCTGGAAAGACATTGACTAGTACAGAAAACAATATTTTTGCCAAAGTCAATATAAGGGAGAGATTTACTCATTTAATTAATTTTTTTTTTCGTTATTAGAGATGGATTACTGGGTGGCAACTGCTCAAAGACAAGTCTATACCCTTTGTAAGTCATTGAATTTTAAAGTTGATGGAGAGAAAATTACTACTACAAACTGAAATAATGTCGTTCAAAAAATTTTAATATAATCCAATTATATCTCTTTCCTTTTAATCAATTGTAGTCAGTCAGTTACACAGGTTCAATAGTCTTTTATGCTAGGGATTTTGAGAAATTATAAAAAACAGTGAAATTAACCAAAAAAAAAAAAATCAATGTCATTTGTTTCATTTAAATGACATAGATTTCAAATCAAGGAGAAGATATTATAGGCACCTATGCAAATAGTGGACCCCATTGCATGAAGTTCACTAGGAATCTTAGCCATGAACTCTGAATTAAGTACTGTCAAAAGCAAATGGCTAGCCCTAAAAACACATATACAAGTCACATATATAGACTGAGTAGGTTGTGCTTATATATTTGGGAATATCTATGTATATACATTATTAACAATGGAAAAGTCAATTTAAAAGAGAACTAGGAAGGGTATTGGGAGGGTTTAGAGGAAGGAATGGGAAGGGGAAATGATGTAATTATATTACAATCTCAAATAATAAAAAGAAAATACGAGAAATAAATATAATTGTTAAATTGAAGATAAAACCGCGAAGGGCACTCCTTTTTCCTTTTGATTTATTTGTTTAAACAATGTGCACTCATTACTACCTACTATATCTCCTTTCAAAAATGATTTCAAGATCAAGAGAGGATGAATAACAGCAAAGAAACTGTCTGTAAGACACAACAAGGCTGATGCATAGAAGAACGCACAGATACTGTGTCAACACGTACAGGGGCTGCACAGGGTCAAGCCAGATGGAGTCCCAGAACAAAGAAGGTGACGTAGACATGAGCTCCTATCCCTAACCAAGAAGTTACCTCCAATTGACATCTGCTTGCAAAGGAAATTTTACGTTTTTCCAGAGGAGTCTTTTTGGATAGATTAACTACCTTTCAGAACAGGGCCCATGCTCAGGAGTAGTTGGCCAACACAGAGAGCTCAATGGTAGCTTTATGGACTCTTTGTCTGAGAATGCTCTGTTGTGGGCTTTTTTTTTTTTTTAACTTATCAGTCTTTTGCTTATATATTATGGTTTCGAATCTGTTTTTATGTGTTTGTGTGTGTGTGTGTGTGTGTGTATGTGTGTTCCTTGTATTTTTAATTATGGTTAATTTGGGCTTTGTTTTGTTTACCTGTTTTTTTTCCTAAAAAGTCAAAAAGGACATGCAGTTGTGTGGTTGTGGAGGCTCAGAGGATCTAGGAGTAATTGGGGGAGAGGAATCTGATCAGAATATATTTTACAAAAATGTATTTTAATAAAAAATATTTTAAGGAAGAAAGCTATGGTATGTAAACACCATGAAATTCTATTTGGTGATAAAAACAATCTTTTGAGGTAATATGGAGGACTCCTACAGATATTATGTAAAATGAAGTAAATCATCCAGTCACAAAATTATATAATTTCACTACTATGAAGAATATAAAAATAATAAAAAATAAATAGAAAAGTAAATAAAATAGTAGCTAGTGGAGATTAGAGGACTAAGTAAGAAAACTGGCCATACTTTATTCTAAGAACACATAATCAAAAATGGTTTGAGTGGGTTTGACCTCCATAGACTCATGTGTTTGAAGGGTTGGCCCACACAGACTGACACTATTAGGAGATGTGTTTTTTGTTGGAATAGTTGTGGTCTTGTTGGAGGAAGAGTGTCACTGTTGGGGTGGGCTTAAAGGTTCTATACTAAAGTTCTACCCACTGCCGAAGAGTCAGCCTCCTCCTGCTTGCCTTGGGATCAGGATACAGAACTCTCAGCTCCTTCTCTAGCACTAACTATGTCTGCTTGGTGCTGCTACATTTCCTACAATGGACTGGATGCCCAAAAGTGTAAGCCATCTTCAATTAAAGACTGTCCTTTACAAAAGTTGCCTTGATCGTGATGTCTCTTCACAGCAATAAAGCCCTAACTAAGACAAATAGGAAGAGTAAGCTCAGAAGATATACCCTGCAGTATGGTTACAATGGTGATGTTCATGCATTGTATTCTTGAAGAACACAGAGTAGATATTACATATTCTCACCACAAAAGTACATTAACTAGTTTAATCTATTTCATGATACATCATGTTGCACACTAAAAATCTATAAAATTTGTCTATTTAAAGTAATCTGTAAATAATTGTATTGAGGTAATATTCTTTATATAATAAAAAAGAGGAGTTGCTAAAAGAGATTTTTAAATATAAATTTCAGTCATAGAATAGCTATTGTAGAAGTGCTTTGCCTTTTTCTTTATGGTTTTAAAAATTATAAATTATATAATTATGCAGCTGTCATTGTTGGTGGGTTTGGTATTGGCTTCCATGAGGTGTTTCTGTTTTTTCTACTGATTCCTATAATTCTCCTTTACAAAATCACTCATGCAATACATACTTAACAATGAGGCAGGGCCATTTTCTAAAGAGATATTGGATGATAAGATCACTAGCCAAGTAATTATAAGTTAAAAAAAATGGTAACTCAGAACCTCAGCATATATTCCACTAAATAAACTGAAATGGCATTTATCATATTTCACAAAAGGGTCAGTTCTTTGAAAATATTTTGCCAATAAGAGCAATGAGTAAGACACAGATTATTAAAAGCAAAACAAAACCAAAAAATGAGGTTTTATTTTTTTATCATCTTCTCGTAAACCATAAACAATGTCATTGAACAGCTACAAAATAATGCAATCTGGTTTCCCCCAGACTATCTCAAGGGCACTGGGCTCTCTTTAGAAGTATTAACTTCATTTTTATAGAAGTATACAGATTACCACTGGTGGTGGCATCTCCTGGAATAACGAACAGCAACTCATACTCCTCTGAACAGGAAGCAATGTCAATATGACAGTCCAGCTTCCTGCAGAGATGGCAAAAGTGTTTTCTCAAGCTGTTGCTGAAATCCATTTTGTCTAATTTTCACAAAGAACATGATGGTTTTGTTTCCCTGACAACACTCTTGAATGTGCCGGGCCTTTATCCTTTTTCCTCTGGCCTACACCCAAGCAACAGCCCAACCTCACAAATTAATCTTCGCATCTAATGGTAAGTCACAAAGAAAAATGGACAGATGTCCCTCCGATCATCAGATATGTTTTATTAAAGACTATAAAGATAGTAATGGCTATATAAAATGTGATATTTAGATTTTCAATCTCTTTATCCCTGGAAATATATGACTACCCCTTTTCACAAGAACAGAGAAAAGATACTTTGTGAATAAAGAGATTTCTTTGCTGGTGTTTTCAACATTGTTGTATTATATATGTATACACTACATGTGTATAAAAACATACATAGGAAATGTACTGGGAGCCAAGCATATAAACTCACAAATTTTCTGAGAATATTAGAATACTTCTAGATTAGTTTGGCTAAATCTATAATAATGCCCTTTTAAAACCTAGTGAAAATGTATGAGTAGGTGGCATGTTTACTTAATATTATGATAAGTAGTCCATCTTCTTTTATTGTTTATAGACTTTAAGGTCTCAAAATTGATAAAATTTTCACACATTCCTCTTTTGAAATAAAGTATTACAATTAAATAGAATACTCATCCTTGTTGTCCAATTAGCAATTTGCACCAGAGAAATTTTCACCAGGAATTCATCAGTTCAATATCACAATTTTAATGGCATTAGTAACCCTGCTTTTAAGTAAATACAATAATATTCAAATTCATGAGTAAGTGTCCCCCCATATATCTGATTGACTAGAAGTAAGAAAGTCCTTAGTATATGCTCAATACCCTTCATGTACTCTTAAAGGCAAATAAAAGAGCTGGAATAAATATATTATGGTTATATGTCTGTCTTCTATGGAAATGAAGAAAATTCCCCCCAGAAATAACCCAGATATTTGGGCATTTTGATCTTTTACAAGCTATATGGCAAAACATCAAAACTGACAAGAATTGTAAGGGGTAAAACAAGATATTCACTTAAGAAATTATAAATAGCATTATCATATACATGTGAACCACACACCACTAGTAACTATTTAGAACTTCTGTGGCTCTGTATTGTTTATAAGACCTTAAAAAAAACACATCATAAAATTATTGATGATTGTTTATTTGGGGCCCATGAATCATATCCTGAATATATTATATAATTGTGATTCAGTTGGGGGTTTTAAGACTTATTCATAATTCCATTTCCTTTTTTAAAATGAGTTACCATTTCTGCTTTGAGACTGCCTCTGAGTTTGGCCTATCTCTTGAGGTTAACACCAGGCACATCTGTTGATGTCCCCAAACATGATGACAGCAACAATAGTGGGCTTATAAAATGAAAGCTGGAGAGGGAAAATTTTCAAAACACAGCAGGGAAAATAGCCTGAAATGAGATAAGTAGCAGATGCTCCAGAGGGAAGAAGGCATCTGCAAGCAGTTAGTGGACTCGAGAATGCTGAAGGAGTTTTCCCTTTGCCAGATGCCTGAAATAGAGACAGATGAGCAATTCCTCTGAACTTCAGCAACAGCGCCAGCTGAAAAAGCAGACCCCTTCTGCCAAGGGTCACTTGTTGAAACTGTTGACTGTAAATCAGAATTCTCCTTTTGGACTGATGGTACCCAGAAAATGAGTTCAAAATGTTTATCTGTTCACCTTACCTTTGGCACAAAAACCATAGTCATCTGTAGTTGCTGAAGTCTGGGAGATTGGGCACAAATTGTTTACATGTTTTGAACAAAGGTACCTTTTTTTAGAACCCCACATAACAGCGTCTCTTACCTTTCCATCATAAGCGAAGAGTATTTTCAAGTAAAATAACTTACACTGCAAATGCATTAGCACAGAGTGCAGGATATTTAGGTCCAGCAGTACTGATGAAAAAGTCTTTTATACCTTTATCTTCTCTAAAATAATTACTGATGCATCATCCTGTATCTTCTGACAGGTTTTTCTCTGTGCCAAATCAACTACCCAGGTTCATTTTCCTTCTATATTTCAAATCGCGAGTCCCTTTCCTTTAGCACTCACTACTAGGGTATCTGAAACATTAAGAATAATAATGAATAAAAGAATAGCCCATTATGGATATGACTTGCAGCTTGCCATAATATAAATATCAATTTTACTTTATTTTATGCTGCTAAGCAGAGATTGATCTGAGTATCATAGAAAGGTTTTTACATTTTCAGCTCTACATCTTCCGGCTCTGCATTTCTGGCCTGGCACCTCCGGGCTCTATATCTTATGGTCTCTCCACTTCTGTGTGTACCTTACCAACCAATGAAGGATGCCTGTGGCCTCCATCCTACTTTATGCCATAACACATTTTTCTCTTTTTGTCTGTGTCTGCACAGAGGCTGGAGTGGGGGCCTCTCTGAGGTGTATCAGATTGTACTCTAGACCCGAGTTCCCCATGATGCATGGTGTATTTTAATAACCCCTGTGTACTGTTCGAAATGCATATTTTATTTTTTGTATAGGTCACCTTTTGATGTGGATACTCTGAATTTATAATCCATTAGTCTATGTTTTGCTAACATGAATATAATTGATTGTATCAGCCCACATTTTGAGAAATGCTTGTCTAGATGACAATGCCAGTATTCTCTCTAGGAAATCTGTATATCATATCTCTCACAACCTTCTATAAAGTACTCACAGGGAGTTTCCCAGTTGAGAGATCCTGAGCATTTTTTATATGTACCTTTAGCATCTTTATGGTGACCCCAATATATAAAAAGGATCCACATAAATTTAAATCTGGTGTCAACTTTTGAAATAGTCAGTCAATTGCATAAATAAGCCACTCTGCATCAGAAACAGATCAGCTAAGTGGTATACCCAATGCTTCTTTTTTAAAATATTTATTTATTTAATGTAAATGAGTACACTGTAGCTGTCTTCAAACACACAAGAAGAGGACATTGGATCCCATTACAGATGGTTGTGAGCCATCATGTGGTTGCTTGGAATTGAATTCAGGAACTCTGGAAGAGCAAGTAGCCAGTGCTCCTAACCACTGAGCCATCTCTCCAGCCTGACCCAATGCTTCTTAAAAATGGCACTCCCTTGATTTGTCTACAAAGCAGTGGTTCTCAGTCTGTGAGTCACAACCCTGCTGGGGGTCACTTATCAGATATCCTGCATATCAGATATCTTTATATTACAATTTGTAACAGTAGAAAAATCATAGTTATGAAGTAATAATGAAATAATTTTGTAGTTGGAGGTTACCACAACATAAGGAACTATGTAAAAAAGTCACAGCATTAGAAACCACTGGTCTTGATTAAAGATAGAGCAAGAGAAGTCAATTGATAAAATAACCAACAGTCGGTTTTTGAAAGTAGAACAAGAACTTTCTTCAAAATTTTACCTGAAGTATGTTAGGAAATGTATTTAAAATGGAGGTGACGATTTTTCTTATATTTTGTGAGAGTTTGTGTAAAAGTTGAAAAGATAATATTGTCATGTTGTATAGCCTAGGATGCTAGCTGAGTTTTGGAGTTCAAAGTTCAAAGGTGAATCCAGCTAGTCTTACAGGTCAGAGATGAAGTCTTGAGTTGTTCCTCCCAAGATCCAAAGCAACCCAAATCATCAGGGAACTCTAAGGTTTGCTTAGCAGGAAGCAGCCAAGGGGCCAAAACAATTCCCAGCCTTCCATGATACTTAGAATGTAGTATATGATGCTCCAATAACTAAATGGCATCTTTAATTACTAGATTTATACTTCAATACCTATTGTTTGTAGATATTGAAAACTATAAAAATTATGGCAGACAAAAAAATAAAGCTATCCAGTACAAGAGTCATTTTCAACTCCACTCTGTAGAACAAAGCAAACTGGTGCAAACAAGACAATGCACAAAGGAGTCAATTTGCTTCAAGTGAGAGCATCAAGCCTCGTTGCTCTGCGTTTGGGTCTTGTCTCTTTCAGCTCATTGCTCTGAAGACATAAAAGGGTGAATGATCTCACAGCTAACTACATTAGGTGTGCTGCTCAGATCTGTTATCTGTAAGTCTGAGACACATTAATACAGCACAGACAAATAGAACAGACATCAAGAACACAGAGACTACCTCATAGCTCAACCATTTTTGACAAAATAATTTATATCAAACTGTAAACTCAGATACACAGACCTTATTGCAAATATATAGACACTGAATCTGGTAAGCAATCTGAATTGCCACAGGAAGAGGGAAAATTCACTAAGCACAATCTTTATACATTTTTTTTCTCCTCTTGAGGCACATTGGGCATTCAGAGAAATCCTGCTCCTAAGTAAAAACTGGAAGAATTTAACATTTTTGTTTTGTGGTATTTAGTTCTTTATTTCTCTAACTAGACCCAAAATCCTGAGCACTTACACATATAAAATATGCATGTGCTTATGTATACACAAGCATATATACATACAAAACCTTTGAGTGAGTTTTAGGAACATAGTTCCTTTTGTGAATTAAATAATACTCGGTGGGACACTACATCCCCTAACAATGTGGCATAACATTTCCAGCACAGAACACTATGTTCTAAACTTAGAGCTATGTGAACAAATTCACACCCAAAACAAAACCACCAAAGTGCCTGGCCAGCTTCCAGTTGCACTTTCCACATTCTTTTGCAGGAAAGAAGAGAAATTTGTGGTTGAAAATGAAACTACCTTTTCCCAACCATGATTGACCTTTGACCTGAGAGAAAATGGCTGGAAGCCTATCCCTTCCAGGCCATAAAGTTTTCTATTCTACAACTTCTGCCCCAGAAGACACCCTTGGGAAGTTTCAGTGTATCTCAAGGTCTGGCCTGCACTTTTCTTCCAGATTCCCTTATTGTTTCTCCTGTGTGTATTCTCTATCCCTGGAATACCATTAGCTCCCATTGTTGCAAAAAGTCCTTGGAGAGTAAAATGAGGCCACTTCAGGATGCATGAAGCAAACAGAACTGTATATCAAACAGTCTACACAGCTACCTACATATAGCACAAAATAATACCTATGATATATAAAATAAAGGGATTTATCAAGTCATGACTAAGAAAGCTTATTAGTGCCAAGGTCATTCATTCTCCTTTTAAATATTTAACTGTATTATCACAAAATAGAGTACTATCCAGAGAAACAGTCACTATTGTTTGCAGTAAAATTTATTAACAAATTAAATAATTTGACCAGTTTTACATGGGTATTTAACAGCAAGATACAAGCTATATAAAATGTATTTAATTAAACTTTGAAAATATATATTCAAATCTTACTGTTGATTTATTGACCAGCTTCAAGTGAGTGTTTTATATGCAACTACATAGAAAGAAAAACTAATGAATAGAATTTATAAGACTTTTTTCTTTTAGCTAGGCAGTGGTGGCACACGTCTTTAATCCCAGCACTTGGGAGGCAGAGGCAGGCAGATTTCTGAGTTCGAGGTCAGTCTGGTCTACAGAATGAGTTCCAGGACAGCCAGGGCTATACAGAGAAACCCTGTTTCAAAAAACAAAAAAACAAAACAAACAAACAAAACAAAAATAAAAAAAACAAAAAACAAGACTTTTTTTTAACATAAAAGTGGAAATGCATGAGATGAGATACATTTGTACAAAAATAATGTTCCTATAAATTTAGATTCACTAAGTGATAACTATTTATCTATGATCTTATAAAATGTTAACATTTTAGGCTCAAAAAGTCATATGTAACTAAGCATATACATGTATTACAGATACAATGTATGCAAGAGTCAAGCATGAAATTTTGAGAAACTACTAAGTTCCAGTCATTGCCATTGAAAATGCTTTGTACTTTAAAAACAAGAAAGTCAACCACATTGCATCAAACTCAGCCAATCTCCTTTCAAATTTTTAGAAGAAAAAGACTAGTGAACTTGTTCCTTCTTATCACTTCCCTCATCTTTAAGTTTCCTGTCTCTGCTGGTCACCTTACAGTGCTTTGGTGTTCTTGTCAAAGCAGAGGATTCTGGGTATTTCCTGGCTATCGTTATAGTTTGTTTAGTATACACATTTATATAAAAGGATTCATAAATGTTTCACAGCAAATACTACTAGATTTCTTCCTACCTGCCCCTAAGTTATTATTGCTGTACAGTACATAAGAAGACAGACATGATGTTAGTAAGTGATTATAAGCTCTTCATAGTGTCCAATTGAAAAGGGTACAATCACTAGGGAAAGAAGGTGTTAGGATCTTTCAAATATGCTGAAAATTGCAACTAAATCCAACTTTTTGAAAGAAGCAAGAGCATACATAACTATTCAGCTCTCAACTGTGTTATCAGCTCCAGCTATTCCAGGTAAAATATCCACAGTGTACAACACAGTAGAAGCAAGACAAAAAGTTACAGAGAAATAATGGCTGAGTTACCAACCTCTGGCACTTATAGAAAGCTTTTTCATAATAGTCCCCATTGGAGTCAGACAAGTCCTAAATACAGCACGGAAATCAAAGTTGTACATCAAATGCTTTTCGTTTTGAGTTCCTAAATTTTGCAGAATCCTAAAATTTGGAAGCTGGAAGGCATCTTAAAAGTCAACACATATATGTGTATAACAACAATTAATGAAAAAAGAGGTCATAAATTTGGGGAAAAAAGGCAATGAGGAGTATATGGGAGGGTTTGAAGGAAGGGAAGTGAGAGAGAAATCTTGTGATTATATTGTGATCTCAAAAATAAAAGTTAAAAGATAGAATCACGTAACCAGAACTAGTGAAGTAATTCAACCTGTAAAAGCGCTTGCTGCCAAGCGTAACTACCTGAGTTTGACTCCAAATCCTTCCTGGTAGAAAAGAACTGATTCTCCTACAAGTTATCCTCTGACTTCTAGGTGTATACCAGGGCACAGGTACCCACATCCATAGTCAATGTAAAAATGTCATGTACTCCAACTTATGGGGGTCGGATCCACAAAAATAAGCTGATGTATCCCATATCACATAGTTAAACTATAAGAAATTCCCTTGTTCAACTCTTCCTTCTTTGAAATAATTAATATAGGACTCTTGCCAGAGGTAGTCTTGAGGCCACATCTCAATGGGAAACTGGTACCTGCTAATGTTTCACGTTGCCTTCGTGACTACTCCAACTCTCTTCAGTTTACAAAAATTATAAAGAAAAATTAGTGTAAATCTAATCTTTGATCAAAATGTTAGATAGCTAGACAGGTGTAAGACCTGTTGGAGGCCTCTGAAGAGGAATACCTCCATCATAATCAGTTGGCTTAGACTCTACCTTCTGCTTCCCTGCTCACCCTAGAAGGAAAGTATACCAAGTGATCCTCTTAAAATGTAAAGTATCATATGAAAAGGTGTATTTTCAGAATTTTGTAGAGTCCTAGTTAAGAGAAAAGTTCCTCCCAGAATCTGGGTTCTATCTCTGGCACTGGGTAGCAACATGATATTCTGATCTGCCCCAAAAATTAGGACAGCATATACTATTGTCTCCAAATCAAGTCTGAGAACCCTAAGAGGAGACAGAACTTCCCATTACTATGTGACAACCAGGAGGAGTCTCCTCATGGTATCTCACAACTCTCTGTTAAATAGACTGCACTTTTAAAAGGAAATAAATAGTCACCCAGGTTTTAAATGTCTCCCATTAAACCCTGAGTGTGGCTAGCGACATGCCAAGTTGTACAATCAGAAACAACATGGCTATAATTAAAGAACTCTCATGCTTTTCCTAACTATAAACAAAATGTCATGTGTATGTTTCTGATAAATCTACTAATGTTCCTGCTGTTTTACAAGATCTGCAAAATCATCCTGAGACTATGTTAGATTATACTACATTTTTGGGTAAAGAGCTTTAGAATTGGATCTCTGGATGTTCATGATGGAGATGGGTTTTAACTATTACAATTTTAGCAGTGATTTATTTACCTTTGGCCCTTGTGTACTCAACTGCTATCTTAATTTTATGTCTTCTTATTTATAGTTGATCTATACTCATCAATAGTCTTATAATAACCTAATTCTACCTATTGAACACCCTGCAATCCCCCAAAATCAGAAAGTATGGAAACCTTAAGCCTTTCTATGCTCTGGTTTCAGCTAGAGGTAGCCACATGAGCTGACATCCATCTCCTAAATAATTTTAGAGTCTCAAGTTACTAGACTAGAATTATTAGCAAACTTGGACACCATTAAATACAGAACCTTCCCTCATAATCAGTTTTGGTCCCCACATCCCACTTTCTAATGGTAATATAATGGGGGAGTTATTTAAAGTGTATTTAAATTTTATACTAGACAGAAGATTCAGGAATCAGATAGGACAGACATTCAGAGTCTGCAGTCGAGCAGTTGAGATATGACTGCTTGCACACAAGCAGTTACAATTCACATTAAGTCAGTTCCATAAAGCACAAGGCCAAAAAGAGATTCAAGGACGATAGCTTTCTGAGGAATAAGAAATCATTCTAAGAACAAAAGACTCTGAAGTGAAACTTAAGAGACATTCATAGGCTTGGATTGTCAGCAAAGATAGAAAATGTCTAGGGTTGATGTGTCAACTCAAACTCTCTTTTATTTATTGGGAAAAATAATACAATATATTTTGATCATGTTTTTTCCTCTCCCAAAAATTAATGGACACATCTACAAAACACTCCCACATCAAAGGCTCAGGGAATATGGCAAAAGAAGGGGCAGAAAAACTGTAAGATTCAGAGGATCAGGGAGTTGGCTGTGAGATTGTGCCTCCTAGTGAGATCAGAAGCTACACCTGTAATGTCTCACAAACATAACTGCCTAAACATGAGCTGCACAAGAAAACAATACGCATGCCAAAGTGGACAGGAAGAAAACCCATGAGGCCTTAGCCCTACAAAAAGAATTACAGGCATCTAATGAGTGCTGAGAGTGAGGGAAATACTCTTCTCCAGGGAACAGCACATCAATCACTTATTCTATACCAATGAAGAGCCCTGAAAGCACATGTACAATTAACACTACTCTAATTGAACATGTTATCATTAGCTATATATACATATTTGCACATAACAGCAATTAAAAATTGCCATGAATTTAAAAGAGAGCTAAGAGTGGTGTATGAGGAGGTTCTGAAAGATGGAAAAGAAAGGAAAAGTAATGTACTTATATGATAATATCAAAAATAAAAGAAAATACAGTAAAATGTATAGTTTTTCCAAACATGATATTTTAATCATGCTTTTTCCCTTTACCCAATCAACTCAGACCCTCTTACATCTATATTTTTATTTTCCCATCTTTATGCTTTTGTACATCATGTTTACTCTTCTGAGATTACCCCCATGTCTTCACCAATATCTCCCCAACTAATTGTGGAGCAGATGGCTCTCATTGGTCAGGCAGCTTCAAAACTGCAAAAAGGTTACTTTGCAAAGATTGTACCATCGTTCTGCCTTCCATGGGCATCCTCAATAACATCTAAAAAAAAATACTATGATCACAGTAGCTGGTTAATATTTATCTATTTATTCAATAATTGCTCACTGTAAATTTTTGAAGTGCAGTGTATTAAGAATATTTTAGAGCTTATATATAACTGTACATTATATCTAACATTTAATACTAGATTTATTTTAAGGCAATGGATAAAGATAATGTAATGTGGATGTTCTAGGGACTTTATTATTTTAAAAAAGAATTGCACCGATACTTTGTTATGGTGAATGCGCCTGATGCTATGACAGTGCAAGGCAGGAACATCTGTTAGGATTCTGAGGATCAATGAAGCTTCCCAAATAAAAGTAAGCTGGTTTTTCAAGAGTGAGTAGGGATTAAATAGAAAACCTATAGTTTCCCAGAAAAGCACATCTGGAGACCTCAGCTACTGTGGGAAGAGTCTACAAAAGAATTGCTGCCGGATACTTGCAAGTGAAAAGCTCACAATTACAGCAGGATTGTGAACCTATTGACCAAAGGTCAAAAGAAGGGGAAAGGGAGCCAAGGCTTTCTTAGGGCCAGTGAAAGAAAGGACTTCCATTGAGACTGAAGGCACGGGATTTATTAGATGAATGGAAAGTAGCCTGAAATAAAGGCTGTAGTTTTCTGCCCTTCAAAGCTGTGCCATCTCTAATTATCACTAGAGGTCAATCCATCAGAAAGTAAAACAGAGAAAGCTTTGAGTGAAGAGGACTTATTGTTATGCAGATGTGTCTTGAAATTGCAAAGGAGAAAAATAAAAAAATAATAAAAACACCGCCACCAACAACAAAAGCAGCAAAGTGTCCACTTCAGTGGTGAATCTCTTACAGATAAATAGATAATAAATAAATAAGGACTGCAAAGGAATAGAGAACAAAAAAAAAAAAAAAAGGCACTATCACTAGTGGTTAAATAAGCTTCATACAGATGGCATCTGGCTCTGGCGCTCCAAATTCCAGCTTTGAAAATACTAGCCTTACAGGTAGAATAGACTTTAGTAACATCTCCCCCATAATTCAACAAGGCAAAGTGACAGTGTCCACCAATGCTAAGGAAACATCCTATATCTAACTATGGCTGTGTGTCGTGCAACGTGGATCCTTGCTTAGAGATTTGGAAACGAGTGGATATAAAGACAGTGTGTCTGCCTCCAAACATGGTGCTTCAAGGCTGACTGATACTTCACCGTATGCCCTAGGAACTGTGCTCCGTGTGTTCTGTTTAATTTGGGGGGTTAAAAGCAGTAGTCGAATCATGACACTGAGGAACTTTCTGCTCTGTTCTATTACAGCTCGCTCATTTCATTCCAAATATTATACAATGCCAAAAAAACTTTTAGTTATTTGGGATGAGATCCATTTTCATCTTACTCTTGTCCTTTTTAGGTTGCAAGATGACAGTTTAATATCCCAGGCTCCAAAAGAAAGCTTGGCAAATGGATTTAAGGGGGAAAAAAATGTTCGATGCTGTAGGAAAGGGTATGCAATTAATTTTCCTAAGAAAGTGCCGTAACTGGTGCTACACAGAGGCAGCTGTGTTTGTCACTTACTCAATTCACTTAACCTCTGGAATTTTCCAGAGTATTGTAACATGCATATGATTTTACTAAAGTTAGTTAGTCCTTGGTTTTATGGTATAACAACTCCTACTTTATTCTATTTCAGCAGTCTTTAGAAGTTAGTATATAATTATGTACAGATTAAGTATAAGAGAAAAGAGAAGTGAGAAGATAGCCACATATGCCAAGACAGTGAGAACATACATTTAAAGAGTCAGGCATGGCAACATACCTGTTCATAACCCCAGCATTGAAAGGTAGAGATGGGTGGCTAGCTAGCCAGCCAACCTAGCCTAACTATTGATTTCCAGGTTAGTGAGAAGCCCTTTCTCAAAAGGATGCTGATAGCGCCTGAGGAAAGATACCTTTAGCTGAACTTTGGTCTCCACATGCATCTGATAAATACAAGCGTACCCATCTATACACAAACACATACATGTGCAAACATAGGAGCACACCACCACAAGTACAAAAGAACAAAACTTGAGTCTTGTAATCAGATTAGAGATTGAATCTCACCCTCTGTTAAAAATTCTGCTACCTTGACCTAACCTGGCTTTATTTTTATATTTATATCTGACAGTATTAATAATTTCAAAATCCTTATTCTGTTTAGAGGGTTAAGCAACATAAACCATACAAAAGACCTGCTGCCTAGTGAGCTTCCAAGCGCTAGCATCTATCATTATTATTGTTGGTAAATGTTCTCTTCTGAAGATTTAAAAAGCTTTCCTTGGCTGGGGTCACCTTTTAATCCACACACAATGTTTTTCTAGGTATTTCAGTATTTCATTTCACTCGTTCCACAAATGTCATAACATCATAACCATCTGAAATCATGAAATAAAATGGTTTATCTAAATGAGAGCTTTTTGAGTACACCTAACCTGATTAGGAGCTAGAAATTAGTCAAAAGAGTCACCTTAACAACTCCCCCACCACAAATCCTTGGGCAAACCCCAAGAAACCAAATGGAAAACACTCCAAAGGATCAAAATAAATCCAGCTGCCTTGCTTAACACCAAACATGGTAGGCAAAGACATCTGCAAAAGACTGCCTAGTTTCTAATCCTGACTTAACAAGTGAATCCAGCTGAAAGAAATTCCAGTTTTGAAAATGTTGTGTGTTATGGATATATTTATCTTTCAATTGGATGGCCTTCAGTAACACCTTTAAAGCATTCTTTTTATGCCTATGTCCTTCAATAACAATGTGAGATTTGTTAAATAGACCAGACTCTTGAGTATTTCAGGACTTTCTAAGGGAATTAACACATTGTTTTTAGTTTTAGATAATTCACCATCAATGTTAACTAAAAAGTTCATTGTGAATAGTCTTCCCTCCCCCTCTCTCTCTGTATGTGTAGGTATGATATGTGCTCTATGATAAGAAAAATATTTGTAAGTAACATGAAAATCTGTAAGGCAGCAGTTACCAGAGTGAAAAGGCAGTAGAATTGGAAGGCATCTTTTCCAGCTAATCTCTGGCAGAGGATTATTGTCCAGAATATATAAAATGCTCAAAAATTAAACAAAAGAGCAAAACAATCAAATTAATAAATGGACAAATGAATTAAATAGATAATTCCTTTACAAAGAAATAAATAAAAGCTTGCAATATCCGAGATACAACTCACAGACCACATGAAGCTCATGGACAAGGAAGACCGAAATGTGGATGCTTTGGCCCTTCTTAGAAAGGGTAACAAAATACTCATGGGAGCATATATGGAGACAAAGCATGGGACAGAAACTGAAGGAGGGGCCGTCCAGAGACTGCTCTGCCTGGGTATTCATCCCTTGTGCAGTCACCAAAGGCTGACACAGATGTGGGTGCCAAGAAGTATATGCTGACAGGAGCCTGATATGGCTGTCTCCTTAGAGGTCTGCCAGAGCCTCAAATATACAGGGGCAGATGCTCACAGATAACCATTGAGCTGATCATGGGGTTCCCAATGGAGGAGTTAGAGAGAAGACTGAAGGAGCTGAAAGGGTTTGTGGCTCCATGAGGAGAGCAACAATGCCAACCAACCAGAGCTCCCAGGATCTAAACCACCAGCCTGAGAACACACAGGGAGGAATCCATGGCTCCAGCTGTATTTATAGGAAAGGATGACGGTGTCAGGCATAGGTGGGTGAGGAAGTCCTTGGTCCAATGAAGAAGGTTGGATGCCCCAGTGTGGGAGAAATCATGGGTGGGGAGGTGAGAGTGGAAGGGTGGGTGGGGGCATATCCTCATAGAAGCAGGAGGAGGGGGGATGGGATAGAGGGTTCCTAGGTGGGAGGGGCAAAGGGGACTTACATCTGTAATGTAAATAAAATATCCAATAAAAAAATAAAAATATTTTTAAAAAAGAAATAAAAGTGAACAATATATTAAAAAACATTAAATATCTTTAGCCATCAGAGAACCATAAATCAGACTACCCTGAGATTCTATCTCCAACTAGTCAGAATGGTTAACCACAAATAAAATCAAAATAAAATGAAAAATACTATAAATATGAAATGCTCTAAGGGTGCGGGAAAACTAAATCTATTATTGCTGGTGGGAATTTAAATTTGTGCCTCTATAGAAAACACTATGGAGACTCCTTTTAAAAATTAAACATAGATGTGTCGTGTGATCAACTAATGACTCTTGGGTATATGCCTATAGGAATTGAAGTCACCATATAAGAGAGATACTTGAACAACTTGTGTTTGATAAAACATTGCTCCCAAATATCATATATGACAGAATCCTGTCTTAGGTAGCAGCTTTAGTTGCCAGTTTCCTTGATGAACTATCTGAGAATGCCGAATGCCATGTAAGAGGAAGGAAGGGCTTATTTGGGCTCATATCCCATTATGGAGAAGTCACAGCAGGAGGAGATTGGGGCAGCTGGTCACGTTGAATCCCTTGTCAAGAAGCAGAAAGCGATTATGAATGCTTGTACCCAGCTAATTTTATACAGTCCAAGATTCCAAGCCAAGAAATGCAACCATTCACACTGGAAAGATTCACCCCCATCAACTAACATAATCAAGATAATATTTCATGGGTATCCAGAGGCCTATCCCTTAGAGTTTATCAAGTTGATTATTGAGATTAACCATCATGGTTCCCATCAATGGATGAGTGGATAAATAAATACACACAGGGACACAAGCATATGTGTGTGTGTGTATGTGGGTGTGTGTATACACGTGTGCATGCGTGCATGCCTATGTGTTTGTACATGTGTGTATTCACATGGATGGGTGGGGGTATAGATGGAGGAGGTCAAGGAGGGGTATATATGCGGAGGTCAAGGCTCAATTTTAAGTGCCTTTCCTCAGGTACAATCTACATCCTTTTTAGGCAGGGTCCATGAGGGAATTTCTCAGTTAATTAATGTAGGAAGATTCACTTAAATATGTATAACATCATTTATGTACTGAGTTTGCAAATTGAATAAAAAGGGAGTCATACACTGAGTACCAGCACTCATCTCTGCTTCTTTACTGGGGATGTGATGAGATCAGCTACCTCCCTTCATGCCTTCTCTACCACAATAAAGAATATGTCTTGAATTGTAAGCCAAAACAAGTTCCTATTCTCTTAAACATATTTTTATCTTAACTGCAGCAAGAAGAAAATAAACTAATATACTCCCTAATGTCCATTTCAGGAAAGACAGAGAATATGAGGCTCATGAGTTTAAAAATCTGAGATGGAATCTTGGAAACAAGACATCAATAGACTTGGGCAGTGGAGTGTGTAAGAATCGAGGGTGCAATTTCATTTTCGCTAAACTATTTAAAAGCGAAGGTTTGCTTTGACATTAAAATATCTCACAAAAGCCTAAAGCATACAATTTATTCAAACATTTCTTCATTTTAAAAGTTGAGACAAATTTTTCCTTTCGCCAGTAATATGCTGTGTGCAGTTTTAAAACAGTAAAATCAGGGTAATGCTTTGAATTATAAAAACAACTCCAAAAAGTATCTTCCCATATTGGTATGGTATTCTGAAAAAGAAAATAATAAACTGTGTTGTGTCATGAAATTTTAAGAGTTCTCCTTGAATAGTATCAGAGTTTAAAGATCGTGTCATTTTAGATGTCAGCAGACAGACACTGAACCTGGAGTACTGAGGGAATAGATATGCTTCTTAAGGTTTGAAAGTTGATGTACAAAGACAGTGAGTGCCACAGAAGCCCCCGCGATGCAGGTATCACTCCAGTCTCAAGGCACATTTAAAAGGCCACAAGATTAGACACAGTTAGGTTAATCCTATGTGCCACTTAATTTGAGACAATATTCTAAAAGGGGCCAAGTATTTATTGATTTATCTTACCGAGCCCCAAACCAGGATCAATTTAAGACTGGGGGTAAAATATAGTTAGCAAGATTGAAAAACAAAGATTAAAGTTTAGGATGATTTTAAATAATTCTTCATTCAATATACTCATTTCCTGTTACATTTAAAACACGTTACTTGATACTAGGTATATAGCTTTCATGTACAGAACATGTTCTTATGGAAAATAAAGTCTCAAATAATAATAATAATTAGTATATGTTTTTGTATATTTTCCCGCTGTATGTTTATATGCAGAATTTTAATCATTACTATGCCACTATATTTTATCAACTGAGTTAGAAACAGATAGTGGGCAGTCTTTCACATTTATTAGATTTGAAATTCAACCTTTTAAAATCAACTATATGTATAGCGCCATGTAAATATGTAAAGGTACACTCACTCAAGTCAAGAAACATCAAATAGAGAGAATAGGGAGAGGTAAGTAAAGTTTTAGACTTGGTTTGGGGGATGTATGTAAAAAACTACAAATAAGCTGAACAACTTGAGTTATATTCTACATAAAGCTATGAATCATTTAAGACTTTTAAACATAAGTATTCTGAGTATCCTGTGATCATAACTGTTTCAAGGAGGATGCATATGGTGTTGGAGCAAAGGAAGGAAGAACTAAATACAAAGATTGCTCAGGTCTCCAACTACTCACTGAATGTTTGATAATTGTCATTTGATATAGTAGATTCTCAGTTACACACTTGTGAATGAATAAAAACGAATTCATAAGTGCACAACCGTAGAGATAAATACACTCAAAATCTTTTAAGAAAAATTGTATATCTTAGGGGAAGTTTGATGCAGAAGATGAAAGAGTAGAAGGAAAAAAATCAAGTATTCTAAAGTTTGAGGATAAACTAAGGGGCCGATTGTGTCTCCGTTAACTGTAATGCTGACGTGAGATAATTATGTAGGGCGTTAGGTGTAAAGGTTAAAGAAATTTTAATAATTAAAAAAAGGAATTTGAGCTGGCAATTTTAAAAACATTCACAGCACGCGAGTGTGAAATCGGGAGGTAACAAAGGAGCTGAGGGCACAAGAAGGAGCTGGGGATTCGCTGATGTACAAAAGCATTGAGATTGCAACATGAAGGAAAATAGCTTGAAAGAAAAACAAAACTTGACTGCCATACACTGAGTGCCCCAGACTAGGCTCTAAAAGAGAATAGTGAGTTTAATGACCACTAAGGACTGCGCATGGGCCAACCCTGGGAAAAGGCACACAGTCTCTGTGTCCGTCAGCTAACCTGGTAGGTTTTTACTTGAGGATGGATGGTGCGCCCCTTGAGAGCTGTCCCAGTTGAGACATAGGCTGGCCTTAGCCTCTAAGTCAGACAGCCATTTAAAACGATCTTTGACAAGGTGATGTCTTCTTTTAAGATGAGTCTTCCGGCATGCTGACAGTTAAGGACTGTCTTCCAGTAGGACACCCAGCAGCAAGGACAAGAATGACATCTTCTGAAAGATGCTTCTGATAGTTTGTCACGAATCTACAAGAGTAGGAAAGCATACTGTACAGAAGAAAAATCTATATTGAAGAAGTAAATAGCGAAGTGCGGAGCAGAGCCAGGGTTTCTGGGGGTCTAAGGTGCGTGGTTCAGAAAGAGGGAGAAGCTAAGTAGAAAGTGTGAAAGGTAAGAAAAGAACATTGGATTTATCATTAAAACAGTTAATTCTTCGTTAAAGACAAAGAAAAGGGGGTAAAGTTTTGCATATGACGACAAGCTTGTGGCTAGATAATTCTATTTTCCTTTTTATTTGCTATGGAACTTCTCTGAAGAGGAAGGTCTTTGTCAGTTCTTCACATTTGACTTAATCAGATACTGTATTAGTGAAAGTGTTCGAGCATTCATGAGATATAAGACGTTTAATAGTTTACTATATTTACTTATGGACTAACTACAGCTTATTCCTCTTTTAAGTCCTATGTAAAAAAGAAAAATCATATCACTGTTTATATAACTACCATTTTGAAAACATACCATTTGGAAGTAATCTGCAGTCAAATGATGAAGGGAAATGTATTGTGTTTTCAACGTAGATGTTAATATAAGTTATTGGAGGTAGAAATTAGTAATCTCGCCGGGCGGTGGTGGCGCACGCCTTTAATCCCAGCACTTGGGAGGCAGAGGCAGGCGGATTTCTGAGTTCGAGGCCAGCCTGGTCTACAGAGTGAGCTCCAGGACAGCCAGGGCTACACAGAGAAATCCTGTCTCGAAAAACCAAAAAATTAGTAATCTCTGTAATAAACTTTAAGAAAATATCTTAGAACTTATTAAATATTTTGAGACGTTATGTACTACACATATAACACGTGAGCATTATAGCCTGTTGTTCACCAATGATGTTCAGTTGTACTTACGCATACTAATGTTAATTTCGATAGGTGAAAATTCATTAAAAAATAAATGTATGTCTATGCATAAACAGATTCACACAGACACATGCATATCCATTTTAGGTAAATGTAAAAATAGGATGGTGTCAAGTCATGACTTTACAAAAATAAGTTGAGCTCATGAGAGCAGTCTATCATTTATTTCTTATAAAATAATACTTATAGCAGACATTAAAAAGATTTAGCTCTAACGAATGGTTCAGCAAGTAAAAGTGCTTGTTCCAAAGCCTGGCAACCTGAGCTGCTTCAGTAACCACAGAAAGGTACAGGGAGAGAGCAGACTCTGCAAATTGTGCCTTGATCTCTACACATGCACTGTGATATGCATGCATGTATGAACATCCACACAATGTAATAATTACTATTAGTAGTAATTAATAATAATACAGATAAATCTGTAGAACACCATGTGTCATTATGGTCAATATATAAATCAACACTTCTGTCTCAGGAATAAGATATGTTTGCAGAAACTGAGTCAGTATTTGTTCAGCTCTCATCTAATGCAAACATAATATGTGGGTCTCAACAGACATGACTAGTGAATCTGGGGCCTTTCTTTTTATCATTCTATGTGAATTTTTGTACAGTACTTTTATTGAATGAAAATGCTAGCTTGGCAAGAACATTATACAGATTACAGTTTTAAAATGGATGATTTTATATTAAAGATATTTGAAAGATAGCCAACTGAAGAACCTAATTAATACATAAAAATGTTAATTTTATCATTTAGCAAACTTTAATAAAAGTATATATATAATGTGCCAAAAGCTGAGAGGGGCTCAGGGGTAGATGGCAGAATATTTGACCACTGTATATAAGGCCTTGGATTTGTTCTCTAGTATGAGAAAGGAAGAAAGAAAAGAAATGAGAGAGAGAAAGAGAGAGACTGAGACAGAGAGACAGAGAGCGAGGAGGGAGGGAGAATAAGCAGAATGTATGGAGGGGAAAAGATGGGGAATTGGGGAAGGAGAGATAAAGGAAAGAAAGAGAAAAGGAAGAAGGAAGGAGAAGAGGAGGTGGAAAGGGAGAGAACTGAAGAAGGGGCAGAGGTGAGGGAACAGGCAAGGAAAAGAGGGGAGTTACATATTCAGGATAGAAGCCTAGGCTCAAAAGCTTCACTTGGTGTATTTCTCACTGATTCTCACAAATAAGTTTCCCCAACTTATTAGCTCACGAGAGGAAATTGGATAAAGTTTTCTCAGTGTGTACATGTGATATTAACTTTGTTAACTTGACTGAATTAAGAAATACCTAGATTAAGGCAATCCCTCTGTGGACCTAGAGTCCCTAAATCCTTCCTCGGCATCCTTCCCTTGCAGCCGCTCTTGCTCTTACCAGCTCATCTCTATTCATCTGACTTCCCACCAACCACAAAACTGCCCTCTACCAAGCACCCCACAAAGCACCCCACAGCTACCACTCTTGGTTGAAACTGAGGCAGACTACTCATGCACTTCTTCTCCTCCTATTCTGATCTCTTTAGGGTACCTCTAGTCAAGCTGCCACTGCAAGACTCAGCCCCTCCTCCCAGCTTGTCTCTATTCCCTTGGAACTTGCTACCATTCATGGCCAGATGCAGAATACTTCTTGGTATGCCTCTGTCACACTTCATGGAGACGAACACTGAGTCATGGGTAAGAGATTTCTAGAGCCTGTCTCCTTGCCTTGTCTGGGAACATATCACCTCCCCACTACACCATTGCACCAATGTGAAACTGTTTGGAGTCTGAAACCAAAGTGCCAACCAAAATTTCAGATCTAGAACCACTCAGAGTTTGAACCCTAAAACCCAGAGTGCTGAAAAGCAAGCATCATTCTGCTGGCCCAGATTCTGTCAGATTAGGGTAATAGCAAGCAATGAATCAAAAATCCATCTTAAAAAAATGAGAGTTGATGTCCATATCAAGAAACACCACAAATAACATAACTCCAGATGCTCATATCACAAAACAGACACACAAGGAACCATGACAATCTGTCTCCTCCAAAAGCCAGCACCTCTACTGCAATACTTCGTGAGAAAAGCAACTTAGTTGAAGCACAGGACAAGGACTTCAAATCAGCAATTAGGACTATGTTCAAGGTCTTTAAAGAGGATAAATACCTCATCAAAGACCATGAAAACACAGTTGAGTGGAATAATGAAAACAATTCAACATGTAAAAGTAAAATTTGACAAAGACACAGAAATAAAAAAAAGAAGCAAGACTGGAATAAAACTCAAATAAAAAAGGGTGTCAAGTGAAAAGGCTTCAGAGGTTAGCCTCACCAAAAGATGGAGGAGAAAGGACAAAGAAACCAGGCACTGAATCCTCAGAAACTCTAAGCTAAAATAAATCATTCCTCCTGGGCATTGTAGTCAAAAATAATTAATACTTTTATACACTTATGTGTCATATAAATTTATGTCTATATTACAATTCTTAAAAATGATAAAATTATTGTGAGAGTCAAATCTCTCAGAAGTAAATGTTAAACTGTAGGAAGAAAACTAAGATATATTTGAATATTTTTTAAGATTGCTACAATATATTAAAATTTTTCTGTTTGAATTTTCTTTGAAGTTGTAAATGTAAAAAAGCATATTATGCAAATAGAAGGGAATCTGAAAACTCATCTGGTGAACACACTCTTCCGAATCAGGAACAGGAAGATTTGGAGGGCTCTGTGTATTCACAGATACAAGGAAGGAAGCAATAATGGAACTCTGGCTTGCATCTCTGACTTTAGTATGATAATAACGTTCATCAATGTGACAAACTATGTCCATAGAAGATAATCTTTACCAAGTCATTCCTGCATTAAGGACTTTATATTAATATTCCTAGAAGTATGTTTTCAGACAAAGACCTAAATATATGAGATACAGTCGTGAGTCTCATGGATTTTTATTAGTGTCAGCTCAACCCAGGTTGCATCTTGAAACTGAAAAAGAAAATAGAACTTCGTTTGTACTTTAATCTAAATAAAAGCAAGACCAAAACTCAATGTGAGTACACATTATTCAGTTATTAATTTTTTCCACTTTACAAAAAGTAAAGTTATATGCCAACATAACAAAAAGGTTTTAGTGAAAGATGAGACTGAAACCAGTTTCCTATTATTTCTTGCTTTTTTTTTCATTTTTAACTGTCAATAATTATCTAGAACAATTGTTTTGGACCAACCTCTTTCTATGCCTTAATACCTTATTCATAATGTAAGTCTCTATCTTGAGCAAATCACTAAGGAAATATCACAGCAACTTGGACAACAGAGGGTGCCCTTCACTGTGAGTGCAAGAATTGGCTCATCAATTCCCATGTCATTACTAAGTCATGTTTCATAAAATTCTTGGCATCTGAGTCTTTTAAACAGCAACAGATGTGAGTTTGTGAGTAATATACTACCCTGTTTTTCTCTCTAAAGGCAGTTGAAATTCAAATAATCAAAGTCAAAGGAAAGCAAAAGGAAACTGACAATACTTAATTAAACATTGATGCCAGCGGAAAGACTTATTCAATATCTGGAGACATTACCAAAGAAAGTTTGCAAAAATGAAGTCATCAGTTCCTTGGTGCTAACTGACTTCCATGTCAAGAGTGAAGGGGATAAGACCTAGGAAAACATTAATGGTGACAGTAACAATGTTAATGCTGAGTGTGGCTTTTTCCACAGAGCTATTGCACATGGTCCTATGTGCCACTTACAAGAAAATTATTTACTTAACCCACTCCTGACTTTGGTGGAGTAACAGTCGAAGAGTTCATCCCCAGCCTCTTCAGTTGAATGGGATGCTGTGAGCAAAGTCATTTTATACCTACGATCATCTAATTCTTTATAAATGCTCCCAAGCCTCATTTAAGAGAAAACTAAACAGCCAGTTTGAACATAACTTGGAATGGATGCTTTAACAATCAAGATGGATCACTGGCTTGACATAAAGAAGTTTCTTAAAGATAAAAGAACAGATGAAGACCTTCCTGGCCTCACTAGCAGTAGGCAGAGATACCCATGGTCTATTTCTCCTAATCTTTTTAGTTCCCCTCATACAAACACACACAAAAAAAACATTATAATTGTTCAAAATTACTAACACTTCTGACAGATCTGCTGTTTCAGAACTCCTGCCAATGGTTTTAATGTCTGGTGTGTAAAGTTACATCATGGGCTCTATCAAAGGAAGACCATCCCTGCCTCTGCATATTTTGCCTTACCCACATTTCTCTTATATTAATGGTAGGTTTTCCCAAACAAATAACTCCATTACTGTAAGCAGCTCTCTAGAAAACATAGGGGTTGTTTTTGAATCTTTAAAAAGATAGTATTTTTTCTTTTCAATATTAAAAACTTCCTAGGTTCTGTTCTTAACAATGCTTTAATTTTATCATTAATTTGTAATTTGTTAACAAATCCTAGAAAAAAGTTACTGAATTCAATTTCTTTTTAATTATTTGCATTTTTATAATATATATATATATATATTTGACAAAATGATACAGTGGTTATTTTATTATTCGACAATAATAAAATATATATCTAAGAATTTACTATTATTAAATAAGTAAGGTTTGCTTATAATTTTACTTTTCCTTCCATATTCTTTAAAGTTTGTATTGTACAATGGGCTCTATTTTATCATAAGATCCCTCATAAGTCAGGAGAGGATTTAATATAAATGCAAATATTATAATCAGACTCAACCCTATTTACCTTCTGAGTCTCATTGCTTTACCTATATCCTTCAGAGCTAGGCTGAGATGGCTCGTCTGATTCTCTGTGGTTGTTCAAATGTGCCTCTTCCCTGTCTCCTCAGTTTAAAGTCATGATGGACACCCATTCCAGACATCTTGACCCATTTACTCCATCGGTAAGTTATGCCTGCTGCTACTGTTCCCACTGTAGCATTTCATATTTTCTGTTGGCCATTGCTGCTGAAATTGACTAAGCCTACACTGTAACCCATCACAGGGACCACATCTTACTCCATAGATACTCCTATCTCTCTTTTTTTTTTTTAATGCTACTAAAACTCTTGCTATCCTATAGACTCTGAAGACTTACAGAATATACAAGGCCCACTATTAGGCACATCAGCTCTCTCTAAATGTATTTTTCTGTGGAATTTATATGTAATTTATCTAAACAAATCATTCCCAAATAATAAAATGTCTCCTATTTTATTCTGCAGCCAACAAGAAGTTAATTACCACAATTATAAGATCTAGTCAATGCATCTCCTTGAGTGGCTGTCACAAAACCTCCTGCGTCCAAAGTGTTCAACAGCTCTCAGATCATAGAAACCCAAAGCCACCTTAGCGTCTTTATGCCTTTCAGACAACCATGTAGAGTCTGATAATGGTTGTGTTCCTTTTAAGAACTTGGGATTCTATAAATGATGTAAGAAAAGATTGCAAAATAAATCATGAAATAACCAAAAAAACAAAGCTTTAGTGATGGTACCCAAAATATACTCTATGCCCAACTTGCTTCAGAAGATAACAAAGAAAGGATTCTAAACACCACATTGTTTTTAAATGCATCAGGATATGGAAAGATGGCTCAGTAGCTAAAAGTACTTGCTCCTCTTGCAGAGGACACAGATAAGGTTCCAAGCACACATATTTGCATGTACAATTGTCTGTAACCCCATTTCCAAAAGTTCTGATGCTCACGTCTGCTCTGCATGGGCATCTGCACTCACATAATGCTCAGACATACACATACATACCTAAAGGAAAAATAAACCATTTTTTAAATTAAATTAAATACATTTCTGATGTGTAATAGTTTTCTCCAAGATTGACATATTCCATCCTGTAAGAACGTAATTTAAGCATGGGTGCAAACAACTCAAAATAGCTTCAGGAAGTCCCTGAAACAGATCAGATTGACTGGGCCCTTCAGTGTCAGAGAAAGCAATAAAAGCTGAGAGTAATCCTCAGACTAAGCAAATTGCAAAGAAAACTTTGAGACCATACCGGCTTCCAGAAAAAGGTTTTGACCAACGTCACTTGGAAAGGACACTTTCTGACTTGTTGAGCTGCCTGCAGACTGTAAAGTGTACTCCAGGTTTCCCAGCTTTTGTGAGCTGTGGTGGGTTTTAGAATGTAGCTGTCTTGGAGTCAATTCTGCTCCTATATGTAACCCATCATCAATATTTTTGAAAATAACCACAATAAAACTTATCAGTTCACCAAGTTGGACTTTGGTGGTATCCATACTTTAGACTGTCATGGGTTCCCTATCTGGGGAAAGTAGGTGTGTGTCTTGTGTTTTCCCTGGAAAAGCTTTGTCACACAACATCTTCACACCCAGTTGTGCCTAATTTTTTTTTTTAAAAAAAAAATAGTAATTGTATAGGCATATTAAGAAGAAAATGTATCTGAAGAAAAATTCAAATTACTAAATTAACTATAGAAGTGTTTACAACGTCTACTCATTGACTCTATATATCTGAGAGTGTAATACTGTGGTGCCTATTCCAGCTTCTGGCTATTATAAATAAGGTTGCTATGAACATAGTGGAGCATATGTCCTTGTTATATGTTGGAGCATCTTCTGGGTATATGCCCAGGAGTAGTATAGCTGGGTCCTCAGGTAATGCTATGTCCAATTTTCTGAGGAACCATCAGACTGATTTCCAGAGTGGTTGTACCAGCTTGCATTCCCACCAACAATGGAGGAATATTCCTCTTTTTCCACATCCTCACCAGCATCTGCTATCACCTGTGTTTTGGATCTTAGCCATTCTGACTGGTGTGAGGTGGAATCTCAGGGTTGTTTTGATTTGCATTTCCCTTAAATTTGAGATCGAAGTAAATTTTGTACAATTTAAGAAATTATAACTTCATCTTGAGAATAATTATACAGATTTCTACCAATAGGTTATGGCTATGAAATAAATCCTAGCTAATCCTCCCTGTTCCAACAAAACCACTACTTTTCCCTAGAAAGACAGCCCAATATTAACCACCTCAGTCCCCAAGCCCAGGGAATAGGGGTGCTGACTCTTCATTAACTTCTTCAAGCTGATTACAAGCGTTGAGATATTAGAAGAGCGGTGGGGGGAAGAGTAGATGGATAAGCCTCTGACACTGTGCCTTCACTGCATCCAGATGGAATTCCAGGACATCAGAGGTTTGAGCTCAGCTTGCTTGATGAGTAGATACACCAAGGCTGTGTATTCTGCAATATACAATTCTCAAAACAAATTTTAGTATCAAGATACTTTTTTTTGTTTTTCTTTTTTTTTTCAATCTTTTCTTTCTTTTTTTATTTAATTTTTTTTAAATTTTTTAATTGGGTATTATATTTACATTTCAGATTTTATCCCCTTACCCCACTTCCTCCCACTACCCAGAAACCTCCTATCCCATCCCCCCGCCTCCTGTTTCTATGAGGCTGTACCCCACCTACCCTCTGCCCCCACTACCTCCTCCCCACCCTCACATCCCCCCCCACTCTATGTTCATTTTTCATGGGACCAAGAATCTCCTCTCCCACCTATGCCCTACAAGGCCATCCTCCCCTACATATACAGCTGGAGTCATGGGTCTCTCCCTATGTGCTCCCAGGCTGGTGGTTTAGACCCTGGGGAGCTCTGGTTGGTTGGTATTGTTGCTTTCCTCATGGGGTCATAAACCCTTCCTGCTCCTTCAGTCTTCTCTCTAACTTCTCCATTGGGAAACCCTTGATCATATCAGTGGTTAGCTGTGAGCCTCGTCCTCTGAATGTGTCAGTCTCAGACAGACCTCTAAGGAAACAGCTATATCATGTTCTTGACAGCATGCACTTCCAGCCATCCACATCAGTGTCTAGCTTAGGTGGCTGTACATGGGATGGATACCAGGTGGAATGATCATCAGATGTCCCCTCCTTCATTTTCTGTCCCTTATTTTGTTTCCATATTTGCTCCCTTGAGTAATTTTGTCACTCATTCTATGTAGAACTGAGGTATCCCTACTTGGTCTTCCTTCTTCATGTGGTCTGTGAGTTGAGTCTTCACTATTCTAAGATTTTGGGCTAACATCTGTTTGTTAGTGAGTAAATACCATGTGTGTTCTTTTGTGATTGGGTTAACTCACTCAGGATGGTAATTTCTAGTTCTATCCATTTACCTAAAAGTTTCTCGAATTCATTACTTTTGATAGCTGAGTAATACTCCATTGTGTAAATGTACCACATTTTTTGTATTCATTCCTCTGTTGAGGGACATCTTGGTTCTTTCCAGCTTCTGGCTATTATAAATAAGGCTGCTATGAACATAGTGGAGCATATTTCCTTGTTATATGTTGGAGCATCTTCTGGGTATATGGCCAGGAGTGGTATAGCTGGATCCTCAGGTAATGCTATGTCCAGTTTTCTGAGGAACCACCAGACTGATTTCCAGAGTGGTTGTACCAGCTTGCAATTCCACTAACAATGGAGGAGTGTTCCTCTTTCTCCGCATACTCGCCAGCATCTACCATCACTTGAGTTTTGGATCTTAGCCATTCTGACTAGTGTGAGGTGGTATCTCAGGGTTGTTTTGATTTGCATTTCCCTGATGACTAAGGATGTTGAGCATTTCTTAAGGTGCTTCTCAGCCATTCAAGTTTCCTCTGTTGAGAATTCTTTGTTTAGCTCTGTACCCCATTTTTAATAGGGTTATTTGGTTGTCTGGAGTATAATTTCTTGAGTTCTTTGTATATCTTCGATATTAGCCCTCTATCGGATATGGGATTGGTTAAGTTCTTTTCCCAATTTGTTGGTTACTGTTTTGTCTTATTGACAGTGTCCTTTGCGTTACAGAAGCTTTTCAACTTTATGAGGTTCCATTTGTCAATTCTTGATCTTAGAGCATATGCCATTGGTGTTCTGTACAGGAACTTTTCCCCTGTGTCTAGGTATTCGAGGGTCTTCCCTACCTTCTCTTCTTTTAGGTTCAGTGTATCTGATTTTAATGGAAGGTCCTTTATCCACTTGGAATTGAGTTTTATACAAGGAGATAAGAATGGATCAATTCGCATTTTTCTGCATGTTGTCCTCCAATTGAACCAGCACCATTTGTTGAAAATGCTGTCCTTTTTCCACTAGACAGTTTTAGCTCTTTTGTCAAAGATCACGTGACCATAGGTATGTGGGTTCATATCTGGGTCTTCAATTCTATTCCATTGATCAGGAGCAGATAAACCATCTAAACAGTCCCATAACCCCTAAAGAAATAGCAGCAGTCATTAAAAGTCTCCCCACCAAAAAAATCTGAGGACCAAATGGTTTTAGTGCAGAATTCTATCAGACCTTCAAGGAAGACCTAATACCAATTCTCTTCAAACTCTTCTGAAAAGTAGAAATAGAAAGAACACTACTCAATTCATTCTATGAAGCCACAATTATACTCATACCTAAACCACACAGCAACACAACAAAGAAGAGAACTTCAGACCAATCTCCCTTATGAATATCCATGCAAAAATACTCAATGAAATTCTCACAAACTAAATCCAAGAACACATCAAAACAATCATCCATCATGATCAAGTAGACTTTATCCCAGGAATGCAGGGATAGTTCAATATTCAGAAATCCAACAATGTAATACACTATATAAACAAACTCAAAGAAAAAAAACACATGATCATCTCACTATATCCTGAGAAAGCATTTGACAAAATTCAACACCCCTTCATGTTAAAAGTCTCGGAAAGAGCAGGAATTCAAGGCCCATACCTAAGCATAGTAAAAGCAATATACAGCAAGCCAGTAGCCAACATCAAACTAAATGGAGAGAAACTGGAAGCAATCCCACTAAAATCAGGGACTAGAAAATGCTGTCCACTCTCTCCCTACCTATTCAATATAGTACTGGAAATCCTAGCCAGAGCAATTAGACAACAGAAAGAAGTCAAAGGGATACAAATAGGAAAGGAAGAAGTCAAAATATCATTATTTGCAGATGATATGATAGTATACTTAAGTGATCCCAAAACTTCCACCAGAGAACTCCTAAACCTGATAAACAACTTCAGCAAAGTGGCTAGTTATAAATTCAACTCAAACAAATCAGTATTCTTCCTCTATGTAAAAGATAAACAGGCTGAGAAAGAAATTAGGAAAATGACACCCTTCACAATAGTCACAAATAATATAAAATACCTTAGTGTGAATCTCACCAAGCAAGTGAAAGATTTGTATGACATGAACTTCAAGTCTCTGAAGAAAGAAATCGAAGAAGATCTCAGAAGATGGAAAGATCTCCCATGCTTGTGGATGATTGGCAGGATTAATATAGTAAAAATGGCCATCTTGCTGAAAGCAATCTACAGATTCAATGCAATCCCCATTAAAATCACAACTCAGTTTTTCACAGTTAGAAAGAGAAATTTTCAAATTCATTTGGAATAACAAAAAAACCCAGGATAGCAAAAATTATTCTCAGCAATAAAAGAACTTCTGGGGAAATCACCATCCTTGACTTCTAGCTGTACTACAGAACAATAGTGATAAAAACTGCATGGTATTGGTACAGACACATGGGGAACTACTGTTTTGAAGTGACCTTCTCGTATCTGTATAAGTAGTCTCAGTGAGGTAAGGGTGACACTTGGAAAACCAGACAAGAAGCTACTGCAAAGGTTACATATGCAAATAATGGTCCAGCATTTGAGCAGCAGGATTAAAGTCACTCTTGTTGAGTGAGTGTATGCAGGAAAAGAGCATAGCTTGGGAACTTTGGGTTGAGAACATACATATGTACATATATGTCTATGCATGTATGCAAATAGAGTAATAAAATTCATTTTTTTTCTGCTAACTACAAAGTTAATTATTTTTCAAAAACTGGGAAAATTGCCTAGTACAAAGTGTTTTGTTATAATAGCAGTTAACATGGATGAGCAAGTGTCTCTATAGTGGGATAGAGAGTCCCTTGAGAACCTGTCCAGGAATGGTAGAACTGAGTCATACGGTAGATCGATTTCTAACTTTCAAAGGAACCTCTGTATTCATTTTCATAGTGCTTATAGCAGTTCACACTCCCATGAGAAGTACAAATAGAATAACTCACCCGACAAACACAAAGTCTAAGATCTGAAGGAGGAGCAAGTGCAACAAAAAAGAGACAAAGCACAGATAAACCCAGCTTGTTAATAAACATGAGATCTTAATTTTGGAATTACCCATAGGTGTATAGTTGTGCTGTATTTTATAATACACATATGCCACTGTCTTTTGTGCTAATCTAATATACAAAAAAATGTAATTCTCAAAAATAATTAAGTCTCTGGCATTTAACAGGCATGCAATAATTTTTTTAATAAGCAAAATTATTAATCCAAACAGCATACCATAACAATAGTGTTGCCCAGTAGATGTACAGGTGGTTATTGAAGAGCAGTGTTCACAGAAATATTTATTATATGAACCTATGTGCAATCTTTGGGGATGGAAGGACCTAAAAGGGATTAAGATTGAGTATTCTGGCATATCCTAGACATAAGGGCCTCCAGGACAGATCTCGACTAATTTAAATATTGTTAAGGCAAATGATGTTTTATGCATATACAGATTTTCAGTCCAATATGCAAAGTTAGTCTGTGTTATTACTCAGTCAACTACTAAAGAATAGATTCAATACCCAGTGATATACATATATAATAAATATATTATATTATATTATATTATTATATTATTATATTATTATATTATTATATTATTATATTATTATTATATTATTATTATATTATTATTATATTATATTATATTCTGACAGCATTTGACACTGTACTGATTCGTGTGCTATCAACTCCTCCACCTTTGGGCCACATGACTACAAAATAAACTACTATGTGAGTCACTGGATTCTGCTTTTTATGAAAAGAAGGGGTTTGACCTCAAAATGTCAGATGCTGCTGGGATACCACCACCACCCACTAAAGAAACAGAATATGCCTTAGGACACAGCCACAGAGTAAGGAAGTTTAGACTGCTATTGAAAGAATCAAAGCTTCCCCAAATGTCTTTACTAGGTAATGGCTTTCACCTCCCTAATGAACAGTTTTATAGATTAGTCACATAGCATTGCCTGTAAAATTGTCAGAAATGAAAAATTTTTGGTTTCACCCCAGTGCTGCTAATCTAAAGAAATCTGGGGCTGGGATTAAACAAAATGTACTTTAATAAGCCTTTCCAAAACTATAACATTCAGACATGTATTGCTGTCTTAGAATAATTAAAAAACACTCACTTAGAGGGTAACCATTTATTGATTAAAAGACAATTTAGCCAAAGCATCTCTTGGTTCATATGTTCTTCTGCTTTTGAAGTTTCTTAACTTGATTGAGAAATAATTTGGCCAGAAGGGCTTCTCCAACACAGCACTCTGAAGTGAAATCAAAGGCCCATGCCCCATGTCTCATGCCCCCTTTCATATTTTCTGTGCCAAGCCAAGCACTGTCAGATATATGAGCTTCTCTTTGAGTGAGAAATGCTACATAGAGAATAAAGCTGAATAAAACTCAATGTTAAATAAATCAAGGCCTCACATAATTTTCCCAAACTCTCAGAGCTCTCCTGTGAGGAGAGGGAAAGGTTTTGCTGCTGTGATTTCTTACAGGAAGCTTGCTTGAGTGTGTACTTTTTTTTTAATTTTTAATGTCCAAGGTAGACTATCCATAAGAATAATTGGCAGTTGGTGAATGAGGATAAGATCTAATACAACATGGTACATCTTCTGCTCCAAAGCACTAGAGATTGTTTATCCTTGACAACTGTGGATGCAGTAGTCCTCGTCATGTGTAAAAGACACCCTTTCCTGTAAAAGCCCTAACTTGGCAGGATAATTTATAATGACAATTAAAAATTCTAGATGGAAAGAATACAAATAGTTTATAATATACAGAGATTATAGTTAGAAAGCTTTGCCAAGACAAGTCAGCTTCTAGGGATTTATATAAATAAGGATTCATATACAGAAAGTCTGAATATCAGGATATCTTAGAAATGGACCCAGAGATGGGTCAGTAGGTAAAGGGACTTGTCACACAACCTGAATATCTGAGTTGGATCTCTGAACACACATACTAAGAGGGAAAAGCTGACTCTACATAGTTGTCTTTTGACTTCCACACTTGCACTCTGGTATTAACACCTCACACATACACACATACACATCCCTCACAAATATATAATATACTCAGCACACATACATACCACCCACACATATACACATGCACATCCCTCACACTATACACATGCTTACATACAAATGCCCCACACACAATCACAAAAACATTATATGCACACCC
>JANHMN010000004.1:153760533-153798679 GCA_030674055.1 Rhabdomys pumilio
AATGCACACACATACCCCTCAAACACACAGCGTACATGTGTGTGCATGCATATATACACATAAAGGGGGAGAGAGAGAAAGAGAGGGAGAGAGAGAGGGGGGGGGTCTAAATAGCCAAAATCTTTTCAAGAGATAGCTTAAAAGTTCTAAAAGACAAAAAGAGGAATCTGGAATTTATAAGTATTCCTATAGTGGTTAGAATCTAAACAAATTATTTGAGACCCGACTATGTCTTACATCACTATCCTTTTAAATGTCTTTTTTAATTTTTTGAATATTTTCGATTTTGACATGTGCCTGTGCTTTGCTATCTGAGCCAACAAACAGGCAAAGACAGCATTTCCTCACAGAAATTTCCTTTGTTGTCCATCACAAGACATTCATAAAAAAATTATAGTGGAATAAATCTTTGCAAATCAAGTTACATGTGTCCTAGGTGAAAAACCGCAAGTGCATTTCATTCCTATGCCATCTCAGTATCCAATACATTGTGGTCTAGAAGTGAAGAAATTATCTGATGACTCATTTCCAAAAATACTCTCACTCGCATTCTTTCCTCTATACCTTGCTTCCTTTGTTCTTACCACATTATGATGCTGAACTCAAAGATTGCATATCTCTGGAGAAGCAGCAGAAGCAGTAAGGCCATTTATGGTCTAACCCCAGATATCATAAAGTACCACTTCGAAAATAGTCAAAATCCCATTATAATTCAAGAGGAGAAAAATAGCACCCACCTCTCCACAGAAGGACCACCAGAGTCACAATGAAAACCGTAAGAGACTAGAAATATTGTGATCATCTTTGCAAGATACTTTCTGCTGAAGACTGCACATTTATATTTAATTCTGCTCCCTCTTGAATTTACAACAGTAAATTGATTCCCCAACCAAGGTTTTAACGCCTTAAACATGGGAAAATGAAAGATGCGAAGACAACAAAATTTTAGAAGCTGTAAAGCAGATGTTCATCTGGCAAGGAGCTTAACAGAATCCAGAAAAGTGAAACTTGTACTATGAACAAACAAAGCTTAAAAACACATTTGATTTAAAACACAGAGTCTCCCAGAAGACAAAGCATGTGGTAGCATCAGATGGCACTGCAAGTGTAAGAAGGAAAGGCAAAATAAGGAGGGACTAAGAAATAATCAATGCCTAATCTTCTCTACAGACATAGGAGGTAGTGACTACACTGAAGAAGTGTTGCAGGCTTTAGGTGGGGAGGAAGAGGGACTACTGCTGACAGATCTACAGCTCTCCTTCCCTATGTAGCTTTTAAGAAAACACATAGCATTTTGGCCTGTGGGTAGTAGACTAAAAGCATCATCTTGGCATGACTGAGCATGCCCTAATTTAATGTCCAAAGGTAGCAATTCAGAGGTGACATCATCCTCCTACCCATGGATGGCATCATCTTCAGACCCATAGATGACATCATCCTCCTACCCACTGGTGACATCATCATCCTACCCACAAGTCCACACATGGCCCAGGAATTCCAATCAACATTTTTGTTCTTTTTTAGAACTGAGAAAACTGAAAAAAAGATAGAACATGAAAAGCAAGAAATATGGGGAAGTGTCTCACAGGGAAAAAGACTATAAATGGGGGAACCAAATAAACAATACTACAGTGTGAGAAAAGAATGGAATACCATGTTAGGAAAAACACTCATAGAACCAAAGGACTGCCTAGGAAATAGCAATGTGATACAAACCTTGTATCCCACAGCCTCAGAAACAATACCTTTTTAAAAGGTGTCAATGGCTTCCAGGAATAATGTACTTCAGCTGTAAAACTTATAAACACTGTTTTCATTAAATTGTTTCAAATATAATCATAAGAATCCTTCTAGACACTAATCATTAGTAGCAAAATTAAAAATTTCAAAAAGCACTGCTTTTATGTGGCATTAAAAACTATACTATATCAAGAATAATTTCAAATAAACAAAGAAAGTAAAATTGACTTAAATAGTCTAATGTTAAAACAAATGTGTTTCAGGAATATGAAAATTCTTGAGAAAAAATCTTGAAGAAATTTATAATTAAAATAATATACAAATACTTTTCAAAATTCAAAGAGCATTTTCTCTCAAAAGACTTATTAAAGGCTCATGTAAGGAACACATTTCAGAATATTAAGAACAAAAAAAGAGGGACGGGAAGGGGAGGGGAGGGGAAGGAAGAGAAGAAAGGGGGCAGGGAAAAGAATCATACAGGAATCCAAACAGCTATATACAGTTTTTAGATGCCTCTTGCAACCTAGGGCATTTCAAGCCAGTGGAGAAGTACTTTCAGATTTCTGGTAGTAAGTGAACCCTACATCATGATAAACTGTGGAAGGGGTAGAATAAATTTAAAGACATTTTCACAAGAGACAAGTTTAAAATGTTCTTACCTTCATCCATCCAGTGTCAAGGAAGTACACGAGAAGTGCCTCACTAAAATGTTTTAAATGTGCAGAGGACAGGAAGGAACCCAAGGAAGAAAACAGTGAGACAGAGCATCTCAGAATGACTGCTGAGCAACTGGTATAATGCAGAACAACACACATTGATGGAACGTTATCTTCAGAATAGTCACTGCACAAGGGCTTACAGTTTTAAAAGTGAGATGTGCTTAGGACACCAAGTAAAACTGGATAATTTTTAACTTATGAAAAATTTTAATAGCAGTCAGAAAAGCAATACCAAGCTGGTTGACATCCTTATGTTTACAGAGTTGTAATAATTTTGTAAATAAAACGCATCACATATTTTTAGTGATAGAAACGGGAAGAGTCGTCCTTTCCTAGACACTAAGAAGCCAAGGGGAAGCAGGTGAACTGGGAAGCATGGAAACCCCTGCCCTCAACCAGCAGACAGCACTTCTCACAAGGGACGACAGTAAAGAACTGCTGCTTTTCATGATAGTCTTGTAAGATGCCTCTGGGTTTCAGTGTGTGTGCACCTGTATCTTTCATTTTTCAAAATGGTAGAAAATATAAAAAAAATTAGACAACTATACAAAGCCATCAGTGACCACATTGGTTCTTTCAGAAGTAGAAAATTTAACATTACTAACATTGTTTAACCACACCAGCAAGGAAGTCAGGGTGATCAAACATGGCTGTCTGAGCTCAACATCTACACCCAACAACAAGTATTGCATGGAAATTGGGGACTCTAATGAAAGAGTTAGGGGAAGGACTGACAACCCAGGAGGGGATAGGAACTCCACAGGAAGACCAATAGAGTCAACTAACCTGGACCCTTGGGCTTTCAGACTCTGAACCACTGACCAAAGAACCTACACAGGCTAGACCCAAGCTTCCTTGCACATTTGTAGCAGTGTGCAGCTTACTCTTCATGTGAATCCCAAACAACTGAAACACTAGCTATTCCTATAGCTGTTGCTTGTCTATGGAATCTGTTTCCCTAACTCGGCTGCCTTGTCTGTCCTCAGTGAGAGAGGATATATCTAGTCCTGCAGAGACTTAATGTGCCAAGGTGAGGGGAAAACCAGGGGGCCTCTGCTCTCTCAGAGGAGAAGGGGAGGGGTGATAGAGGAAGGGACTGGACTGTAGGAGGGGTGATCTGGAGGAGGGACAGTGATAGGAATGTAAAGTGAAAAACATTTTAGAAAAACAAAGTATACGGAGAATATGTTTAACAGGTAATGTATATAAGATTCATATTAAAATGTCCTTTTGTTAGATAGATGATAGAGATAGATAGATGATAGATAGATAGATAGATAGATAGATAGATAGATAGATAGATGATAGATAGATAGATAGATAGATAGATAGATAGATAGATAGATAGATAGACAGATAGATAACAATATCCTTGATCTCATGTTGTCAAGTCAGTTTCATTATTTCTTCATGTTGGTCCTTTCATATGTCTTTTCAAATACATGAACATAACATTCCTTTGCAAACTCTTCAGACTGAAATTGTATGTCCGTGGCAATTACAAACTTACAAGAAACCACAATTGTTATAGAACCTGTGTTAGTATCCAATTATGTAGTTATTCATAGGCTCTAAATGGTCCTGGGAGGGTAATTACACTAGCAGCGAAAGCGTCACTCCCTGGCTATTTCTTTGAGGAGTTACAACTTTCATTCATTATTTCCATTGCTATAAGACTATTGTACTCTTGCTACAATACTAGGAAAATTTGCTTCTAAGCCAGGAGTGACAGCTTTAATCACAGCAATTGGGAGACAGAGATAAGTAGATCTCTGACTTGAAAACCATCTTGATCTATTGAGCAATTTCCAGGTTATACAGGGATACACAGAGAAATCCTGCCTCAAAAATTCCAAATATCAAACTTCCCACAAGGGGCGGGGAAAGCTAATACACATATGGATTCACATAGAAAGAACTAATTTTTTAACATAAAATCAAGAATAATATTTAATATCATAAAATTTTTAAGTATTTCACAAGTATTAAAAGGTAATTGTTGAATCACATTTGAATAGGAAGAATTTTAGTCAATGATTACATGCTTAAAACCGAATTTTCTTGATCTTCTAAATACTATCCTGATGGCTCTCTCTTTCAAAAAAAATTTTTTTGGATTATGCACAACTTAGGTGAATTTTATTTCCAGTTTCCAGAATTTTCTTACTAGAGGATACATGAATATATCTATTTTTCAGCAGAAAAGGAAGAAGCATTTCCATGTCAATGGCAAATAAATTGGCTTTCTACAAATCGAATGCTGTTAATTCTCATCATTATAAAATCCAAATTAAAAGAAGAGAATTTCTAAAGGAATACTTATCTATATTAACACCAGACATCGGTGTTGATCACATAATCAGGATCACACTAAAAGTTTTGTTCAAACTACAGTCTGCAATAACATGATATGACCAAAAATATAATCAGAATTTACAAGTAGTTTCCTTGAATAATGTCCACAGAATAGGAAAGAACTCAATACAGCCTAAACAGATGACAAAATCACTTGTCATTCATCAGACTTCCAAATAAAGAATAAACATCTCCTTTCCTACAATTCCATATTTTGAATTTATGCTTTATTCAAAATGAAATCCTTCTCACTAAGCTGTCTCTAGCCTATTTCCATGTCACATTTCCAATGGGCCCAGCTCAGCATGCAGCGTTTCCACTGGAGGCCCTGTTATTAATGGCTGCTTCATAACTATGGGTATTGTCTTCTTCAGGTGCAGAATGCTAACAAATGAAGCCCAGATGACTAAATTTTTTTCCTTCAGTCTGTCTCATCTACAAAGATGAACTGGCATGTGTAGCAAATGGGTAACACCTTTACCTAATAAAAACAATTTTAGTTATCATGGATTATGCATTTTTTTAAAAAATGAAGATATTGGATATCTGCTTTAGATTCATGTGTCATAAAAATGAACATCAATTTATTTCTTCCTAAATTTATCCTGCACACTGCTGCTGAGATCCTGAACATTCTTGCCTTTTTCATGACAGATTTAGGTGGAAGATAATTCAAAGCCACATAAAATATTTTACTGCATTAAATTTCACTTCCTAAGCATACCAGGAACTCATATATTTCCTAGAACTAAAACCCATTACCTTACACTTATTGTGATTTATTTTGAGATTGTATTTTGTGCACTACTCAAAGAAAGCATTCAGCTGTTTCAGAAGGCCAACTAGAGCTTGAGAGATTAATGAATACTGCATCTTCCATCTTAAAAAAAAAAAAAAAAGAACAGTTACACAGATGTTAAAAACATTTTGGACACGAGAACTATGCCAAAAGTCTCAATGATGTCATACAAATTGGATCCTAAATAATGAAAGTCCATCATTTTAGCATCCTGTCCTTTAAGGGATTTGACCATAATCTAACATGCATCCTTCAACCTATAAATTATTAACTATAGCTAAAAGGAGATATTTGATATTTGCATAAATAAACCCTTAGAGATTTAAATGTCATCCTTTCCTAATAAAGATTTAATTTTAATCTAAATTACCTAATTCTAGGACATCAAGCAAAGACTGTATTGTATTATGCCAAAATCAAGTGAATTGAGAGAATTGGGAGTAAACACTCAAATGAAGAAAACTTGGCAAGTTAAATCTAACAATGGATGAAAAGCAGAGGAACAGGAAATGAAAGAAAAATAGTGAGGTCTCTACAATGTATGCTGTAAGTCAGAGGCTGTCTCCATCAAAGATGTGTGTTGAGTTGTATACAGGATATACAGTAAAGTACATTAAGGTCCGTGAGAAAAAAATTGAAATTATCGTTAATCAATACAAATACATTATCTATGCACATGCATGTATGTATAGTTTGATAAAAATAAACAATACAAATAAAATGTGATCTGTGTAGTATACTCAAACATAAGCATAAGTGACTAATGATAATTTTGAAAGTGAGAAAGAGGTGGACTATGTTACATGCACAAACTGCTTGCATTGTCTGGCCTCAGTGGGAAAGGATGTGCCTAATCCTGCAGAAACCTGATGTTCCAGGGAACGGGGATGTTGCTGGGGTGTGTGGTGGGAGTGAGTGGGTGGGTGAGTGGGAAGCACCCTCTCGGAAGTAAAGGGGAGAGGGAGAGGGTAAAGAATTTGGGCAGGGGGTACCGGGAAGGGGGACAACATTTGGAATGTAAATAAATAAATAATGTAAAATAAATAAAACTATAAAAATAAAGTAAAAATATTTAATTTTTAAGCAGATTGACTGGTTTGTGTTTAGATTTAGAAATAATAGATTATTTCAATAAAAATACAGAGAGCTCACTACTATGTGTGTATATATATATATATATATATATATATATATATATATATATTACCTCTGCATCATCTTTATGTGGGCTCTGAAGCTATAATAAACACCTCATATAAAATCTCTTATCTTTTTAGCCTCTTTCACTCATATTCTCTGTCTGTATGTCTATCTCTATCTGTCTATTTGTCTGTCACTATCTGTCTATCTTCTCTCTCTCTCTCTCTCTCTCTCTCTCTCGTGTGTGTGTGTGTGTGTGTGTGTGTGTGTGTGTATAAAAATATTTAATTTTTAAGCAGATTGACTGGTTTGTGTTTAGATTTAGAAATAATAGATTATTTAAATAAAAATACAGAGAGCTCACTACTATGTGTGTGTGTGTATATATATATATATATATATATATATATATATATATATATATAAAATCTTTGTGTGTGTCTTTGTCTGGGTGTGTGTCTGTCTCTCCATTTCTGTCTCTGTCTCTGTGTGGATGTTTTTTCTGGCTCTCTGACTCTGTGTGTGTATGTGTGTGTGTGTGTCTGCCTACCTTCCCCCTCCTTTCTCCATTGTAAAGTCCTCTGCCTATCCACACACAGAGATGTTCTTAAGCTCCAGGTGATTACCTAAAACTATACTTAGGGTTTTCCTTTGCCTGAGAATGCGTGTGTTACTCAAGTAATGCCGGTAACTATGACACATAATCCAGGATTTTTGGTCTAATAGTTCATTTTTCCTTCAGTCCAGTGCAGCTATTCCTGATGAGCAAGCAGCTTTCCTTTATGTGGAAGTTGGAGACTATGATCCATTGTGCCAGGGACAAGCGCCATCTTAGCATGCGGTATATGCAGTCCTCATTAGGGAGGGTGATACACATCATTTATAGTCCATCCCATGTTTGTACATTAAACACAAGGGTCCCCTCTAGATGTCAGAGGAGCTGGGAAGCAGTCTCTGATTAGACAGCTGGTAGGCACACTCATAAGAAGAGCACAGGAATCAGTAAGCATATGAATGTCTAAATTATCAGATTATCACAAAACTAATATTAAACATGCCCTAGTCACATGTGACCTGAGAATCATAAAGTAGACAAAAAAAAAAAAGATTTCCTGTGTAAAACGTGTTTCCTAAGTCACAGAAGGTTTTAAGAAAATCTTTTTCAAAGTATACCTGGAGAAAACAAAACAAAAGAACATACATTGAAGTTGATGTATATCTCAGTGGGATAGCAAATGCCTAATGTGCGAGGTCTTAGTCCAATTCATAGCACACAAAACAAACAGAAACCTCACATATTTCATTTTGTATGTATGTGTGCTTGTATAATCCATCAAGAGAAAAGTTACCTTAGTTTGTAATGAGATTTGATTCAGGTGATAACTTCTCTCTCCTTTCTCTGAAGCAATCAAGTAAGTCTGAAGTAGCAAGACAGTTTTCACTTCTCAAAATTTGCTTCTTAAACCATGGCTGTACATGGAGAAAATCCCACTCACAAGAAATGGCATGGACTCACAGGCTCACCAGCCTTCTGACCCAACCACTGTTTGTCTTTCCAGTATATCGATGTAAGGCTAACACCAACAGCCAGTGCCTTACTACTGTATAAAGAAGCATCAATCTGAAACAAATCAATGCATAAAATTTTAGATATATAGAGAACTCCAATTGAAGAAATATTTTTCAACTTACAAATATTCATTATGAAGAAGGAACTGTAAACATGCCCCAGTGTACCAACTTTAATGGCAGGGACACTCTGAGAAAGAGCATTTAAGTCAGAACCGTTCGTGCAAAAGCGGTTAGGATAAATTTTAATGGTGGGGAAAGAGCAAGGTAATGCATTCAGCAATAAATAATTTAGCTGTAAGTACAAAATAAACAGTTTTAAGCTAATAGTTCTGACTAAGAATAAAGATCCAATGATGAATGGAAGCTGACTGTACTTGGCCACACAACTCTAAAAGCCAGATAAACACTATGTATAACTGGACAATTTAAGTTTGAGAGGGAAAAAGTTGAAAAATTATTATCTTCCCCCTAGATGAAATTTTATGTATAGGATAGCCACACATGAAATACAGCTGTGGTTGTCATTGGTACATGCTGCCCTTGAAGGAGTGTATGTTACAGGCAGCCTTGCGCTGCACCATGGTATCTATCATACAGTTTATGTTGATACTGGGCTCTATCTGGTATGGATAGGTCTAATAAATAACAAGGCATATTGGTGGTTCTAGAATTGCCGATGTCACGTTTAATTTAAAATGCAACTTCTCTGAAGGGCAATCCTTGTTGTCTGATGCTAACTGTAAACTTCCTCATGTCTTCTTCAAGGAAAACTTCAGCCTGTGCCTCTTATCATACCATCATCTTCTTCACTACATCTGTTGTGACAGATGTGACACACTAAGATGTGTCATACCCATAGTCTCTCCCTCACCATTATCCTCTATAAACCGTTCACCAGTGAGTCTGTATGACCCTACCTCCGTTACCAGACAAACTAACATTATTCAGGAGACATTCCAGTGACCTCTCCTGCAAAAAAAGAGAAACTACCTTCCCACAGCCTGTGATGAGTGAAGCAAGAAAAATGTAAAAGCAGGAAAGATTTTATGTACGAAAAGAAGAATAATTAAGAAGTGTAGTCTAGCAATTGAAGTATTCTAGGTCTGGATTTTGAGAATACTTAGTTAAATGTGCCTGAATAAAATAGTGAATGAACAATAATTCATTTACTTGGGGGACAGCTGTTTTACGACAAAGATTTTATATTGTGTCAGGAACCACTGGAATTGGGGTAAAACCACTGTTTGGCATATATTAAGAAGCTCAGAGAAAGTAGTGATCTATACTAAGCAAATCTGAAATGCCTGAGTGGACATGGAAGATACGAGAGCAGTGTTTCTCAGTTGTCCTAATGCTGTGACCCTTTAATAGAGTTCCTCATGTTGTGATGATCCCCAACCAAAAAATTATTTTATTGCTTCTTTATAATTGTAATTTTGCTACCATTATGAATTATAATGTCAATATCTGATATGATATCTCATATGTGACCTCTATGGGGGTCGTAACCCATAGGTTGAGAACCACTGCATTACAGTGTATGGTTTAAAAGTTCATTAAAAGGAAAAGTGCTGAGATGACCATGAAACTGAGTGCTCGATGAAAGGTTCAGCAATCACAAAGCCTTTCATACTGTGAGGGGTACTAATCTCACTAAGAAATTTTTTTTCAGTAGCCACCTCTGCTGACCAGAGCTGGCCTGACTTACAAATGAGCAGAGAGAAATCAAAGCTAGTGACAACATTTCACTGTCAGAAGCCCATGAGCCACAGTCAGCACAGAAGCTAGCAAAGGAGTTAACCTATAGCTCTGTGAAGCTACTTAACAGGCCAGCCTGATCTAGACTCAATGAGGAGGCTGCTTAACCTCTACTACAATGAGAAACCAAATTATACAATTTGTTTCCTGTGGTGCGCCAATGTCGTTGCGCACTATCTCACCGCAGCCATTAAAAGATGGCTCCGACATCCGCCTGGACTCATCCCGCTTAACTAGTAAACAAGTGCTCAGAACATGCTCAGAGTCTCTTGAACCAGCCCACATGTGACGCATCCCGAGACGTCATATCTCCTGAGCTCTGCTAGCCAATCACAGAGGTACACGCCGACACGCCGACCTAATAGGTATTTAAGGACGACTCCCTTTCCTATCGGGGTCTTCCCCTCACTCCGGCTGCAATAAAGCTTGCTGTAGAAGGATCCTGTTGTCTGAGTTCATTCTTGCTGACGAGGTCGTGACGGGGACAGCCATAGTTTCCTAAGAAAGCCTAGATGGTGGGAAAAGGCACTTAGTTCTTCCAGAGTAATTAACAGCTACTTGCTCAGATGTCTATACACTAGCAAAAAGGCATCAGCCAACACTTTTAAGCACTACTGGATGCAGCATTCTAAACTGATGTTGATTCGCCCAGCAGTCTGGCTCACTGGAATCTTCTATAGCATTCAAAGTACAGTGATGTCATTAAATCCACAAATATGCCAGGTAGTCATTTCCCTGACAATATGCCTAGAAGTCCAAGCTGGTATCCCTGTCCATGTATATAAGCATTATCACATCTGGCAGGTAGAGTGAAGTCTAAAATTACTCTCAACAGAAACAGTAAACAAAACTAGCATTCTACCATGGAATAATATTAACAATTACTGTTATCAGTACATTTCCATGATTCAGGTATAGAAGTCTTCCAGTTTGATCACTGAAGATGTTGGAAGGATTGGGGATAATATCTGTAAACTGACAGATCTTCTATCATGAAGTGACTAGATCACATCTTTTAGGCCAAGTATGGTTTTATTGCTGAATATAATTAGACATTTTCACCACTGAAGAACATCAGATAATATTGAATTTATCTAAAGTGAGTAAAGTACAGTTTTACTTCCAAACTATCCTATCTTCTGATATGGTATCTTACAATGAGATATGGGCTGGTCATTTACAGAATGTGATTCCAATTCATTATACTGATGATTTCATGTGATCTTACAAGATTAGCAACAGGTGAGTAGAGCTGTCAAAGGGTTGGTAAAACATCTACACACAGGAGCATGAGAGACAAATTCTCTAAAATTCAAGGATATTCTACTTTAGGTGAGTCATCAGAGGTCCAGGAGTCAGGGATGGAGAAAGTAATGCCCACTCCAAAAAAAAAAAGAAAAGAAAAGAAAGAAAGAAAGGAAGAAGAAAGAAAGAAGGAAGGAAGGAAGGAAGGAAGGAAGGAAGGAAGGAAGGAAGGAAGGAGTTGCTGCATTTTAGTGGTTAGATATAAATGGAAACACAAAGCTCAGTGGGCCTCTTTTGCCTCTAGAGTCAATACACTTCCTCCTTAGTATTACCTCTCTGACCTACATAATAGAAACATGAAAGATGTACGCCCCAGAGTAGATGGCACAGGCTGTCATTCGAGTGATTATTTTGTTCCAACCAAATGACCAAGAAAACACAGTTATGTAAATAAAATCAGACTAGACTGATATGCTGTGAAAATTTCAGGGTGAGTCCCTGTAGCAGAATCACAGTATGACCTCAAACAAGTCCATGATAAATGGAGAGGACAATTACAGATCTCCTGAGGAGTCACCTCTCTAACATTACTCTGACCTTATAGATAGGGTTCGACCATGGGCTACTGAGGTCTGCACTTTCTGCAATGTCCATTGTGGGATATCACAACTATCAGAACTACCAAGTTCTAAAACTCAACAAAGCTGGCAGTAGTTCCTCATAAGAACAAATGAAGCACAAAGGTGAACCAGCTAGAACAAGCTAGATCATAAGCACCAGTTAACTGCAGGAGCAGAAAGCTCAGTCCTGACTCAGAAACATCATGATTCCACAAGTGCCTCTTCCTTGCCTTTTTATGTGGCCAGAGATGCAGCTCCTTATAGACAGCAGAACAGAGAAGAAAATGCAAAGCTTGGCTTATAGATAGATCATCTTAGCATTAGGGTTTGAATCTCAGAATAACACATAATACACAAAAAAAGTATATAAGCAATAGTGGAGAGTAAACAAAATGTTCCTAATAGTTGGAAATTCAAGTGATTTAGAAGTAAAACAATATGAAGAAGGGTGTGTGTGTGTGTGTGTGTGTGTGTGTGTGTGTGTGTGTAAAATAGTTTCCCTTGACAATAGCAGATGGTCCTGTAAGGAAGACAACTAGAAAATCAGAGACAAGAAGCCTCTGGGAGACACGTGCATGAACATGTTATGAGCATAGATAAGGGAAAAGCATCCAAGTATGACAAATTCACATCTACTTGAAACCTTCCAATATGGAAGAAGCAATAAAAACATAATTAGGCAAAATGACTTAGCCGGTGTATTAGTCAGAACTCTATAGGAACAGCCATAGAATAATATATAGGAAAAGGAAATGATTTAGATTGACTTACATAATATAGTCTGAATACTCCAGCAATGGCAATGGAGGGGCTAAGTACCCAGTAGCTGCTCAGTCCATAAGACTAATGTCTCAGCACTACCAGCTGGCACTGAATGCTCAGAGGCTTCCTGGAGAGCCAGTGGTCTTCATTCCATATTCCAAGGCCATAGAAACTGGGTCCCAATGTCAGCACAGAATGGTGGCAGCTGCTGCAGTGGTGAAAACAGCACTGACAGGATAGTTAAACTTCTCAGTGAGGCTCAAAGGTAAGCAGGAAAAAGAGTAAACATTCTTTGTCCAGAACTCATATCTGAGACACCATCAGAAGGTATTGTATATATTTAGGACAAGTCATTCCAGTTCATCTAAAATACCCAAGAAATCCCCTCAGAGGTATGCCCAGAGGATAGGTGATCAAGTTGACAGCCATATCATCAAGATTAATCATCACTGTGGGTAAAAATATGGCTGGGGAACCATAGGTTCCCTCACGCCACACTGTGTGTAGTTGGCTGAGAACAGCCCCAGGTTCCTCCAGCCGGAGGTTAGGCCCGGCTGCTCACCAAAAGTCCTCTTCACAGTTTCTTACAGCGCTGCCCCAACACACGAGGAAGTCCTTGGGTTTCAAAAACCGGTTTATTGACATGGCGGATGGTGGATGGATCTGGATGTGCACCCCCAAAACCCAGAGTGGACCTGAGTTAAATAGGGAAGGGAAGGGGGGAGGGGCTAGGGAGGAATGTTTAATTGGCTCCACCCTCTGGCCTTCAGGTACCTTATTAGTATGTAAATCTCTCTAGAGTATGGGGCCTGTTTATCACGCTCACCTGTGTACATGACTGAAGGGTGAAGTTGGAATGGAGATTAGACCTCATGTCAGGCCTGACACACCACAACCATAGACATCAGCTACTCTGAAGCTGTCTGATGTGCAAATCAGTTAAGACAACAAGGAGACCATGCTGGACACTGAGGAGCCTAAAACTTGTTCAGGTCTACTTAACTATTGTCTTCTCTGAATGGTCCAAGATTTCACTCTTCTATCAGAGCTATGAACTTGTTCATGGGACTACCTTAGGTCATATTTCTCAAGGAAAGGGCTGAAAGTGTGTCCTCACCAAGGAAAAAATATTCATTTGGGTGTATGTGTTTGTATTTTCTTTTCATAGAAACATTATTCAATTTTGACAAAATATCTTATCAGACATGGAACTTTATAGAAAATAGCAAATATTGATCCTGATCAGTAAGAGGTCATGATGCTTTGGCATAATAGACCCCTGTCTGGAACCAAGGTAACTCAGTTGTGTATTTCCTGATAGTTCTTTGCCAAGCTGTGAGTATACACATGCAGCAAGCCAGGCCTGGAGATGGTGTGGCTCCAAGGAATCTGATATCTCAGGAATGAGACATGATGATACTGATGAGATAGGTCGTGTATGGGGGCACTTAGAAGAGCCATAGGAAAGAGTGTAGCAATGACAGACGTGAGAATAAACTTAAGGACAGAACTGTCTTGAGTATCATTAACCTCCACTTTCTGACTTCTCTCTTAGGAGGGGTGCCTGGTACTATAAGGAAACTGCTTTACAAAGAGATGAGAAGGGAGATCTGACAAATACAATGGGTGGATTGTGGAAGCCAGGAAAGTGAGTTACTGTGCTCTCTAAGAAGTAGAGACCAACTCTAGCAAATAGGCACGGCCCCCAGTCAAGGGATGGGCCACTCACCCGTCTCAAAGTTTTTAACCCAGAAATGTTCCTGTCCAAAGGAAGAGTAGGGACAAAAAATGGAACAGAGGAGCCAGGCAGTGGTGGCACATGCCTTTAATCCCAGCACTTGGGAGGCAGAGGTAGACAGATTTCTGAGTTCGAGGCCAGCCTGGTCTACAGAGTAAGTTCCAGGACAGCCAGGGTTCAGATGCTTTGAGCTCAGATTGAGCTCAGGGACCCTGGTGGGGGAGCTGACAAAAGGACTTGAGGAACAGAGAGGGATTGCAACCCCATTGAAAGAACAACATAGGCTAGCCTGACCACCCAGTTCTACCAGAGTCTAAACCACCAACCAATCGAGCAGTGTTCCTGGAGGGATCCACAGACTCAAATACACATGTAGCAGAGGATGGCCTTGCCTGACAGCAATGGCAGAGGAGACCTTTGGTCCCATGGAGGTTTGATGCCCCATCATAGGGAGATGCTGGAGTGGTGGGGCAGGAGAGGGTGGGTGGGTGAAGGAGCACCCTCATAACTGCACTGAAATATGGACCTGTGTCTCCTCAGCCTTCTGTCTACATTCCTCTGTAAGATCTGTACTGACATCTGAATGACTGCTTACCTGCTTTGACCTCTCTTTAACCTTCACATGCATTTGTCCCAATTAATTTTCTGCACATCTGTCGGACCTTAGACCTCCCAGTGAGCCTGAACTGCAATATTTCACTTCAATAATGTTTTTAGACAGACAACCTGAGAAGGTCTTCATCTAAGAAAGAAAGTGAAAGAGCATGAGCCAAGACTGCTAAGTAAAGACAGCATGGTGCTTTGCCTTTGACTTCATGTGACTGAGAGCTGTATATGTATGTGGAATGTGCACTAATTCTCTAAAGACTAGCAGTCCTGGCTGGAGGTTATCTGGTCATATGTGTCAAGAAATGGAGAAAGGGAAGGACAATGGGTATGAGATTGGCAAAATGAAATAGACCTGACTGAGAAATCCCTCAAGACCAGGACCCTCCACATCATGACAATCTGTCAATGAGAAATAATGACCGAGATAATGGGTATTATATAAATCACACTCTTTTAAGACTGTAATGATAGTAATACAGTGATCATCAGAAAATTTCACAAGGTAATTTCACAAAATCTGCTACAATGAAAGCCCGTGTTGCTCACCAATGGCCTGAGCGCTAAAGCTGGAGCGTTGTAAGCAGGACAGTATTGTTAGAAGTGGACTGTGCCTAAGCCCCTGGTTTAGCAATTTGCATTTTATGTTTATTATTGACTTTTCTGGTGTATTTTTATACAAATCTTGTAAAAGGCCTAATAGTTCTCTATTTTGAACTCAAATCATAATAAAAAAGTATTTTATTTCTCACTAAAACCAAGCATATACATATATAAAGTGATCAAAAGAAACATCCTCATTAATGGGTTTATAAAGAGAAATTGCTCTGTTACAGCATTATTTGAAGCATCAGCCAAAAGCACCCGGAGTTATGGGGAATATTTTTGCATTTAAAATGAAGTTAATGAGTGGACTGGTTTTTCATAGGCCACAAAAGAGTACTTGGGTAATAACTGTTATTTGTGCCTACATTGATCTATATTTGAATTCATAATTTAAGTTGACATTATAGAACTTTTTTATAACCCATTTTAAAAAATATGGAGTTTAACCACGGACTCCATTTGTTTTTTTCTTTCTTTCTTGTACAAGCTAAACTTAATTTTGTAGCAGGTCTAGGTGTTGGGGAACCATGAATCATTTAGTTTTATCAGTTTCAATTTCATTATATTTCTGTCCTCAGAATATATAATTGTTCCAGTTTATTTTTAACATATGAGGAAATTAATCAAGACAAGCTTGGCACTTCTTATTTCTTCTGGGTTGTTAATGTGGTTGGATTCAGATGTGAGGCTTAGAACCAACTGATGCTTTCTTCTATGCCTCTGCAAGTCCTGTGGGGGCATGAAGAGAGGCCTTCTGTTCATGTGATATAATGCAAAACCACGAGCTCATCATAGATGTCGAGTTCTCAGAGGCTGATTCTTGCTTTTTCCTTCCTAGGGTATAAAATAAACACCCTAATTTCCGGCTTCTTTGACTGCTCTAGTCACGAGTTATCAAATGACTTCTTTGTTCCTAAACAATTTTTAATAACTGGAAATAAAAGTTTTAGTGTTATCCTCAAAAGGCCCCCAGTTTTGTCCAAAGAATTTCTAACTGTTCCTAACTAAAAAAAAAAAATATATAGCTTCAAGCTTCTGAGTATAAGAATATAAAACAACAGCTTTGAGAACAAATTCTCAGTGAGAATCCCAGAATAAATCCTGAGATTCTATTACTTTACTCTTTTATCAACTCATTAAATGGGATGTTTCTCTTGATCACATCCACTGTGAAAGTCCACAATTTCTATTCAGGACTTCTAGCACTAGTAGTACAGATAAAATGATACACATGACTACAGAGAACAATCGAGAGTTCACAGTGTGGCGCTGAATTTAAGTGTTAACAGGTGTCGGAGCAACGGAACGCTTAGAGAGGATCAACATAATAAAAGAAAATTTTATGGAGGAAATGATATTTGAGTTGAGGTTTAAGGTGGAATAAAAGGGGTGGGTAGCATGGGAAGGACTTCAAAACAAGGGCTTCTAATAAGAGAGATATCAGCACACACCAGGCTGGAGAATTGTGGGGTTCAGCCAAGTGAGATTACGTATGCTAGACCTATTTATAAACCTTTGTCCCGTCCAAACACAACTTTTATTCTAAAAACTAGGATAACATGTAAATACTTAGCCACAGAGTTGGCTCTTGGAACTGGACAAAGAAATGTGGCACAGCGAAGACAAAGAAGACAAAGTGCCTCGATGGCATGCAGTGTGCCGTGCCTACGTGGCTAGAGCATAGAGTGTGTGAGAGAGGTTGTTCAGAATAAGCCCGGATTAGTAACATAACACCATGTCAGAGAGGAATTTAGAAGTTTGATGTACGTATTTACAAATCACTCAAAACATATTTAATATCAGGTATACACAAAACAGTGTGGTTCCTAGAAATCCCATAGCCAAGATCCATTTTTTTTTCCTGCATTCATGGATCCTCACAGGAAATGCAAATACTAGGAGAATTTTTTATGAGCAAAGGAAAGTAACAATATTCCCAAAACGTTTTTATATGACAGTGAAGTCTGTAGAAGATGTTGTTGGAAAGGAAACCTTTCTGACCATAAAAATAATTGCTATGAGCTTATGTGCAATAAGAAACATGACTGCATAGGACATAGCTTTAAGAGGAAAAAAAAAAAACACTAACTCTGACTTACATAGCACTAAACAGTCATAGAAAGGTAAGAAAGGGTTGCAAAGCCAAACTGGGACTTGATCAAACCAGATACTATGGAAATGAAGCTTGTTGATAAGCCCATTTTGAAGCCTGTAAAGTTGATCACCCTCATCTCTCAAAATGTATTCCAAAACGTTGGCCTGAACTACTCATGTCCTGGCTACATATAATTCTATGTGTTTTCCTTATCTCAGCATGCTTTGTCATTCTCTCCCCTACATTCTTCCTCTCTTCTTCTTGCACAGTTGTGAGCCCCCCTTTTTTTTTCAACATACCTGCTTTCTCAAATAACCTAACTCTAATTCAAAACTCATTTTCTGAGCATCAACTGTGTTCCCTTCACTGAGGCCTTCACAATTTCTTCTCTCCTGACATATATTTCCATAAGTGTGGTGGTTGCATGGGTATTAGATTTACTACAATTTGAACTATGTTTGTTACATGCTAGACAAATAAATATATACAAGAGCTACTTACAATCCTAGGCAGATGATTCACATAATAGTGCCTTTTAAAATAATGGTTGTGTATGAGTCAAGATGGGCTAGTTTATGTAACAGAAAAACTAACCTTCACTCCTCTGATACAGAGTGAATCAGCTTCTCATTTACATCCCCCACGAAGCAACGGGAAACTCAATTTACTCAGAGACCCTTAGACAAAGCCCTACTTTCTTATGCAGCTGTACTCTCACAGCTGTTGGGTTTCGGAGGAGGGGGAAGCAGAAAGGAAACAAAGAGAATCATATATGGATTTATCTGAGCCTTAGCTCAGAGGTGACACAAGCCACTTGACTCACAGTGTCTTGATCAGAACATCTGACATACTGACAAAACTTTTACAAGGCAAAGGCATGCAATAGTCCTATGCTCCCATAAGGACCACATGGCCAGACATATTAGTGAGCAATGTCTATTCTCTAAGACAAATCAGCCTGCCCCTTTAAGAGACATGCTCTACAGAATGCCTTTATATGCAGCAGAGTGAACAGAGCTGCAACATTCAACAACGCTCAGATCATTTGTCACACAGCGATTCTCTGTCAACTTCACTACCTCAAACATCTATGCTATATAAACACCACTCCAACATATTCGCAGATCGCTACCAAATATGGAGACTAGACACCGTTCTCTAGCAACGTTTTACCAGGAATGACAACTTCATGACATTGGCCAGGTTTCCTGCAACATTCAAAGTTGATCTTTTCTTTGCTAGTTTATTTCAAGGGACCTTAGCAACCTTTTACTGAGTTCAGTTTTAGTTATAGTCATTAGAATTCAATAGCTTCAAGCTATGTGGAATCTCTTTAATTTTGCCCCGATGATATCCCTAGAGACCCGAAATGTCAAGAACTAATCATTGTTTCTAGGGTGACGTTTTAAAAAATTGTTATGGGCTTTCCTTGAAGTCATAGTTACACTAAAATGATTGTTTACCCCAGGGCTGATACAACACTACAACTCAAAGACACAAAACCAGTAAATGGATCTAAAATGAAAGCCTTTAGCTTACTAATGCTAACTTTAAACTAAAGTATAAATATGTTCATTGAAAACTTAAGAGTGAAAAGTATAGGGCTATTTTTCAGAAAAGATCCTAGATCTTATTGTCCTTTTTACTCACAGGTAGATCTGCTCTGACTTACCTCTGTCATTTATTCTAGTTTGCAATCAAGATAGTTTTCATAAAACATAAACACCTTTGTTAGTGATTAGCATTGTGGGCTTTTATAATGATTATAAAATGATAAGAATGATACTTTGCACCGTGTACCTTTCTTCTAATCAGCTCAAAACTTATGTCCACATCACTGTGATAGCTTATATTTTACTATGGCAGGCGTTCGTTGACATTCTAACACAATAGGCAGCCATAAACCTACCGGAGAAGAACGTGGCCATTATGCTGATCATATTGACTTTAACTAAGTGAAAGTACTCCATATATAAATAATCAAGTCCTTTTACCCCAACTTCAGTTAGGATTCAAAAACCTTTATTAAGGAAAGATAGGAATTCCAATTTTCTTCTTCCGTATTTAAAATACAATGCTTCTATTTTGTACAACAAAGTAGTTGCTGAATACCTCTTAGAATGAGTTCCCTTAAGGGTGTTTCTTCTAGATATTGTAATGTTGTATTCATCTAGATAATGTAATTGATAATGTACTCAGACTCTGTGAAAGAGAGGCTCACTGCTATGTGCATCTGTTACAGTCACTGGGCTAATTGGATGCTTTTCTGATGATATTCTGCCTTATAGTTTCATTTAAATGAAACACATTTTCTGATTTACTCATGTTTCTTTGCCTACTTTATTCACCTGGTTTGAGACTATAAATTTACCTAACTATTGGCATTGTACGTATTTGCATGGACAAAAGATAGCTTAAGACAAGGCAGTCTTAATCACATAGGGGTGACTCCAAAAACAGAGGTAAAGCAGAAAGATTAATCAAGAGGATGAAAATTCAATATTAAAATGAATTAGGTAAACTGGAGGTATAACTTATCCAGGTCACCAAACTGGAAAATGTCTCCTGTAATTACGTTAGAGGACAGACACCCAAGAGTTCCTCTGGTATGTTAACATCCAGTATAATCCTGTAGTGTCTGTCCATGAGTTAAATAAAAGCTAGAACTCTGGGAGAAAATGGGGACCATATATGAGGAAATTTAATGCAAGGTGTTCTAATGCAGGGTGAAGCTAACATTGTATAAAATTGAACCATTTTCAAGTGTGGTTAAAAATAGGGGCTAGCCAAAGGAGCAGAATAGTGTGTGCCACAGTATAAATTTGGTATTAATCTTATTTAATTTGACAAATCTTCTCAAGAAGAGTATATTAGGATAAATAAACTGATGCTTTTTCCACACACACATAGTTCAAAGAAGCTTGTGACATGTTCCCTCTAGACCTAAAATTTTAGCATTAGCAATGAGAAACTGCCTTCTTACTATAATAAAGAAGATTGCAATTATTTTCTTTCTATCATTCCTTTCCTTTATACTTTGATGTCTGATTCCTCTTGTGCAAAATAAGGAGGACATTTTCTACTCTCCAGTGAACATAGAAAGTCTTGTGTAATTTTATAATGAACTCATGGTGGCCACTGGTAATGATTTTGACTAATAGAAAACTAACTGAAATTTATAGCTAGACCAAAGTCCTCCTATTAGTCAGTTGTAGAATCAGGATGTAAATTGAGGCATCATGATAGCTGAGTCCTGCAGAATATTCTTAGAATGTGAGTTAGGGCTTCAGAAAGGGCTAGATACAACATAATGGCAGTTAGTATTTGGAAGCCCATCCCCTGGTGAGACAATGGCTCTTCATGTTCTGTCTTCTACTCATTCCTTTGCCACCACTGATTCAGAGAACTGAAAACACTATATGGCATTACCTTAGCTGCAAGCTCCTTGATCAGTCAGCAGATCAAGAAGACTTGGGCCCTGAAGCGCTTGCAAGTTCTAGTGTTCTGCCTTTCCTCCTAGGCCAGGTAAGAAACACTATCTCCTATTATGCTAAGAGAAAATCACCTAAAACTGCGTTCTTAAAAAAAAGAAAAAGAAAGAAAGGAAAGGGAAACCACTCTGAGTTCCAGAAGAATGAGCTCGGGCTCTGTGAGGTCTTTTCTCTTCTGAAGCCACAATCACTCTGCAGTCATTGGCCTGGCCTCAAGCCTGAAATTCAGGTTCATTTGCTGGCTAGACTGTGGACTCTGGACAAGGGATTTACTCTTGCTGGGTCTTAATTTACCTTGTCAATAAAATGGAAATGATAATAGTCTCCACCTCAGAGTTGTTCTGAGGGTTATATTAATAATTGCATGCGAGGTTTAGAGCATGGTGTTTGGTACACAAGATCTACGGAAGTGTCTGATAAATATACTTCACTCAGAAGTACAAATCCACACATCTCAGTGTCACTTCATCCATAAGTTCTTTAAACTAACAAAACTTTGACTGTAACCAACAGTAGACAACATAAAAACCCAAAGCATAATAAATCTTCATGTTTCCCTGTTAGAATTTGCCACTATTCTGGAAATTCTTCCTTGATTCTGATGTGCCCTCTCTCCTATCTTACCCTATTTCTCTCTGCCTTGGTTTAAAACATTAATTCAACCTTCGCCAGTCCACTTCATTTACATAAGTAATATCTCCTAAGTTCAATTTCTTGACAAGGTTTTCTGGGAAATGGTTGAAGACAAAGAACCATGTACATTGAGAGGCGAGTATCCAGCAATCCAATCGAGGTGCATAACTCCCTGGAAATACCCTGCCTCGGTCAAGCAGGACGTGTCCTCTAGTCTTATCTGCTACCCTTAACATTGCCTTCCCCCACCACCTGCAATAAGAACACCTTGAAAGGATTAATTATTAATTTCCAAAGAGTCACTTCAAACACTTCAGGAGCCAATGCATTATTGGAAAAGAGAAAATCCAGAAACTGCATAGTCAACACTTCACACTAGCAACTTGATCATTTGTATTTTTTTCATTTTGTCTTTCCTCGGAAAACAAAAGGTCAATTCAGTTTTATGGCATCTAAGATATAAGTGCATATGAGCGTAAGATCTGCTGGTGTTAAAATATTTATTGGTTAAATCTGACAGTCATATTTATAGTCTTATCTCCAAAGACCTGTGAAGTGTGGATTATTAAATAAAATCTATATTGAGATATTTTGTTCTCAGACTACATAATTTGCCTGCTTAGTTTCTTCCCAAGATGTCTGTTTTAGCTAAAGAATTTCAATGACATTTGGATATTTAACATTTTAAAGTGTCTATGGAATTTAGCATGAAATAAATCACAATGATTGACAGTTTGGGCATTTTTCTGGAGTTAACTTTTGGTATTAACTATGGGACGAAAGATGTTCAACAGAAGATAGCAAATCTGTCAGAAATTATGTTTTTCATTTTCTCAAACAAAATATCAGGTCAATTTGGTGCACATCATCTTTCTAGTAGCTGGAAAATAATGAGAAGACTATCAGCCATCAATCCTTACAGGCTGGGGTATTTGAGATTTGTACAGGCTCTAAAAAAATGTCTACATTTGACAAATATTTTAAGCACTTAGAACATACAAGAGCCCACATGTTAGTCTCTTATAAGATAAAGCAAACTAGCACTGGGGAGATGGATTGGTGGGTAATGTACTGGCTGTACACAAATAAAGATCTGAGTTCAGATCCCCAGCACGCACATAAAAAGCTATCTGTATATAGCTGCCTCTAGTCCCAGCATCGGTAGGGATAGGAATAGAAATAGAAAGTTCTTAGGAACTTGCTGGCCATCTAGTCTACCTAAAAAGGTGAGCTCCAGGTTTAGTGAAAGATCCAGGCTCAAGAATAAGACAGAAGGGCTACAGAGATGGCTCACTGGGATATATCACTTATTGTGGCTGCCTGAGGGCCTGAGTTTGAATCCTCACCACCCATGTAAAGAGCTGTGCCTGCCACAAACTCCAGCACCGGGGGGGGGACAGAGGCAGCCAGATCCCAGGAGTTCACCAGCTAGGGAACCTAGATGAAAAGGTGGAAAACCATATCAAAAAAATTCCCAAAGTCAACTTCTGGCCTACACATGCATGTATATACACAGATACATAACCGTGCATACACATACACAGAGAGAGTGCACTGATAACAACAAATAATTTGTAGGTGGTTTATTTTGTACAGGATACTAGCCTATGTCCATTTCACAAGGTAACTCATTCAGTTTGCCACATAACTCTATGAATTAGATAGATTTGCTATTTTTCTCCAATTAGAAGTTGAAAACACAAAATCCAATTGGAAAATACTTTGGAAGGAGTTGTTCATATATGTGGTAGAACGCTAGAACCAGGATTCAAGCCAACAAAGTCTAGATCTAAAACAGTGTTTTGTAACTTTAATTATTTTCAAAATGTATTTTTAATGATGGTTCTTAAATGCTTTAACCTCTCTACTAGTCCACCACCCACCAGAGGTAGTGAAAAAGAAACTGGGGAAGAGGACCTGTTTAGAAATGGTTCTTTGGAACAAATCCTTTCTGCATTGTTAGGAAATCAGCAGTTCAGTTCCTAGGAGTCAGCAGTGGCAGCTCAGTCCACTGGCAAACACTTTACAGACACACCAGTAGTCTAGTTCGGAGGGTCAGGATAGCAACAGCAGTGAATAGCAGAACAGCTAGGCCTCGGCCTTGGCACAAGTCAGCAGGAGGGACCAGGGCCAACAGGATCACCAGGAAAAGTTCTTGGCTGTGCCTCTCTCAGTAAAACAAAGATCAATGAACACTTGAAACCAACAAGCATTGCACAGATAGCTCAATAAGCAATCCTGGCTTAGCCTCCATTACAGTCCATCGAGTCCTTTTTATACTTCTTTCAAATATCACATGTTTTCCATGGGTCTTGCCTTACTATATGTCTTGCCTCAGTTGACATCACTGTGCCAATCAGCCTGAGTCCTAGGAAGTAGCAAGAAGACGAGGCACACCACCAGAAGATTTTTTATGCATTCCTCTTTATGGAGTCCTGACAAATGTAGCTCAGCTATACAATATAAGGCAGACCAATACATGCATGTCGTTAGTGAAGATTCCTTCATCATGTGTCCTTTCACATGCTTGCTTTAGCTGAACATCCTTTCTCCTGGCTGCTTCAGTGAAACGTTCCTTCACAAATCTGCCTTAGCCTTTCAACTGTGTCTGCCTAAGGAAAATACTTCTTTAGGTGTTTGCCCCAGCAAACTATCCAACATAACTGACTTTCCGAAGAACCCTTAAGTTTCCACTTCAGCATTCTTCAGAAGTAAAAATTTTAATAGACATATATCATAAACTACAGAACATTAGGATGTAGAAAATTTGAAAGAAAGGAAGGGTTATACCACTTTCAACAAAGTGACAGGTTTTTTAACCAACGTGACATACAGATTGTCATGGGTAGAGGTAGTTTATATTTCAGGAGTTGAAACTGACCAGTGCTTTGAAGGGAAGCAAAAATATGCAGAAGGATTTGTGAGGGATGCAGAGGGGTAAATGGTAGTTCAGTTGAAGAGAATAAAAGTTGAGAGGATATAGTGATAGTAAGATCCAGATACATAAAAATAGCATTTAAAAATCTTAAGGAAAAATATTAAGCTAGTGTGATGGTACAATGGCTGTAATCTCAGTCACTCAAAAGTCTGAAGCAGCAGAAATATTAAATCCAAACATTCAAGGCCAGCCTAAGCAATGTAGTAAAACTTTGTGTTAAAGGGGAAAAAAGTGTATTCAACAGTAAATCTTAATAAAAATTTAAATATTAAATGAATGAATTTGAGAGTTGAGCAATAGAGCAGTTATTTAGAGTTTATAAGCAAGCAAAATGTTAAAGTATGGTTGGAGAAATAGAAATCTACCCCTGGAACTTTTTTATTTATCACCTATTCCACTACTAGCTCCAAACTGTAATCAATTAACTATTTGTCCTAAGAATAGAATTAATAAAAGGCCAAGCAGAGGTAAACCACACTGTGAGTAAAAGAGGAGCTGGTGATGAGAGCAGCCAGGATGGTCCTGGAGCACAGGGGAGGGGTTGGCAGGATGGACTCACAGACAGGACAAAGTCACGACTTCAGTCTGATTCCAAGCTGCCCAGTCACTAGAGGCTTTTTCAGCCTCTCAACAACAAAGCTACATGCAGACCTATTACATCAGACTCTGAGATTCCTATGCCACTATCTGGCAGATTGTAAAGCTCCCAGGGAGGTTTTGTTGTGCCGCCAAGTTGAGAACTAATGCTGTAGGAAGTTAAGTAATGAGATCTGACCTTCAAGGATGTCGATAAGAATAGGAAAGACAAGGGGAATCTGAAAAATAGTCTGAACAGGAAATCAATATTTCTTCTTTTGAACACAAGGAAGGCCATTCTCACTGACAAATTCATGTTTCAAACGAGAAAAGAAAGAAAAGAAAATCCTCTCTCTCTAGAGTTAAACAGATTTGAGGTAAATCTGATATCCCGATGAGCACCTAAGGCTGCGGACAAGGGCCTTGGTTGTGGCAGTATGGCGGTCCTGTCTGATTAACCCTCTCCTCTTCATCTCCTCAGCTGGGGATTCTGGGGGCATTTAGTGTTGTAACACAACGTGTGTAAAAGATACATATTCACAGCACCAGTTGATGCAAACATAAGCATACCACACCTACCCAACAGCATTGCACGCTTACTGTTCCTACTCCCCTGGGAGGGTGTAATGTGATTCTGTGATGTGCACCATAAAGATGCCTTTTAAAGTGTTTCTAGATTTCCAAGAGGTTGAGACTCAAAATCTAAATCTGTTCCTCGTGTTCACTGCTCTCCAGCAGAGTTGACTCAAAAGATAAATGATTTGAGAGTCACATGTAAATACAGCTATTTCTTGATTTTGTTTAGCTGAGATGGGAATACCTAAAGGAGCTGCCTCCATGGGTCTTTCCTATGGTTTATATGTGTTTTATACAACATTCAAGTAGACTCAGCAGCAAACAAGGTTCCTTAGAGTCCAAGGTCATCTGAGCCCCTGGAGAACTGTGACTGTGGCCCAACACAGAGACCATAAAATCACTTCATACATTATGAAATTTTGTGTGCAGTTTTATCTATCTATTTATTTATTGCAACTTATTTGTGCATTTCTTAAGTATGAGCTTTATAGGTAACAGTGTTATGTCACGTATGCAAAGGTTGGGCACCCCTGCTTGCTTAGTGATCACTATTCATCTTATCAGTTATTTTCTAAACAATTTCAGTGAGCTACCAAACTCCAATTAATCAATACTTTATTAGACTTTCACCAGTCATGAGGGAAAGGGATTAGACATGAACGTGACTTTGCCCCATTTTCTTAAAAAAAAAAACTCACCACTATAGCAGCTTTCCATACACGATTACCCTTTCAGATCCTAGCTGCTCTAAAATTATGAATATTAATTATTTCATATAGCACATTGTGTTCCAAAAATGTTTTACAATCACATTTAGCTAATCCTCATAAAGCCCCATTGAGACTCGTTACTATTAATATTCTCAGTCTATAGCTAGAGGATTCAAGGTTCAGAAGAATTAGACAATGGTGTATAGGACCGAGTAAGCCGTTTGAAAAGTACGATTAAAAAGTCTTTGTAGTAATTGACACTGCAGCTCAGTACCCTATCTAAAATATTTTCCTAAACTGTTCATTAGACAAATGTGTTTTTTCCTACAACTATGAGACCCTACTAAACTAAAAAATTAAAATTAAAATTAAAAACCTTTAACTATTTAGTTATAATTAAAGACAGAGCTTTTGGAATCACTTGTGTTTTCTGTGATTCAAGTACCTTACTCAAAAAGTGCTGATTCAGCAAACTGAGAAACTGAGTCAAAAGAAAAAAAAAATCTGAATCAAACACTCCCTATCATTGGAATGGGAAAAATCAGAAAGCCAAATATGTGTAATGCAGCTCAGAAAAGTTTGACAGATGCAAGTTAAATCAGCTTCTCCTCTTTTAACTTATTTTTTTATTTCTTCCCTCCCAAATTGTGCTAGTGGTTAATTATTAAGTTTTGATTATTCAGCATAATATTAGTGGGAGCCTGTGTAGGCTAGGTACTTCCTAAGTGTGGGACAGATACAAAGATGGATAATAAATTAACAAGTAAATAAGCAATCCCTGCCCTGTGGCTCACAGGAGAGATATCTATAGAAGCAAAAGACTCAGTAATGTGCTACTTGCAAGTGTTGAGGGGACATGAGGAAGTAGCACTTGGTTTTCCTAAAGCAGGACACAGAGCTGATGTATAAGACCTTCTGAATGACTATGGAGGAGTTTGCCAAGGAAAGGAAACAGTACATTTTTAAAAGTTCTCTCAAAGGGTGCTTATATTCAAACATGATTTTAAATAATGACCCACGATGTTAAGTGTTGCTTTTCCTAAGCTGGGTCTTGCTCTACCACTTCCCTCAGCCCATAATCCTTTTCAGCTCACTATACATTTTTCTCTCCCTAACTTAAGTCTAAGGCATGAGGAGCCCTAGGAATATCACATAATGGTGTTGGAGGAAGGGCTCAGCACTAGCTGCTCGTCTAGACGACCAGGCTTAAGTCCTGCATCTCATGTGACAGCTCACAACTGTGCATTGCCAGTCCTAGGGAATCTGATGTCCAGTTCTGACCTCCCTGGGCATCAGGCACACATGTGCTACACAGAGATACACGTAGGCAAAACACCCATAGACAGTGAACACATATTAAAGGAGGGAAGGAAAGAAAGAAAGAAAGAAAGAAAGAAAGAAAGAAAGAAAGAAAGAAAGAAAGGAAGGAAGGAAGAAGAAAATATCACATAGTAAAAAAGATGGGTGATTTTGTAGTTGGAAACCTCAAACCAACTTAAAAATAATTAGTAGAAAGAAAGGTTGGAGGAGATAGAAACAGAGAGAAGCTAGCCAAAAAAATTTATATTAGTCATCCTAAAATAGTTCCATTGAACGTGACTAAATTTGGGCCTTATGAGGTTACTGATTTGCAAGGGCTAACAATTGTGGGGGCACATTGTAGAATGAAGACTTGCCACAAATAAATGCCATGATTGTAAAGAGCTAGCTTCAGCCTGTAATGAATATGGGTTGCATTCTTCCCTGGGCCCTATGCAGCTGTGCTCTCTGGAGCTGCCCTGTCTAAAGCAGGCGGTCTGGGAAGATCTGAAAGAACGCATGTGTGCACAGGGGTGTGACCTCCTCTAGCTCTGCTGCCCTGAAGAGAATTTCCTGTGCCAGCTCAGCCATAGCCTGGGTTTCCTTTAGGATATCAAGCTCCAAGTTTACAGTTCCTATCAGGGAGTCTCTTTGTTTGAACAGAGCCTCATTTGTTAGGAAGTGTCACAGATCAGCACGTATCAGATGCAAGATTGAATGTCCCACAAGCACAAAGGCATGCAAAGCTAGGCCAGGATACCAGCAATGGGGCTGTTCACCATGAGAAAACAGATGGTCAAAGTGAAAAGGACCAGTCATTATGAAAAAGAAATTCTTCCAGCCAACCTCACCCCCCCTCCATTCACTCCGTTGCACTGACAGGGAAACATTTGATACGCTGCGACATCAGCTGATGTTTGTGTCCTTTTAATTAAACCAAGAGGTCTGGAATAGGGATGTCCTTGTCTTCGCAGAGAAATGATTTCAGAAAGAAGATAATGGAACCTTTTTTTTCCCTCCAGGCTTGCAAGCGGCTTGTGCATAATTTGTCCTTTGCAAGAGCAATCAAAGATAACTGGTGCGCAATTGATTAAGGGCTTTGTGTCCTTTTAATTACTTGTTTCTACACACTGGTTTAGTTACATGCTGAAAGCAGATCCGTCTGAGTTCTAACCGAGCTGTGGAGTTTTCTTTTGCTTACATGGGTTAAGAGTAAAACTATTAGTAAGCCATCAGCACATAGAACAATCCTATCAGACTGGGAGAGATTGTGAATCTTGCCTTTTTTTTTATATTCATTCAATAGACTTTACATGTCTTTATAGAAAACAAGGTTGAAAATGCCATAGTTTTAACTTACATATAGAAAAACAGTCTACATTTTCAGGAGGATGGAGTCTTCCTTAACCTGAAAGAAGAGTTCAGAAGATTATTTTAGTTTGGCTTATTAATTACTGTAGTGATTAAATACTTGTTTTATTTCCAGTTGTTATAATAAATACCCTGACAAAACCAACTTAGGATGAAAGGGTTTATTTTAGCTTACAGTCCAGGTCATATTATATCATTTCAAGAAAGTTAAAGGGGCAGAAACTTGAAGCGGCCCATCACATCTGCAGTCCAGCAGAGAGAATGAGACCATGCATGCTAGTACTCTGCTTGCTTGTTCCAGGCTTATGGAGTCCGGAACCCAACCCGTGAAATGATGCCCACATCATGATGGTTCTTCTCAGTTCAATTCATTTAACCCAGGTAACGGCCTCCCACACACACACAGACATGCTCACAGGCCAACCTAGTCTAGACAATCCCTCACCAAGACTGCCTTCACAGGTGATTCTAGATTGTATCAAGCTGAAAATTTCCTTTGAGTACTGATCTGTAGACTTAAAAGCTAAGTTCCTTTGAAACATCATTGAAAAATAAATAGAATAATGCATAGACTGAATTTTTATTGTTTGGACTGCATGTGCTGAAAAGTCTTTCAAAAAGAATAAGTGTTTGAAAGAAAAAGATGGAAAATGTTATCATGATTTTAAATTCCCTACCTAAAATTTGAGACAATAAAAGAGCATTGTAATTTAGAAAATTAACTAAAATCTTTCTACTACTATTTAACAACACATACTTACTCCTAGCTTACATGCTCCAGAGAACAAGAAAGTTGAAGTTTGTAATCTCAAAAGAAATCCATCTAACCATATTGAGATTGTGTGGCTACAGCTGCTGAATAGGACGTGAATGGAAAGCTTACAGAACGGAATCCCTAATCAGAACATTGAATCAAGGGGCCCAGCTCCTGCTTCATCAAGTCTGTGATACACAAATGCTGATGAAGCAGTGAACCCACCCCACCATTGCATCCACAAAGAAAAGGGGGTGGGGGAATGTCAGAGTGTAGGCCCCCACTAACCTAGCACATTCTCAGAGCACTTACAAATCACTTCTACCACAGCAGGAGACTTGGGGAGCACAAGAAAGTAGTCGCCTCTTTTGAAACATAGGCTCTTCTCGAAAACAGCTTGTAGAGAGCATTGGAAGAATCAAACAGTGACGATGACAATTATGAGTCCTAATTTACAAAGGAAGAAGGAAATTCACATTCAGAAACTAAGCAGGCTGAGACCTCACACAATGTGTGGAGCTTACATGGGTCTACACTGAGGATAAAGGAAGCGCATTCCAGCACAGATTCATGAGAACAACAGCACAGGAGGAAATCAAGGGCAGGACTGAAAAACAAAGGACTGGATCAGGCCGGTCACAAAGAATTTTAATGTGGTGTGTTGTTTGCTAACACAACTGTGAGTTGAGCTAAGACATGGAGACTATAAAAGAATAAAACAGAAACAAAAACAAAAAAGAATAAGATAGTTTCTATCTATGTGAAACTTATCATTAAGGAAGAAGACAATATGAGCATATCAAGTGCCTTAAAGGTGCCCCATATCTGTGCCATTTCAGCAGGTCTTCATACACACACAAACACAACGGCCACGTTTATTTGGTAGGTTGATCTTATACTCCATATAGTATGTTAAAGATAACATAGCCAAGCCATCATTCATTCCTACATTATGGTCCTCCCTACTGTTTATTGGTGTTGCTGGAGAATCCCACTAACATGGCTTTCACTGTACCCTACCCAACTACTTTCTTTCCCAGGGTCCCCCATTCTCTCAGAACTCTTGTCACCATTATTACAAACTTTCATTTACACTGAATCTGCTTTCTGGCATTTCATACCATCAAACTTAGGTTTCATTCTTTTGTATATCTCTTAAAACATTTAAAGATTTTATTTGTAGATGCTCAGAATTCTTAGATGCTGGTGTATTGATGAGAAAATCATAGCAATTCTATCATTTGGGGAAACAGGTAGCAGGGTTATAAGCACGTGTCTTAATGAAATATAAGTCTAAGTATTTCATTTATGCAGTCCTGTAATTTAGATGTCAGCACAGCACTGCAGAGGGACAGAAGAAGGGATGACTAGCAAGTATGTAAAGAGGAATTTAATCCATTTACTGAAGGTTAAATACAAATTTTCTTTGAGTGAAAAAATATGAGTGTTCTTGTGTAGCAAGCCAAGTGACAGGTAAACCCAATTCTGTTTAGTGACTCTTGCATGTTATTGACAAATGGCGTCCTTTCTCACAAAAGCTGGCCCTACCGCATGTGCTTTGTTGGTGAGCTTTGATGCAAATCGCTTCTCAGCAGAAGCAGCTCTGCCATTATATTCTAATTTGCAACCAAGCTGTCTTTCAGCTGTGTCTTGTCCTTGGGCTGTTCGCTCACTGTCAGGACCTCTCCAGGGTGTGCCAGCTGTTCTCTTAACAGAAAGTGGGGGTAGCAGTTAGATGTCACTGGATAAGCAGAAATGCCTGCCTCAGCTGCCATTGCTCCTCTTTGTTCTAGGACCTAAATCCTGAAGGGCCACCCCTGGGTAACAAAGGATAAAATAGTTTCCTCTGGACTCATGTTTTTCTTTGCCCCATTCCCTCAGTCCTCTAGCTGGATTTAGGAATCATATAATTCACTCAGATTACAATCTCTGGAGAAGAATTCAATCCACAGACCAGTAATTCTCAGTGTGAGCACTAGCATGTCACCCTGAAATCTGCACACATAGAGATGCAAAGCATGTCTAGAATATGAGGAATTTACAGAACTCCCTCTGAAGCCAGTCTGGGATGAGCAGCCGTGTGGCACTCTCTCACCCTTCTCTTATCCTCTATCACTTGGCTTCTTATACGTATTCTCTGGTGTGTACAGCTTTTCTGATCCAAACTAAAACAGTGTTCAAAATGACTTTTAAAATATTTCTAAATTTGTATTTGCTCTCTCAAAGAAAGGGGTCGACAAATTAATTGCCTGGCTAAAGCTCAAACCCCTCCCCCATACACACACACACTGAAAGGATCCACAGATTTACTTTTCTTGTACCTTTCTGATCACACGGTGCTGGTGAGACAACAGCTACAACTTTGTGAAACTCTGAGTATAAGTCATGAGGAACTCCAAATGAGGAAAATAGCATATCAATTTGGAGAGATGAGTGGTTAAAATTCTGTTCCCTTTGGACTTCAAACCATGCTTTATTCAACGCTGACATTTGTGGTCCCTCCCCTCCTCACTTCTCAAAGACCATCAGCAGATGCACCAGGTGTTTCTAGGGCAGCCACAGGTGAGGTGATGCCTACTCACCTGCTGACAAAGTGGAAAAAGAGCTAATTCAGCACATTTTTTCCTCCTCGTGACTTTCAAAATGACTCTGGTCTTTTCCAGAAATGCACTAAAAAAATTTAGGAAGGTTTGTGAAAGTATGCCACAGTTACAAATGTGAGACTACTAAGAGTTAAAGGAACACATTACAGATAAGCAAAGTGCAAATGGTATCTCACTTCAAAATATGGCATGTTTAGGAACAGAGAAGGAATGGAAGATGGTAAGAGTGAACAAGACTTCGTAATTGAGGGCTAACATGATTATAATACTTGATGTGAATGACTGAAAATTATACAAATAAAATCCAATATTTGCTAAATGAATATACACTAATGAACAAATTCATTATGTGCCACAAAGAACATATGACTATGTTCCTTTAAAGTCATATGGCCTAGTTGACCTCACAGCTGTTTTACTAAGTACTGTGCGGTACACAGATCAACCAAATCACCTTCTGATGCATTTCTCTGAACATGACCACATCATATGACTAAATTTTTTAAGATTGATTCTAAAGTCTTTATCACCTGACTTAAGATTTGAAGTAATAAAATGGTATTGAAACATTCTTGAAACTTAAAAAATGAAACACTGTATTAGGTCACACCTTTAGACAATGTTGAATCTTTGTCAAGATATTGAAAAGTATCAAACTAGAAAAAAATCAGAAAAACATTATGTGAAGACGAGGCCTTGTAAGTCATCACCTAAATTCTAAAACAAAATAAAAGTGTGATCTATGAGCTACCATATTTGTAGTTTTGCCTGTTTTAAATGTTACTAATCAATTATGGCTTGTTTTTCTGCTTAAGCCAACAGCCTCAGAATCCTTCTAAAAGTACACATAGACAAGTGTTTCATAGCAGTGTTTGAAATTAACATTCACTATCTCTGTACTAGGCCACTGTCAGAATCACACAACCACAATGAGTACACTGGAACTACCTGAATTTTAACTGGATCTGTGACAAGCTTCCACAGAACTTAAGTCGTAGCTATAAACCTCAGCCCCAGGGCCAAATTGGGTCTGCCAGCTGCTCTTATAAATAAAGTGTGTTGGTTCACACCACACCCATTTGTTTTTGTATTGTCCTGTGACTGCTTCCCTACTTTAGATCACATAATACTCTATATAGGGCTTTGGCCTCCAAGGACTCCAGAACTTTCTATAGTATGTGAATGCACAAAATAAGAGTCTATGATTAGTTTACAAGTCTCAGTGCCATTTGTGGTTTTGATACCCATGACAGCTACAGATACGTGGGGACTGTCCCTTCCTACTTCCCTCCTTTCCCATCAACTAGTCTTCTGGCATAAAAGTTCTTCAGGACTTTTACAAGACAAGCCACTGGAAGTTTACTAAGAAAGAAACAGTTACTTACTGGTGAGTAACCAATCCTAACCAGGTTCTATCAAATGGCCAAGCTGTGAAGCTCATGAACACTCTGATAAGAAATCAAGACACAGCTACGCTCATCATTGATCTACAGAGCAGGTGCGGCTTACATTTATGATTCTTTTCTAATCTGCTCACAATCTATTGAATATATTCATAAGGGACCAAATCAAAAATAATTCATTCAACAGTTTGAGAGACAAAAATAGAAAGAAGAAAGGAGAAATTAGCAGCTTTATGCTTTTCAGTGTACATCCTGTAATGCAAATATCATTCTATTTATTTTATTCAGAGTCTTGCCATGCATGGACAGGATAGACAGTTCATTGGCCATAAATCTAATTATTAACTAGACTAGCGAATCTCATCTTAACATTAAATTTTTCCCACAAGAACTCATTATCACTGTGTTGATGTACAATGCTACTGATTTCTTTCATCATTCCAGTATTTGGGTATTAGAAAAGAGGAAAGTAGAAAGGAAGGAAGAAATGCTTAATGAAAGTTTTGGAGAAAGGGGTGACAGAGATCTAAGGAAGGAAAGAGATGTTATTTCTCATCCCGGAAACTATTGTAAATACATCATGCAAACAGTTTTTTGGGGGAACATAATTATCCTTAGAATAAAAAAGCAACTACATTCTGGTCCTGGGTTCAGCTCTACATGCCTTTGTATGGTTGTTGGCGAATCTATTCTTAATGATTTTAATGGGCAACTGAATTCATCTCTTAAATTTTTACTTCTTTATTTGGGGAGGTATGCATGCTGAGATCAGAGAATAGCATGCAAGCGTTGCTTCTTTCTTTCTACCATATGAATCTTGAGATTGACTTAGGTCATGTAGCTGGGCAGCCGAGACAACTTGATGGCTCAGAAAACTGGATTGATTTTTTTTTAATCATCCAACAACTACTTCCAGCAGCAATTCCACATTTCTAAGTCTTGCCATATAAAGTGGCCAATACTTACAAAGCAATGGCTTCAGACAGACATTTTGTTTATTCGCTGGTATTCAATATCCCTATCATTCTTGATCAGGAAAGAGAAACTGATCTCAAATTAAGGTGAAAAGAGAAGAAGAAAATGAAGAAACAATGCCCTGGTGTACTGAAGACATCCTTGAAAAATCCTCACCATCCTTCCAACTTACTCAGAACTGAGCAGTGGTACTTGACTTGTGTAAAGCTTGATTACACATATGCTGTACAGATGTGCCCATCTTATATGCAAGAATACACATAGCTGTTCCCTGGCCACGTTGCCAGGAGCTGGTGTGTGTCTGTGTGTGTGTGTGTGTGTGTGTGTGTCTGGCTTACACTAGTGTAAAGAAGGAAAGTATGAGGACTACCTACTGATAATCAACAGCACCACATATTCTCAAGACTGGTATTTAAATTCAGAATCAGATGGAGGAAACTTCATAAAAACATAGGCCCTAATATTTTCTAAGAGATTTAAGTTCTTTGGTCTATGATATGTTTCTTGAATCTGTTACCAGTAAGCTTTCCTGATTATTCTAATTTGAATATCCTATGGTCCACAGCTGTAGAAATACTTTCCTAACACAGAAGAAAGCACCTTTGCATATATCATTTTTGGTCACCACCCCCTCCCATTATGTGAATATTGACAAACACAATCACAAACTAAATATTTAACTATATTCATTAACTGGGGAAAAAAAATGTTTCAACTGCCGACTTTGGACATAAACAAATGCTTTAAAAATTTATCAGGTGGGAATGCAACTCAGTACAATACTTCCTAGTATGAATGACCAAGGTCCTGGAATTGGTCCTAAGTAGTCCCTTCAGAAAAATAAAACAGCACACACATACAGAAACGCAGGGCCAGGGAAATGGTGAGCTGTGTCAGTTGGATAAGAACACTAACCACCAGGCCTAACTGCCTGAGATCAGTTCCTTGTACTCACATGGTAGAAAGAGAAAACTCACCCCCACAAGCTGTCCTCTGACTCCCACATGTGCCCACCAATAACACACATACACGCATGCAAGCACACACGCACATACTTTTTAAATCAGTATTTTCTTTAAAAAACAATACAATTTACCTGTATTTATTAGTTCATTCCTGAATCTACAACTAGCCACTCAGCAGAGGTCTACTTCAGAACTATTAATGCAAACACACCCAACCTATTGTGAACCTCCGTCTCTTTTCACTTGATTGCTTTGACATTTGGTAGCATACTTTGCATCCCATCCAGTAACCACTGTCAATAATAAACAGGCACGGTCCCTTGAAACTGCTCTCAGCAACTTAGAATCACTCTGCCATGGGAGATCCACAAGGTTGGAAAGCTGGAACAAAAAAAGAACTAATCAAATCTTCTAGAGCCAGATCACACAGACACAGGAACCTGCTGAGTTTGAAATTTGCTCGGTAGGTGATAAGTGCTCACTGAAGTATTTTGACTGAAAGAACGTCATGGTCACAATAATTTCAAAGATTCCACATTGTTCACATCAACTCTAAAGACTTTGTGACAGTTTATATGAAAACAGTCTTCTGAAAACAAGAACATGCATACACTAGTGATGTATAGATTTAATAAAATTATAAAAGATTATAATATGCATTAATATTCTCCTCCCTCATCTGAAATTTTAAAGGAAAGAGGAAAGAAAGAAACAAACAAAGAAACAAAGAAAGAAACAAACATAGAAAGAAAGGAGAATTCGGCAAACTCAGAGGTAAATTTCTAAGAATAGCGTCTATGTTGCAGGATTTACAGGCATGAGAGTGAGGGAGGGAGAGTCTACACTCTCCAAAGGGCATACAGCCTGCAAAGAAGGACATTAAATAAATCATCAAATAAGCTGTGGGTTTTGCACTTGGGTCCTGGCTATTCATAACAGCGCTATGCTGGGCTTGTCAAGTAAGCTGCCTTCTCTATTCTATGTCTGTGTAAGAGCCTCTAAGCAATCATCAGGAGGTCTCAAACCCAGAGCCTGCCAACCTGTTTTGTTTGGCAAACACAACGCTGAGGTCTGCTGTTTCATTTTCTGTGAAATTTTTTTTTATTATTTAATGTGAACTCCTAGACAACATAAAGCATGAACTCCCAGTTTTTCTTGACTGTTTGGCTAAACTAGACATTTATTTCCACAAGGCAACAGTAGCCAGACCTGAACAGAAAATTCCCACTTCAAAAGTAACATGTTTGCCCCACTTGGTCACACTTACACCCAGTCCCTGTCACCTTCCTTTGATTTGGAGGCCAAGGTTCTCAGGCTGATCACGAATCTTGCCTCCCTATATCTGCCTTCTTGTTTCATTCATTTAATGCCAGACCCTCTTAGTTAAGCTTGTACCTTCCTCTATGCAGAAGGATGACACATTGTCCTCATGCCAAATCTTTCAGCATCTTCTCCCCCCCACCCCCACCCCGTTGAGGATTCTGTTTCTGCTGAAAATTTCAGGCTAAGTAATCAAACACTGTTCCTTATTCAACTTACTAATTCTAACATTCTCATTGTCTTTTTCCAGCAGTGTCTTTCCTCAGACCCATTTTATTAAAGCAAACTGGATTACACAGTGGCCAGTCCCACACATGTCATGCTGCTGTCTGCTCAAATGTCTTCAGTCTCCTTGTCTGAATGCATATCAGCTTCCAAAATAATGAATGTCCAGTTCCTCCTACCTAGTTTTTTTGTGTTCTATATCTTCCCCATAAAGCCATGGAATATATCACAGGGGACAACTGATAACTATATCATCTAAATTCTCAGAAGGCCCATTGCACTTTCCATGTTGTATCTGAGACTCTAAATGGCTGGATTCTGTCTAATTTATGGCCCATGTCCCACTACCCTGGCAGAAAATACTGAACACTTAAAAAAAAAAGACATTTCACTAAAAATTAATTGTAAAAACAATAAAAGGTACTGGATATAATTTACCTCCCTTTTTAGATATTGATGTTTTCAATGTACAAATCCTTCAGATGTAAACTTGTTTAAGGAATTTTGTGTGTGTGTGTGTGTGTGTGTGTGTGTGTGTGTGTGTGTGTGTGT